>CM029017.1:158735461-159213697 GCA_016801055.1 Panax notoginseng | reverse complement strand
ATCCTTCTTCTTCACGAATAACACCGGGGCTCCCCACGGTGACACACTCGATTGAATATACTTCTTATCTAACCGTTCTTGTAGTTGTACCATTAGTTCTTTCATTTCTACCGGAGCCATTCTGTATGGGGCCTTCTGTATAGGAGCGGTTCTTGGCGCCAAATCGATCACAAATTCAATTTTTCAGTCAGGTGGAAGTCCTGGAAAATCCTCCGAAAACACGTGCACGAATTTCCTAACTACTGGTATTTCCTCCAGTTTCACCCCCTTCTCTTTTTGAGTATTGACTATGCAAGCTAAATACCCTACACAGTCCTGACTTAATAACTTTCTAGCCTGCATCATCGTCATACATTTCATTTGTCTAGGTGATTTGCTACCATGAAAAACTACCTTTGACGGAGTCATAAGGTTTACACACTTCTTTTGGCAGTCAATTATCGCTCCATAATTGAATAGCCAATCCATTCCCAAAATAATATCGAACTCTCTGAGTTTTATCGGAATTAAATCTACTTTCATAACATTCCCCTTAATGTTCACCCTACAGTTCTTGTATACGAACCTAACAGGAATCACTTTCCTATTCGCAATTTCTATGTTTAAAGGAAATTCCAACTATTCACAAGGTATTTCTAACCTCTTACCAAATTTATCAGATATAAACGAGCAAGTAGCACCCGAATCAAATAATACATATGCATCTATATCATTGATTAGGATAATACCTGACACAACATCTTTTGATTGCACCGCATCCTGCACCGTCATGTTAAAGGTGCTGGCTGTGGGCTTATTTGTTGACGTTGGTCCTACAATAGCCAGCACATCTCCACTAGCATTTCCCTTACTCCCATTTATCTCACCGAATCTCTTCTTAGGGCATTCACGAGCAAAGTGATCATTGGATCCGCACGTGAAGCACACATTCTTCTTAGCTTGAGTGCAATTTGGGGGGCGATGTGACCCTCGTGGCCACAATTGGCTCGTTTCCCCAGCAAGCACACTCCCTTGTGAAACTTTTCGCACGTTGTGCTTCGAACTTCTTATTTTGTTGGTTTCTTTGTTGATTCCCAGCTCCCCCGTTCGCATTCCATTTCCTCTTCAGGTTGTTGTTGCCATTCCCGCCGTTACTACCACCACTCTTAGCTTCACCTTCACCTTTCTTCTTCCTCTGCTCTTGATTATGTTTTGTTACTGCCTCACATGCACTTTCAGCGAGAATCGCCTTCTCCATCACTGCTGCAAATGTCTTCAATTGGAACAGGGAAACCCTACTGTACAACCAAGGTTTTAATCCCTGCTCGAACCTCTTTGCCTTGCGCTCGTCTGTGCTAACTTGATATGGCGCAAACCTCGCCAACTCGTTGAACCTTGCGGCATACTCAGACACCGACATCGTTCCCTGCTTCAATTCCAAAAACTGAACCTCTAGCTGACTCTTCGAACTTTCTGGAAAATAGGTCTCAAAGAATATTTCCTTGAACCTTTCCCCAGACATAATTCCTGGACCTCCCCGAGTTTTGTTGGCTTGCCCACCAATAACTAGTCTTTGCTTTCAACATAAACATTACAAAACAGTCTTCTGATTCTCATCTACCCTAGCCACATCAAAAACATTCTCAATTTCCATGATCCAGATCTGTGCTTCAACTGGATTTATGAACCCACAGAATTTAGGTGGTCCGACCGCCTTGAAGTCCTTAAACGTAGTAACTTGGTTCTGAGGTTGATTCTGCAAAGCACCCGTCAGTAACGTCACTAGCTGCTGAACCGGGTTTTCCTCCACATTATTGTTGTTGTTTTTCTTAGTGGTTCTCCGTCGTGGTGGTTGACGTCTTGAGGCCATTTTCTGTTAAAATACATCCATTAGCTTCTATTCAATCTTTTAAGTGTTATATACTTAAGTTGCACATCATAAAAGTTTATCACACCACACTTAACACTTTGAATAAAACAATAACTTTTATTCATTCAACATAAAAAAACATCCAAAACAATAGCATCGCTACTACTTACATTACTTTCCTGAACTATAAACTTTCCTGAACTATAACAGTTGCAAGATAACCTCATCATCATCTATCCCATTGGTTATCATACCAGGGATTTACATTTCATTTATTTTCTAATCACCAATCAATTACATTCTCTACAATTTCCTACTAAGATATTGTGTAGCCTTACGACGCTCCTCCTCCATAATTCAGAACATTGTTCGGCGATCCAATACGTATGATGGTAGCGTCTCGAACTGAATCGGATAACTTATGACTCGAGCTTGAGCTCGATTGACCACGGTGTTGAATACGTTGTTCATCTCTTCCATCTTTCTCCTCTTTGCTAGTGCATCACTCTCTGCTATTCCGGCTCATTGATAAGCTTCATTGTACGCGTCTTCTGCTCTTGCCCTTTTTATATATTCTTCTTTCAGCTTATTCTCCAGGTCTGCAATCCTCTCCATCATTTTCTCGTTTTCCCCTTCTATATGGATCAGCTTCTCTTCAACGTTGTTCAGCCGTTCTTCTTAATCCTAGATCTCGTCGTCTTTCTGTGCCATCGAGGTCTGTTGCTCAGCTACTATCTCTCGCAACTCCTCCCACATTGCGATCATACACCTCGTCGTACATGCGGGCAGCTATCGAATTAAGTGGAAGCTCTTCATCCTCGTCCTCCTCATCCTCCGACTGTGGCAGCTCCACGGGATCCTCCTCATCCGTCTCTATATCATCATCCTCATCAGAGACTCTCTCCTGCTCAACTACTATAACCGACGGAACTGTTTCCCGTGGCAGTAGTTGTTCCCAAATCACCTGAATATCTCGAGGCTCCTCCTCTCTAGCCTGACTGGATCCTCCTACATTAGCCATCCTCTCAACCAAAGTTTAAGTTTTAATTACTAATCATTACTACTCGACACTTACGAGCACATAAGTTATAATCACATAAGCACATAAGTGTTTTATTATTTTTTCTTTCTTAAAACTCGATAAGAGTTTATCATCACTATCTTTTCAAATGTTACTTCCTAAGGCTTTTCCCCACCTAAGGTTCATAACCTAAAGCTTTGATACCAACCTGTGACACCCCCAAATCTAGGTACTTCATTCCCAAAAGATTTGGTGCTCACTATTTAAACATTCATACTATCTACCCAAATAAAATAATATTTGAATCATAAAACCTCCCCTTAAATAGGGTTACATCATTAAGTTCAAAAACATCCCAGGTTATCTAACCTTTAAAAATCGTTCAAATGCGGAATTAAATTATTACATTACATCATTATTAAAATTCTAAGATCATCATAATAAAAGTCTAACATCATAATCATAACCAAAATTACAAGTCTTCATCACTTGTACTTTTTTCCCTTTCCCTTGCTAGTCGAAGGTTTAATTACCTTCTTCTCTTTAGCTGCAATGAATTTATAAATATGCAAGAGTGAGCAAAACAATTGCTTACTGAATATAACAATGAATCAACATGAGTATAACAATAATAACTGCCAATCATAGGCTCATCAAGATTGAATAGTACTCTAACAATGATAATCAGAAATTGGAATCCAAAATATAGAATATATATAACTGAGGGTCATAAGACCATGAACTACGTCCACAGTTGCGAGAGTAATCTTTCAACTCTAACTTTAACAGTCATAAGACAATAAGGACCTCGTACTTAGGAGGATCAGCCCTTTGTACAATGTATTGTGCACAAACATTTTAACGCTACGCGTAAGTTAACTCCTAATAATAATAGGGTTGTTCATCTCAGTATTTAGAGTACAAGTCTGCTCCAAAGAAAGTTTGGTTTGGATAAGCTTTCAAGGGTACTTTGAAGTTTAACGAACATCAACTAGAGGACTAGTTGAATCAATAGTGTTTGATAATACAACAGTTGATCAATAATAACATAATATGAAACAATGAATAAGTGTACGCGAACTGACTATACTTAATCTCATGCTTAGAAACAACTACAAAGCATAAGTATTGAATGACAATAATAAACTTTGCTTGAATAAAATTTAGCTAGGACTATAATAAGATGAACTATAATGAGAAATGACTTGTGTCAAATAGATGAACTATAATAATTCAACATTTGAAATTTAAATTCAAGAAAAATGCATTCACAATATCCGAATATCAATAATGAAACTTGTCTAACAATAAACAAGTTAGAATGCGTCAATAAGTATTGGACTTCAAACTTGTTTGAATAAAATAATGTCATAGCTAGATTGTTCAAATCATAGTTAAGAATACAATAGTTCGTTTAACGAAACTTTAAAGTAAGAACTAGCTCAACATAAATGTAAGGATAAAAGGCTTGCTCAATGCAAAAATAGAAGTTTAGAAACTTGCTCAATGTAAATATAGAGTTAGAAAACTTGCCTTGAGCATAAGCTATAAAGTTAAACTCACGATCACCTACACATAATTTTAGAATCACAACACATATTAGACATGCTAACATATCATAACATGATCATTACCATTTACATTTCAGAAACTCTAAGTGTTTTACTTCGCAACACTTAACTAACATTCATTGTCTAGCTAACTTGCAACATAACACGTTCACGACTTACTAAAAACATTTTTGCACTTTGAACTTACTAACCCCAATTCACTATGCTATGTTATCCCTAACATTACTCATTTAACATGCTAATACACTTTCAGACCATGCCATGTTGCTATCTCCAATCTGCAGCAATAGCAGAAACCAAAATCTCAAACTAAGGTATGGCACAGCTGCGCTATACAAAGGCTTGGTAGTAAATTATTTCCTTATATGCAGATAAATTTTTCCCCTATCTCTAGATGTGGGACTGGGGTGTTACAAACTCCCCCACTTAAATTTCTGACGTCCCCGTCAGAACCGATCACACACACAGCCTAAAGATCTTTGCCTCTCTAGACATTATGGGATAATACCAGCTGGCTTCGTGTCCCCACCTCCGGACCTTCATCTCTCCATTGTGGGATAATACCACCAGCCTTCATGTCCCCACCTCTGGCAACCCGATCGGATGACCCGACCCGAGCTTTCGAGAGTCAGCTCTGATACCATATGAAACAACCCGGGTCAAATCCCGAGTCCGAAACAAATCTCGGGTTAAATCCCAAGTTCGAATCGAATCAAATACATCAAAATAAGGCCTCAAACCACTGGCCCAATAGTATCTTCTTGGTTTATCTTAGCCCACCACAGGCTCTCAAAAGGTCATGACTTGAAGGTACTATTGGTAGTAAATTATTTCCTTATATGCAGATAACTTTTTCCCCTATCTTTCGATGTGGGACTGGGGTGTTACATTCACAACAAATCAAAAAAAAAAAAAGAAGGATTGCTTGGAAAAGAGGGAGTTACATTATTATTATTATTATATTTATATATATGTAATTTCGCTGACAAATTGGTAAAGCTGATCACATGAGTGTATTCCGTGAAAAATTTTTACACATGCGATATATATATTTAATATATATAATATATAAAAGATTTTATTTAAAAGATTTTGCTTTAATTATGGACCGTCCGATTAAAGTAAATCAATCCGGACCACTCATGAATTAGTTACTATGCAGTCCATTCTTCTATAAATAGAAGCTCATTCCTTCATAATTTCTTACGAATTAACTGAAACTCTAGAGAGAGAAATTATAGAGAGAAAGAAGAAAAGTATTCTGCTACTTCCCTACTCTTATATCCAGTTTTTTTACGGTAAGGGATATTATTTCTTTTGTATTCATGAAGAGAACTTCTGTTATTCCATTCCTTATTATTCTGTTGGAATAACCTATATACGCGGGCTACCCTATACTTGGTGAAATTCTTCTGTTATTTCATTCTTTATTATTCTGTTGGAACATCCTGTCTGTGCGTTTACGCATGACCTGGTCCCGTTCTTTATTATTCTGTTGGAACATCCTGTCTGTGCGGTTTACGCCGGACCTGGTTCCATATTTATTATTCTGTTGGAATATCCTGTCTGTGTGTTTTACGCCGAACCTGGTTCTATTATTTATTATTCTGTTGGAATAACCTGCCTGTGCGGTCTATCGCATGCCTTGTGATTTCTTTTGTTATTTTATTCTTTATTATACTCAGTTGGCTAAAGTTTTTGGCTTCTATACTCTATGAAATTAGTGGAAAATCCTTGATATTTGCGCATCCAGTATCTTTTCATGAAAATATTCTTCTGAGCATTCTTGAATTTTACTCCACAAAGCAGTATCATGTTGACAATTTGGACGTTATTGGTTCCTGGATAAATTAATTCTTAAACTTATTTTATTGAATTCTTATATCATTGTCATCATCCTCATGTTTATATTTTGTTGAAAGTCATCTGTGGCTTGTAGTGCATAGATGGACTTGGTATGATTATGACCAGGGATTAATCGGTGTAATCATGACCGTAATATTATAAATGGTGTGGTAAAAGTCCTCATTGACCCTTAGTGCATTGATGGCCAGTTGTTGGCATGATCATGACTATTAATGAATACACAAATATTCTTGGCCCGTAGTGCATGGATAATTGTGGTCGTGATATTAAAGAATATCCTTGGCCGTAGTGCAAGGGTGATTCTATGATGTGGATTATTTATTAAGCTGAGTCCCAGCGATAAAAGTGATGAAAAACCTTTTAAATCATAAAAGATAGTAGATTTTATTCTCTACTTGACTCTTTTAATGGATTACTTGTTCCGCTCCAGTTAAACTTGATGGTTGTTATATTGTATCAGTTTAACACTGTTTAAGGCTAATGATAATTCATTCTGCATTATCTTAGTCATAATATTTCTTACTGGGCTAGTTGAGATCACCCTTTCCTTCACTGTTCTCTTCAGGAAATGAGAACGTACCTGAGACTAGTCGGGGAACGAAGTGATGGTCCAGCGGATAGCATTAATAGTCCTCACTATTCTGTTAAATAGTGTGATAATAATTGTATTGAGGACTTATTTTGAGCTTGAATACTGTCTAGAAGACACTGTTTGTATTTAAACTCACAGCTCATGATGTATAATTAAGTTTGTATTTGTATTCTGTACCATGTATTTGGCGACTCAGAATAGGTGATGTATACCTATTTTTGGGGGCGTCACAGTTGGAATCAAAGCTTAGGGATATGATCCCTGGCTGAGATGTGAGATAAGAACTAGGAGGGGAGAGACGGGGAATTCCTTCGCTAGTATGACCTACCAAAGTTTATTTGGTATTTAATTGGTTAGTTAGAGTATAGAGATAATATGTGATATGTTATTTAACCCTTGTTTTGTGGCAGTATTTGAAAATGACATCCGAGAATGTTGAGAATATCAATGGAGCACAGGAGACCGTTGAGTCTCCACATATCAATAATCAGGATAATGTGCATCAGGAAGGCGACATTCCTCAGGAAAATAACAACACTGACCAAATGATGAACGATGGAATGTTCAAAGGCTTTATGCAATTCATGCTACATCAGGCAAGAACGGCTCCTGTCCCAAATACAGGTGGAAATACTGGCAACTCTCGGACGGTCACCGCTAAGCAGTTCAAAGAACTGGGACCACCGGAGTTTTTTGGAGAGCCAAAATCACTTAAGGCGGAGACGTGGATAAAGCAGATCAACAAGATATTTGATATCTTGGGATGCTCCGAGGAGGAAAAGGTTCCCTTTGCCACCTTCATGTTGCAGGCAGAGGCAGATTACTGGTGGGAATCTGTAAAGCGTACTCAACCTGCCGCACTGAAGATGTCTTGGGAGAAGTTCCAAGAACTATTCAACGACAAGTACTTTCCCGAAAGTATTCGTCACATGAAAGAGGTAGAGTTCATCAAGCTGGAGCAAAACAACATGACCGTGTCGCAGTACGAAGCCAAGTTTGCCGAGTTGTCCCGGTTTGCGTCCCACTTAGTTGATAATGAGGAGAGAATGACGCGGATATTTTTAAGAGGTTTGAAGCCGGAGATACGTCAATATCTTATCTCTCATAAATTGTGTTTGTATTCAGATGTTGTTAATAGGGCTCAGTTATTAGAGCGCGATAACGAGGTAACCCAACCAAAAGAGAGCAGCCGGCAAAATGATAATACCAGTGATAACAGTCATCGAAGCGGTGACAATAAGCGTGGAGGGAATCAACATGCCAGAAATGATAACCACTTCGGTGGTAATCATGGCCAAAACAATAAGAATGGACATTTCAAGAAGAGGAGATTCAACAATGATGGAAAGACGTCAGAATCAGCACCTGTCATTAAGGAAGGAGAACGTCCACCTATCATATGCTTCAAATGTGGAGGGGAGGGACACATCAGTCCAAACTGCGAGATGTCATCCAAAGCATGCTACAATTGTGGAAGAGAAGGTCACCTAGCCCAATTTTGTCATGCACCAAAGTCAAGTCCAGTTGGAATGGAGGCATCAAAGGCAATCCAGACAAGACAAAACCGGTAGTGCAAGGGAGAGCGTTTGTAGTGACCTCCTAGAAAGTAAGGAACCCGAACGAGGTCATCACGGGTAAGCTTATCATAAACTCTAGTGAAGTCTATACCTTATTTGATACCGGTTATACCCATTCTTTTATTTCTCCTACTTGCGCTCAACGTTTAAATTTGACTTCGGAGAAATTAGACTTTGACTTATCTGTTGAAACTCCATTGGGAGAAACCTTCATTACATCTACTGTTTATAAGTCTTGTTTGGTTCAAATCGGTACCCTCACATTACCTGTCGATCTTATTTCATTAAAAATACTTGCATTTGATGTGATTCTAGGGATTGATTGGTTAACTACTCATCATGCTAAAATTGATTATTTTCGTAAGGTTGTTAGCTTTCATATTCCTAATCAACCTATTATGCGAATTCAAGCGACCAAACCATTAAAATTAATAACTGTCACCTCAAGCCATAAAGTTATTCGTTTATTAAAAAAAGGATGTCAAGCTTTCTTAGCTCATGTCACGGATTTAAATAAAAATACGTCAGTTTTGAATGATATTTCTATTGTTAATAAATTTCTTGACGTATTCCCTGAAGAACTTCCTGGCTACCCCCAGAGCGTGAAATTGAATTTTGTATCGACCTTGAACCTGGTACAAAACCCATTTCCAAAGCCCCATATCAAATGGCTCATATTGAACTTCAGGAGTTAAAGACCCAACTGTAGGAATTGTTAGACATCGGTTTCATTCGCCCTAGGACGTCTCCTTGGGGTGCTCCTGTTCTAGTCGTGAAGAAGAAAGATGGGAGTATGCGACTTTGTATTGATTATCGGGAGTTGAATCATCTCACCATCAAAAATAGGTACCCATTGCCACGTATTGATGACCTGTTTGACTAGTTACAAGGAGCCAAATTCTTTTCAAAGATTGATCTTCGTTCCGGATATCACCAATTGAAGATTAGAACCGATGACATTCCAAAGACGGCTTTCAGAACTCGGTACGGGCATTATGAATTCTTAGTCATGTCTTTTGGATTGACTAATGCTCCTGCTGCCTTCATGGATATAATGAACCGAGTATTCAAGGAATATTTGGATCACTTTGTGGTCGTCTTTATTGATGATATCCTTATTTATTCCAAAAGCCGTGAAGATCATGAGCACACTTGAGGCTGATACTCCAAAAGCTTCGTGAAAACAAGCTTTATGCCAAGTTGAAGAAATATGTGTTCTGGATTGAGGAGGTAGCATTCTTTGGGCACGTAGTATCATGTCATGGAATATCTGTTGACCCAGCAAAGATTGAAGCTATTCAAAGCTGGGAGCAACCTAAATTAGTCCCCGAAGTACGCAGCTTTCTCGGTTTAGCTGGTTATTATCGGAGATTCGTGGAAGGATTTTCTCGAATCGCTACTCCATTAACTCAGCTGACTCGGAAAGATACAAAATTCGATTGGAGCGAGGAATGTGAGAAGAGTTTTCAAGAACTCAAAAGGAGACTCATTTCAGCACCTGTTCTGACAATACCATCTGGCTCGGATGGATTTGTCATCTACAGTGATGCTTCGGGCAAAGGGTTAGGATGTGTTCTCATGCAACATGGGAAAGTCATAGCCTATGCCTCAAGACAACTCAAAGAATATCAGAGGAATTATCCTACTCATGATCTAGAGTTGGCAGCTGTTGTCTTCGCACTTAAAATTTGGAGGCATTACTTGTATGGGGAGAAAGTGGAGATCTTTACGGATCATAAAAGCCTTAAATATTTCTTCACTCAAAAGAAACTCAACATGTGACAACGACATTAGCTTGAACTGTTGAAAGATTATGATCATACCATTCAATACCATCCTCGAAAAGCGAACGTGTTAGCTGACTCATTAAGTAGAAGATCGTATGCGAGTACGAAGGCAATATTGACAACGCAAAGATCCATTTTGTGTGACTTACAAAGGATGGAGATAGAGTTAAAGACTCCAGGGACTCATGTAATGATGGCGAATATACGAGTAGAACCGACTTTAATTGATAAAGCTAAAGCTGCTCAAGCTACATACCTGGAGCTAATGCGTATGAGGAAGAAAGTGCAAGAAGGTGCTATGCCGGAAGCAAGAATCGATGAAGAAGGAATACTTCGAGTCAACTCTAGACTTTGTGTTCCTAATAACCCTGATTTAAAGTATAAAATCATGATGGAGGCACACAACACACCGTTTGAAATCCATCCTGGGAGTACCAAAATGTATCATGATCTTCGACATGCATTTTGGTGGGGCAATATGAAGAGAGAGATAGTGTTGTTTATCTCAAGGTGTCTAACTTGTCAACGAGTTAAAGCGGAGCATCAAGTACCAAAAGGTCCATTGCAACCACTTGAAATTCCAGAATGGAAGTGGGAGCACATTACCATGGATTTCGTTACCGGTCTTCCTAAGGTTTTTCAAGGTATAGATGCGATTTGGGTCATTGTTAATAGATTGACCAAGTCTGCTCATTTTTTACCGATACGAGAAACTTATACACTTGAACGTCTTGCTCGTATGTACATAAACGAGATTGTAAGACTGCATGGTATGCCAGTATCCATAGTTTCTGATCGAGACCCAAGATTCACTTCACAATTTTGGGTTAGTTTGCAGAAAGCTATGGGCACAGATTTACGATTTAGCTCGGCGTATCATCCTCAGACGGACGGACAGTCAGAGAGTTCTATTCAAACTCTTGAAGATCTATTAAGACTTTGTGTCCTTGATTTCAAAGGAAGTTGGGACAAGTTCTTACCATTGGTGGAATTTTCATACAACAACAGTTATCAAGCAAGCATTAGCATGGCTCCATTCGAGGCGTTGTATGGAAGAAAGTGTCGTTCTCCAGTATGCTGGGATGAGGTGGGTGAAGCAACGTTGTTGGGACCGGAGTTGGTACGTATGACTACGAAAAAGATTCAAACGATCCGACAACGTATAAAAACCTCACAAGATCGACAAAAGAGTTATGCTGATCTTCATCGAAGGGACGTGGAATTTGATATAGGAGATCATGTGTTATTACGAGTAACTCCGTGGAAAGGAGTTACGAGATTTGGAAAGAGAGAAAAGCTCAATCCTCGATTCATCGGCCCATTTTTTATCCTCGATCGAGTAGGAACTATGGCCTATAAACTCGCTTTACCGCCAAGTATGTCTCGTGTTCATAACGTTTTTCACATATCTATGTTACGTAAATATGTAGAAGACCCGAACCACATTATTGAGTTAGAACCGGACGAAATAGCGGAAGATTTGACGTATGAAGAGGTTTCTGTTCAAATCATGGATAAGATGGAACATATTCTACGCTCCAAGGTTATACCTCAAGTCAAAATTTTGTGGAGAAACCACGATGTTGAGGAAATGACTTGGGAGTTAGAATCTGAAATGAAATCAAGGTATCCTTACCTCTTCGACATACCAGGTACGTACCTTAATTTCGAGGGCGAAATTTCATAAGAAGGGAAGGTTGTAAGACCCCAGCTTTTATAAATAAAGATGAATTTTTTATAAATATCATTTTTGAATATTATGGAGTAAATTTGAAATAATGTTATAGTTGTGGGTAATATTTATAAATTTTTCAAAGTGCACAAGTGGATATATAATATTCGATTGGTCGGGGAATATTCGTTTTAGCAGAGAATATTCGTACGACTGCACAATCATTGTTGGACCCCACAACAGAATTACTATCGGATTGAGAAAATGACAAAAATACTTTATGAAAATAACGACGGAGGTTTTACCGTTAACTGTTGAAACACCCGATGTTAAAAGTACAGTAATACGCGGTTGTACAGTAGCACACGGTATTGATTATTGATGCTTACGTGAGAAGTTACTCAGTTTTGTTCAATTATTGCTATAGCAATTGTTGTAAATTTTGCTTATTATTTGGATTCCCATTTACCCATTTTTCTAAATAATCGGTAGAAAGTTATTCAATATTTATATATTTTATAAATGGGAGGCCACAAGTGATGATGACTTTTGTGGGGAAACATGAGTTGATAACATGTGATGGGGGAGAAATTTTTCTAGAGAATGAATTAATAACGTAAGAAAGAGGGTAGTACTAGTTAAGTTTATATATATATATATATATATATATATATATATATATATATATATATATATAATTTGTCACATGTTTTGAGGTTGGTGGGGAGAGGTTCACGACAAATCAAAGAAAAAAAAAGAAGGATTGCTTGGAAAAGAGGGAGTTACATTATTATTATTATTATTATATTTATATATATGTAATTCAATTGACAAATTGGTAAAGCTGATCACGGGAGTGTATTCCGTGAAAATTTTTTACACATGCGATATATATATTTAATATATAATATATTTTATTTAAAAGATTTTGCTTTAATTATGGACCGTCCGATTAAAATAAATCAATCTGGATCACTCATGAATTAGTTACTATGCAATCCATTCTTCTATAAATAGAAGCTCATTCCTTCATAATTTCTTACGAAGAAATTATTCTGCTACTTTATAGAGAGAAAGAAGAAAAGTATTCTGCAACTTTCTTGGAGCAATTCCAATCACGGAGATAACCCCGAGGCATGCAGATCAATACCGGCGCACACACAGGAGAAGACCGATTAATCTCGGAGATAACCCCGAGGTATCCAGTCTCAGTCCCAAACCATGGGAATAGCCACCAACCTTGGTGATAACCCCAAGGAATCCAATTTCGGCAATAACCCCGGAAATGCTTGTTACAAGTGCGACCAGCTTCAATCTCGGCGCTCATAACGAGATCCACTGTACCAGCTCAGCGATAACATTGGGAAGACAGACACATCTCAAGGATGACAATGAGGACCTTCAACTAATTGCAGCAGTCCAATCCCAGCGAAGCTGAGCAACGTCTGCTTTATCAGCCCAATCCGGCGAGAACACCGGTGAGGGGCAACATCGTCATCTGACCAACACGATGTCATGTCATGTCGTCTCAACATCTCTATGTAACAATGTCCCATAAGACTAACTAATCCCGAGTGACTATTGTACGGGGTAACGGATGAAAGTTGAAGCTTGAAGATCGGAGGGCACCGTCCCATCTTCAATGACTTCGTACAAACTCTAATCCCATGTCATCGCACAACTCTTGACAACGGCGGTCCGAAATAGGTCATGTATACCTCAAACGGATGCCCTGATTGCACTTTTGAAAGTTCGAGTGGACATTACAGTGCCCGAGTGCACGTACTTCGAGACAACCCGAGCTGAAAAACTCGGGCCCACCCGGGTTGCCTCTGGTACACCTGTGGCTCAGCCGCAGGTACACCTGCGGCTATTATGCCTATAAATAGAGGGCTTGGGGTGCTGATTTTTCAAGAGAAAACGGCGAGGAAGCCCTGCCCAATTTGCTCTGCACTCATCCCATGCAGTATACTTTCCCCTTTTAAACACCTGTGAGCTCATATATAGCCTCTTTTGTACCTATAAAAGCTAGTGTTTACCCACTCTAAAGATATAGAAGTCTTCTTTGGCAGCCCACTATAAGCCTTCTCACACACTTTAGAGTCTTTCTCTTCATCTTTGCACACACCCCTTCTACACGTTGAGAGTCGTGTTGGTCGTTTTTGCCCGAACTTTGGTCCGTGATTTTATTTCAGTCTATCTATATATTATATATATATATATATATATATATATATATATATATATATATTTATATATAGGAACTATATATCAAACTTTGTTCGATTGAGCCTAGACTTCGGTCTGGAGCGTTTATTTGCTTTAATATATATACTTATATATATTAACTGTGTGTCGAACTTTGTTCGATGAGCCTAGACTTTGGTCTAGAGCGTTTATTGCTTTAATATATTTATACTTATATATATTAACTGTGTGTCGAACTTTGTTCGATGAGCCTAGATTTCGGTCTGGTGCGTTTACTCGCTTTTATATATATATAATTATATATATGAACTGCTATCGAACTTTGTTCGGTGAGTCTGGATTTCACATCCGGAGTGTTTACTGCTTTAATATATATATATATATATATATATATATATATATACTTATATATATTAAATGTTGTCAGACTCCGACCGATGAGCCTGGATTTTATATTCGATGCGTTTATAAGCTTTTATATATATCTATTATATATATATATATATATTTATATTTCGTCCCACTTAGAGTTTACTTCGTGGGGGTTGACCCTTTTTTACAGCTTTATGTACATTTCGTCCCACCTGGAGTTTACTTCGTGGTGGTTGACCGTTTTTACGGCTTTCTGTACATTTCGTCCCGCCTGGAGTTTCCTCCGTGGCGGTTGATAGCTTTGACAGCTTATTTTATGATTCCGATCCCCCATGGACATGTTTCGTGGTTAGTGATCATGTGTATATATATTTATTTACAGCTTTTATATATATACCTGCTTACTGCGTTTATATTAATTGCGGCATCATGTGAGCCTAGGAATCATGTGATCACAGATTTAGTCCCCTGAATCTAGATTTGGTTCCCGTGATGAACCTTTTCAGCTGTAAGCAGTTTGTAAATATATCTGTGATGTTTGGATTTCCTTAGATGGTTTTCATACCCATGAGGAATTCGGCTCCTTTTTGTACATTATTTTCGTATGGATGCTTCGCATCTGTCAAATAAAATCAATCCAGCCGAATACGGAATAAAATGGGAGTGTAAAAGGTCTCAATTACTATTGAGCATCAAGGTTTGAAAAACCTCTTTTATAAAATATCACTGCCATATCTTCCTTAAAATTGATTTTTTACATAAAATTCAAACCATGTACATATAGGTGCGAACGAGGCCTCGCACTACTTCCAAATAACAGCACATTGATCCATACACACACACATTCAGATAGCAGTTTCTTGAAAAGAGATGGTCACCATGGTAACACGGATGTCGGGGGGTCCCTAACACCTTCCCACCGCATAACCAAGTCCCCGGACCCTAATGAATCTCGGTTTCACCGACCAGTTTAGCAGTGTCACATCACTAGGTCAATGTGAAAATCTTTTCTCGGTTATGTTGGTACAACCAGTTAAAAAACCAACTGGCGACTCTTATAGTCCAATCGTCGACATTATACATGTCGGACCTTTTTCACTTGTTTTTTCAAACAAATCTCACCTAAAATGAGAACACCAAAGAACAAGTAATGAAAAGGGACATTTAAAAATCCCGACGTTAACAGGTGGCGACTCTGCTTGGGACTCCAGTAAGAGGACTTAAGCCGTTATTAAAAAAATTTTCAAAATTGTTATTTGCTTGTGTGTGGATGTTGCATTTATATTTTATGATAAATGTGTACGAATGCATTTCCTTACTTAGTGCTTCGTACTATAAACTGCTTATGATATTAGTGCTTCGCACTATAAACTGCTTGTGATATTAGTGCTTCGCACCATATCTGCTTGTGATATTAGTGCTTCACACATGTCATCATTTTCATATGGTGAGACGCAATGTATGTGAATGTATGTTGTGTGGTCCCTCCACCAGGAGGCTATCCCGTCGGTGTTTGATTACTGGACTCGTGAGAAGCCTGATTCTCCGAGGCTCAGGAAAGGCACCACCCAAATTCGCTCTAGTTGAAAGACCGGATTAACTTCCCGTCGAGTAGATTGCGATGATTTGGGAACCTTCATGCCAAAAAGACGCGAGAGTAACCTATGATAGGTCAGCCTCTGATAAACCCAAAACGGAGGAAAGTCTCTTCATGCTCTCATTTAAAATTACTTGTAAAGCACAAATACTTGTAATTATCTTCCATATCTATCTCCATGTAATGAGAAATATGAAGAAATGTGTACACATACATGCTACAAACAGCTGACATCTATTTTGCAGGATAAAATTTCTAAAACTGGACACGTCACATAGCATGTTATTATCCATCTTCCCAAAAGACTAAACTATGCAAGTCTTTTGCAGGGAATCAATCGGGCCCACCACCCATTCAAAGTCCAAAAAGGCAACAGGCCTACAGTCAATTATGTCGTCATCCGACCAGACCGAACTTAATCCAGTGTCTCGCAAAGAATTCGACGGATTAAGCAAACAGATTACAGATTTGGATGTTCTACTCAAAGAATTATACCAGTCTACACAGGGTCAGAAAATACCCGTACATGTTGAATCCTCCACACAAGGAGGAACCCAGGTCGTTACAATACCTGAACTGCAGTTGGATCCGACCAACAAAATTCATGATGCTACCCATCCCACTGGAGACCCAGACACTGGTAACATCAAAAAGAAAGTCCTCCAAATGGAAGAGACTCTTCGCACTATCAAAGGAATTAGAACACACGGGAGTGTTTCATATGTTGATTTGTGTATTTTCCCTGGTATTCATTATCAAGAAAAGTTTAAGACTCCTGACTTTTAAAAATATGACGGGTTAGGAGATCCTTACACACATCTAAAGGTGTTTATTGGAGAATTCGGATCTTATGCAGAGGATAAAAAACTCAGAATGCAACTTTTCCAAAAAAGTCTAACTAGAGAAGCCCGTTTGTGGTACACAAGATTAGACAATTCAAAGATCCATAGTTGGGAAGAGCTAGCACACGCTTTCCTCACCCAATACAACTTTCAATCTCAAATGGCTCCAGATCGGTATCAAATTACCAAGATCAAGAAACAGTCTAATGAGTCTTTCAGAGAGTATGCTCATAGGTGGAGATGCCTGGCTGCCTAAGTTAGTCCTTCCATAACAGAATCAGAGATGGTCATGACTTTCAAAGACATACAAGAAGCACCTTTCTATGAAAGAGTTTTAGCCGGCATCGGCAGGCCATTTTCTGAAATGGTAAAACATGGGGAGATGGCTAAAATGGGATTGAAATTCAGAAAGATTCAAGACCTAGCTGCACTCAAAGCTGTTGCTGATCACATCCAATCTGAAAATTATGGGAACAACCCCCGGAGGGTCCATAAAAAGAAATAAGAGGATGTTTCCCTGATACTACAGGGTCAAAAAGGCAATCAGAACATGCATGTCCAGAGGAGAAATTACACTCCCTTTCAAGCACAGTCTTCAAATTCTCCAGTACCAAAAGGTGGAGAAGTCAACGCCCTCGAGTATTCACACCCTTAGGGGACACCCTCGAGAACATTCTCAATCTTCTAACAACACAGAAGAAAATCACGCATCTGCTTCTACCAGCCAGCCCTAATGGACGGGGTTTTAATCCTGCTCGAAAATGTGCTTATCATGTCGGGGCACCTGGACATGATACTCAAGATTGTTGGGCCTTAAAACACAAAATCCAAGACCTAATAGACAATGGTGAAATCGTGGTCACCAAACCCGATCAGCCTCACGTTCAAGACAACCCTCTTCCTCAACACAAGGAAGAAGAGGTCAACATGATCAATTGGAGCAGCGGACAGAGTTCCAATTTCAGCTGTGAATCTTCCCAGACCCCCAAAGATGGTGATGAAAAATGGGATTATGCCAAGTTCCAATTCACAATGGAACGAAAGATAAAAGTTCTCTGTAAACAAATTGAGCAATTAGTAGAACTGGTGACTTATCAGCATCAAGTGACTCGTCAGCTAATCAGTTAGGAGCATTCTAGTCTCCTACCTATTGTCATGAATATTCCCTCTTCACTTTTCGAAAATATAATGCTGGAAGACAAAGTGACGAAGAGAGCGAATGCTAAGGCCCGTCGGCATTTTGCCAACAAAAGGAAATTCACACATTTGGGTCAACCTATGGAGGAGATCCTTCATATGTTAATCAATAAAGGAAGGATTAGTTCCCTTCTACCTCCAATCAACCCCCGTTCAGGACGATACAATTCTGAGGGAGTATGTCAATACCATTCTCAATCTCGCGATCACAGCACAGAAGAATGTTGGGCACTCCGCCACCTCATTCAAAATTTAATTGACAGTGGCGTACTGCGCCTGACAGATAACGATACCGTGTTACGGGCAAGTGAGGATTCGATTCCTACTAAGTGGAAGAGTGTAGTAGCAGTCATATCCGCTGAAAATGATGGGGATAACAAATCACTTGTCATGCCAGTAATTCAACTCAAGGGAATCAATAATCCTTTGAAAGTGGCCGCTCCTGAGCCAATCAACTTGCCGTGCAGAGCATAATATCATATTATTAGCTTGCGCACAGTTCCATGGAATTATGGAGAATGTGAAGGATCCACCTCGTATACAACTGCTGTAGTGTCGAAAGAGAATCCACTGTATCTTCCCCAACGGATAATGAAGCCTGTCATTAAGTCTAAGGGGAAAGTACCCATTGAGAAGATTGAAAATTTCCTCCGCACTATGGGTCATAACGAATCTAAGGTGGTTTTAAGCTTGAAAGAAGCTCCACAATAGATATCAATCTTGGACTTGGTCCTGACCTCCGAGAATCACCGGAAGGTCTTGTTAAAGGTTTTAGAAGAAGCCTATCTACCGACATCAGTTGATACGAAAAAGTTTCAACATTTGGTTGATCACATTTTCAACAACAATGTGATATCCTTCATTAATGACGACATACCGCCCGAAGGGACCAGTCATTGCAAACCGTTGCACATTGCGGTCTTATCCTCCAGATATATGGTGGCGGGAGTTTTAATAGATGGAGGTTCCTCTCTGAATGAATATATGTCCATACGCTACCTTGGTGAAGATGAATATCAATCTCAATCGAATTCGGAGTAGCCATACCATTATTCGGAGTAGCCATACCATTATCAAAGCTTTTGATGGAGCCCACCGTAACTTAGTCGGAGTAATTGAGCTACCAATTGAGATTGGTCCTCATACATTATCAACAATAGTTGATAAATAGCCTGGTCACTCTTCTCCACTCCTCCACTCTTCACCAATAGTTGAAATACATTATCAACAATAGCCTGGTCACAGTCAACGCTGAACCAGAGATTCCTCAGAGCGGGGACATGTCGTTCATCAATGCCAATAAGGATGTTAAGCCAATTAGTTTTTATGCTTTGGAAATAAGCAATACCCAATACCATGCTATTGGAACGCCATTGCCCGAACCCCAGATTTCTACCGAGGTAATGTCAGCCACTCAAAAAATGATGTTGTTGGGTCATAAACCAGGACAAGGGTTGAGTAAAGATTGCCAGGGTATCAAGTATCCTATTCGCTTAACCCAGCAAATTGGGACAACTGGACTAGGCTATTCTGCCAGCTCTAGTCATAGGAATCCTCATAAGCATCAGTAGATTCCTTCAGCTTCAACCATGCGGCGTTTAACTTCGCCTTCAAGCTCCGAGTCTGCACAACCTCCCGTAAAGGTGCCAGCCAATATAATGGCGATGTTATTTCCTAAGCCGGTACTGGTGAAGGAGAAAGAAATCTTTGTTCCAGATCCCGTAGTGGAGGAAGAGGAACGAAGAATCAAGCAAGACGTCATACGGATGATGTCTGGCATACGCATCATCGTTCATGATGAGCATACCAACAGATACACCCTAGACGATGATTGCCCAGATGTAATGGCTATCATTCGGGATAGGGAAGATGATAATAATCCCTCTATTGGTCGTCAAGGGTAAAGCGAGCGGAAACTCTTTCTGCCATGTAGATATAATAACTGCTTACTTTTCCGTACAGTATTAGCGGTTTATTTTGCCAGTATATGCTAACACTGTGTATGATCAACACATTTCATATATACTAAGTGAAAGCATATTTTGTTTCAGGACTCTGAATTTAGATGTGCCTGTACTTGCTGATACGGTGCCTCTTCTCCACAAGGATTGGACCTTTGATGTAGAGATGAATTCAGCCTTGGTGGATATACCGAATGACATTGAGGTGCCTCCAGAAATTCAAGAATGGGTCAAAGACAAACCCAAACCCAACCTTGATCAAACCACTCCTTTCAATCTCGAAACCTTAGAAAACCCTAAGTTAATCCAGTTTGGTTCAGATCTTACCACAAACCAACGGAATGACATGGTTACGCTACTAACCCGGTTCCAGGATGTGTTTGCATGGTCTCATAATGATATGGTGGGTTTGTCCACTGACATTGTCCTTCATCGTCTTCCCATTAAAGAGGGATTTAAGCCAGTCAAGCAAAAGCTCCGACGATTGAAACCTGAATGGAGTTTAAAGGTTAAAGAAGAAATTGTGAAACAGTTTCAAGCTGGCATCATAATCTACATATCCTGAGTGGATATCCAACATCGTGCCCGTACCTAAACCTGGAGGGAAGGTGCGAGTTTGCGTGGATTACCGGGACTTGAATAAGGCTTGTTTAAAAGATAGCTTTCCCGTGCCATTTATCCACATTCTCATTGACAATACTGCACAATACGACATGTATTCCTTTGCAGATTGCTTTGCGGGGTATCATCAGATCATGGTTGCCGAGGAAGATCGTGAGAAGACGGCTTTCATCACTCCTTGGGGAACTTTTTCCTATAAACGGTTGTCATTCGGCCTTATCAATGCTGGAGCTACCTATCAACGAGCTATGATGGCTCTTTTCCACGACTTAATGCATAAGGAGATCGAGATCTATGTGGATGCCATTATTGTCAAATCCCGAAAGGAGGATGACCATATAGACCATCTAAGGAAGTTGTTCAACAGGTTGCGTAAGTACAACTTGAAGTTGAATCCAGCTAAATGCGCCTTTGGCGTTAAATCAGGCAAGTTGCTAGGATTTCTAGTCACCCACAAAGGGATAGAGTTGGATCCTGCCAAAATTCAAGCCATCACGAAAATGCCCATTCCTCAAACAGAAAAGGAAATACGGGGATTTTTGGGAAGAATCAATTTCATTAGCAGATTTATCTCTCAACTCACAGCAACCTGTGAGCCTATCTTCAAACTATTAAAGAAGAACTCCTCCATGAAATGGAATGAGGAGTGCCAGAATGCCTTCCTTACAATCAAGAAACAGCTAATCAAAGCTCCCATCTTGGTACCACCCAGGGATGATGTTCCCCTGTTTATGTATCTGTCTGTAAGTGACAATGTCATGGGCTGCATGTTGGGACAGAAGGACGATAGAGGCCTAGAACGAGCTATCTATTACCTCAGCAAAAGATTCAGCAGCAGTGAACACAAGTACACTCTGATCGAAAAGACGTGATGTGCTTTAGCATGGGCTTCCATGAGGTTACAACATTATCTCCATGGTCACACAACCCATCTCATATCCCGCGTGGATCCTCTCAAGTACGTGTTCAACAAACCCATGTTAAATTGCCGGCTGTCCAGATGGTAGTTGATCCTACAACAATTTGACATCATATATGTGACTCAAAAGTCCATCAAAGGTCAAGGAATTGCGGATCAGCTGGCCGCTGCACCATCAGGGGATTTCAACCCCTTAGAGACATATTTCCCCGATAAAGGAGTAATGACAGTTTAGCAACACCATCAGTACGATACACGCCAAACGTGGAAGATGTATTTCGATGGAGCTGTTAATGTGGAAGGTTCTGGAGCTGGATCAGTTCTAGTATCTGATACGGGGAAGCAGTATCCCGTCGCCATTAAATTATAGTTTGTCAGCACCAATAATACGGCTGAGTATGAAGGCTGTCTCATGGGGCTAAAACTTGCCCGATCCATGGGCTTCAGACGGTTAACTATCCTTGGAGATTCAGAGTTGGTAATCAGATAATCTACCGAAATCTATCAAACCAAGGAACTACATTTGCTGCCTTACCATCGGCAGGTTTTGAAGATGGCATTGGAGTTCGAAGAAATCTCCTTTCTACACATTCCTCATAATAGGAATGATTTTACGGACGCGTTAGCAACTTTGGCCTCCTTGATCCGCGTCTCAAACAAGGAACACTTGCCAAGTGTCACAATTTCCCTGCACAAGGCCCCCAGCCTATGGGAATTACGTTGGAGAAGTATCGGATGAGCTACCTCCCATCCAACATCCTTGGTATCAGCATATCAAGATAGATCTACGAGATGGATCAACACCGCTGAGGCGAGCCCAACTAAGAAAAGGCGGATCCATCGACTTGCTATGAAATTCTACCTGAGTGGAGATGCGCTCTACAAAAGAGATGCAGGATTAGGTCTCCTCAGATGTTTAGACAAAGATCAAGCCCAAAGGCTTATGGATGAAATCTATGGCGGAGTTTGTGGCCCCCACATGAGTGGCCCCCCTCCTTGTCAAGAAAGTCCTCAGGATAGGACATTATTGGCTATCTCTCAAAGTTGATTGCAATGACCACGTCAGGAGATGCTATCAGTGCCAGATTCATGGGAATGCTATATACGCCCCTCCACGGGAACATCACAATATGAGTTCACCTTGGCCCTTCTCAATGTGGGGAATGGACGTTATCGGGCCCATTGATCCTAAATCCAGTAATGGTCATCGATTTATCTTCACCATGATCGACTACTTCACCAAGTGGGTAGAAGCAGCCTCCTTCCCCAGGGTTACTAAAGAAGTCATCATTACTTTCATCAGAAACAATGTCATTTGTCGATATGGACAACCAGAGGTGATTGTGTCCGATAATGCCAAGAACCTCAACAACAAAATGATGGAAGAATTATGCAGTAAATTCCACATCAAACATCTCAACTCAGTCATCTATCGTCCGAAGATGAATGGTGCTGTTGAAGCGGCTAACAAGAACATCAAGAAGATTATGCAAAAGATGTCCGCCAACCACAAAGATTGGCCTGACCTATTGCCTCTAACTCTGTTAGCTTATAGAACCTCAATACGCACTTCCACTGGGGCAACCCCTAACGCATTAACCTATGGGATGGAAGCGGTGCTCCCCATAGAAGTTGAGATGGAATCCCTCAAAGTATTGATAGACGCTCAGTTGGATGAAGATCAATGGGTACAAGATAGGTATCACCAATTGTCTCTAATAGACGAAAGGCGAACTGCAGCTATCTTCCATGGTCAGTTATATCAACAAAGGATCGCCAGATCCTACAACAAAAAAGTCCGACTGCGATAATTCAGACAACATGACTTGGTTTCGAAAAAGATCCTTGACAACCAAGATCAATCTAAGGGAAAATTCGCTCCTAACTGGGAAGGCCCGTTTATTGTGAAGGAAGTATTGACAGGAGGTGCTCTCAGATTACAAGAAATGGATGGCGATGAATTTCCGCAGCTCATCAACTCAGACGTCGTGAAACGGTACTATGTCTGAAGTAATTCGCAAACATCCTGGTGTTAGATCGTCAAATCACCAGTCATTTCGGTTCTTTAACCCTTTACCACCTACAACTTTTCTACACTTTGCCCCTCAGGAAAACATACCTTTCAAGCCAGCAGCCTGGCTTTCCTTTGTGCTCATACAACTTAGGTCATCCCCCCGCGGATTGAACCTCTTGCATATGCAGTTTGGCTACCCATACCTGGGATCAAACTTTTCACCTGCAGTTTATCCTCAACCTAGGATTCAACTTTCTCCTCCCTGCAATCTGACCTACACACGGGATTACGCTTTTCATCTCGCCCTAAGGGCAAACTACGTCGACCTGATCTCCTCTTCAATAGGAGTACGTAGGCAACCATTTCATATGGCCCGGTCGTAATAAAACAAAAATAACAAAAATATTTCCACACCATTCCTGCCACATACAGCGTTGAACCTCTTACACCAGGTTCAAACTACGCAGACCTGATCTCCTCTTCAATAGGAGTACGTAGGCAGCCATTCATGGTTCGGTCTTACCCCCTACCAAAACACAAACCATTGTCAACTGGTACTGGGATCATCCTTCAATCCACTACATTTCATTTAGCTTTAGACCAAAGGGATGGAATTACCTGAACTCCTCCCAAAAAGGAGATTTGGCAACCATCTAAGCTGCGGTCATACCTTGAAGAGCAACACCAATCCATAAGAGATGGAATTAACTAGGCTTCTCCTAAATAGAAGTACTGGCGACCATCTGTGGTGCGGTCAATCTCAGAGAGGAATGCCACACCCCTCTCCTTATTTCCATACAGAAATCAGTCCCAAGACACCAAAGATGGTAGGGATACATACAGATCAATGATCCATTCTGAACTATCCAGAGACAACTCAATGTCCATCCACCCAGGAGAAGTTCAGAATACATCAAGATTACAAGCCCTGAAGCAGCAGGCAAAATATCAAGCAAGTAACAAGGCATATCTAAAAGGGAAGTGATCAAAAATATATTTTCCTGTCATATATAATAATGTTTGATATACACAATGTAAACTATACATGACAAAATGGCTAAGTTAGTCTGTGCAGGAAAATACAAGATCATCTACAAGTCAGGGTATATGCGAGCTAACAAGCCCAACATGGCGTCCCTCTCAGAAGAAATAGGTAAAGCTGTAATCTCCTGTGTGAGAATATCAACACGGCCCAATAGATCTACAGCCATCTGCATGGTGACCATATGATCATCAATATATGCGCTCATCTCTGCGATCATGCCAGTGGTAAGGGACCTCACTGCAGTGTTATCTGTGATGGCTACATCCCGGGCAGATATAGCACTATCCCGCTCAACTATCACTGCATCTCTGGCTGATATAGCCTCATCCCGCTGAATAATAGCGACATCTCTGCGAACTAATGCCTCTTCTCTCTCTAATAGAGTTGCGTCTCTCCCATCAAGAGCAGTCGACATCATAGATCGAATCTGATCTCTCTCGAAGGTCATCAGATGAAGACTCTGCTCTAAGTACTGTGTCAAGTGCTGAATCACAACAGTGCTGGTACTAGGAGAATCCGGAAGAAATGTTGGCAACCCAGCAGCAGGCTCCTCCTCGAGATGGGTATCGATGTCCTCTATGGGCTCTACATCATCTGACTCGCTATTCGATACTGTAGATACTGCTACAGCCGATAAAATCTCTGTCTCCATCCATGCGGAGTACTCTGTGGAATAACCAGGATGACTAACAGAAAAAGCCGCTATCTCACGCTGATCCCAGCAAGTATACACACGGGATCTGTCTTCTGCTGAGAGGTACCGAGAAGCAGAACGCTGACCTGACGCCCCCTTAAAAGGATGAAAATCCTGGAACTGGTCAAACTGCGACATCACGGCCAGTGGGTGATAAGTTGTCACTCCCCTCAAACCAGCCAGAGGGAGATAGTCCATGCCCGGAGCATGAGTAATGAAGCTATATGGTGAGACAAGCCCCGCACACGGCAATATGCTGAATGGATCTCTGATATCTGCCAAAAATGTGGGCCAGGACAGAGCATCTATACACTCCGATGGCTGAAAAGAGTATGACATAGCTACATCATGGGTAAAACAATATCCATGCCGTCTAAAAGTGCCAATCGGTCTCAAGTGTGACATAAACCACACGTATAGCATGACTGAACTCCCAGTGAACTCTCCTGTCGGATAAGTGCAACAATATGATGCCGACCGCAGGGTCTCTACTACAATCATAGGTACAATGGTACGACCCTCCCTGAGAGCTCTCTCAGCCATGATGACTCCAATGTCTATCTTGTCCATATATCGTGGCATATAGACATACGACAATACGCACAACAACAGTACATCAACTCTGGCCAAACGCCAATAATCCTTCGGTACGATGAAATCCTTGGAATGTCGTGAGTAGCTATCCTCCGAGCCAAATCTGTCATACAAAAAATGCTGGGATATCACGTGGCCAGATGTCAACTCATCCTGTACCACTCTGCGCCGTAATCTTATGAGAGTCATGAATCGTCTGCTCATGTCTCCCAAAGCCAAATGCACGCAAGGTCTATCTAAAGGTAGCATCGTCAACCGTGTATACTCCTCCAGAGTAGGAGTCAACTCATGGGTGCCGAATCAGAATACCTGCCTATCCGGTAGCCAATGCTCTATCATCCTGTCCAAAAATCCTGCGAGAACCTGAGAAGTCAAAAAGGTCATGGTATGCTGCAATAAATGATCTACAATCACCCTGTCTGGTGGTGACATGCTATCATACCACGATCGCATACCCGACGCCACCACTGACCAGGGTCTCGATATCCACATCATCAATCCTGTCCACCTGATGTAACTCCTCCTGAATCACTGGATCTCTATCAATAGGGATGTCAGGCCTATAAAGAGGAGGATCTGCGCTGGCAAAACCAAATGGGTCGTCCGAGGGGCCAGCATCTGAGATGGAAGGAACAAATGACTCCGCCTCTGATGGATCTCTGCCCAAATATTGGATAAATATATGTGCCCAATCTAACTGTCGGGTCAAGCCATCAATTTGGGTCATATGAGTCGGATCTCAGACACAGGCTAGCCAATCCGTCATCATCAAGGATCCTGGAACCATGTCCCCCATAAACTGTGTAGCGTGGGACTGGGCTCCAATAGTGCGAGGGAACCACCAACGCTGGAATATCTCCTGAGTACATGGACCCTCTGACAATGCAAATCCGTCAACCCCCAACAATGGGATATCAATGGGGTGACTGTGATACGGGCCAATAACGCGTAGCAGGTGGTAAGATCTGTATACGAATCTCCCCTATAGTGCTCCTGATAGCACGCTCTCCTAAATAAAGCTCCCAGCCTCCATCCGTGAAGAGAGGAACTCTCCTGGTGGAAATCACATACTCGGCTCCTGTCGGGTATCTATCCTCAAAATCCATGGTCAGGTGTTCCCCGGAATAGGGAAGCCATGTGATGGTGTCGGCCGTTAGCAACTCCAGCTGCATACGACAATGAGTGAATCCCTCAGCTACAGGGACCTCTGGCAGAATTGAATGATGCCATCGTCGTCCTCGTGGATAGGTGTCTAAACCCAACACACTTACAGGACGCAAGCATGGGAGCCTCTCATAGGCCCAAAACGGCCAACACAATGGCAAAACATCTGCTATCAGTAAACACTCTTAACCTATAAATGGGAAAAGACAAGAGAAATACTCACCAGCAGAAACGGATAAAATCCTAGCCAAGCCTCGGTCAAACCCTGTGAGCGCATACGTATGCCCCGAAGGAAATAGGAAAAGGTATAGGAGCCACAATCATACTCTCCAATACGGTCCACATCACATGTAGCGTTGATCAAAGCGAAAGATACCGTGGAAGAGTTATCTGCTATGAAGCAGCCTCGAATGATCATCAGGAATAATCGCCGCAGAACACGATCCCTGATTCTGACATCATCAGGCATAGGCTCACTCAATAGCCTGCTCATAGCATCTACGCTCAAAGGACCTGAACGGACAGACTGCCTTTTGAGCGCCGCCGTCGAAACTCCTAATAAGGATCTAACGGCAGTAGCGGTAATATTTGCTATGCAAGGCACTGGCTCCCCTCAAACTCGTACCATAAATCACCAATCACTGTGATAAATTCATCCATAGCATCTCACTCGCAATCCAGCAGATGGAGTGACTAAGTCTGATGAAACCATCGCTCAGACAATGCCCTGAGATAACCCCAGGGACAACAACGGGGAAGGATGGAGAAAAATGCCCCGAATCCCCACTCATGCACTATCGCTCTATAGTCAGGATGAAGCGCCTGGTACATGGAGTGAATGTTAAACCAGTTCCCTCGAGGCTGTATAAACCAGGGACCTGCATGAAATGCAGATCAACATCAAAACCCTTTAATCCTCATCAATAGGAAAGAAGGAAGATCAAAGTCTAACGCCATACCTCGTTAACATGCAAATACATCGATGGATGTCTGCCCAAATCACCCAGCAATTCTGGGTTCACCACCTGAATGCTCAGAAGCTCCCTACGAGGGACATGTACAGCAGGAGCGGGTCCTCTATCGAAATATCCGCCTCCTCGTCCTCAACATCTGGAACATCTACCTGGACAGGACGCATCACGGCCTCCACCAACCGACGAGGCTGTCTGACAGAACGAGGACGAGGTACTTCAGAAGCCCTCCGCCGTACGCCCGAAGTGGTCCTATAGGAACTGCTCGGCTGATCCGGATCCATAATATCTGGACAACAAGTCTCCAAATCACCTCAGAAAGGGTGTGGTATTTCCTTACCTGGAATTTTCTAAAATGCATTCTATGATTATATGCATGCATGCGTTTGATAAAGTAAAAAATGCATGATTACCCAATGCCTACATTTGGAAAAATTTTGTTATAGTCCCCTTTGAAAATATGACTATCCACATACATAAAGGCATGTCTAGGTGGCCATTCAGTAGCCCACCCTGCCCCAAAGTTATATACATAATATATGCATTAAAAATTAAAATCATCATGCATAAGGCCAACCTCAATGCTTGGAGTACTTTGCCCTGCTACCTTATGCTCATTGGACCTCAAATAGGACAAAAAATAGCAGAAAAGGGTGCCAATTTGACTGTCTTAAAAGTCAAATTTTTTCACATCATTATGTTCAGCATGGTTTAATACTAATATTTACTATGTTGAATATTTTTTATCAAGTCATCTGTGCATACATAATCACTACTATGTGTTTAGATTCATTTCATGCGATAACTCAAAATCTAACGGACAGAAACTAGAGAAAATACAGGCATATATTACCAGGATAGTGCATAACACTTGTACGGTGACAGAATTTGCAAAAAATAGCCCGAACTCAGTAGATCTGAAAGAGGCTCACGTATTTTCCTTCGCGCAACAAGTTGAAAGTGACTTGTGAGATCAACTTACTGGAATTTATCATCCACGGTTGGCCGCAGGCCCATCTGCGACTGCAGCAGGTGCACTTACGGCACCCCCATGTGGGTCCCATCCCTCCGGCTCAGTCCAGTTCGAGTTACAAAGGAGTTCTTACAGATTAGCAAAGTCAAATCGAAAATAAAAACGCCACGCGATTGAGCAAAACTGCATACAATCCTGGTCCTCTCAGATTAGACTTTGATTTGTACATCATTCATTGGTATTCACCTGAACATGAGGTGTACCCTGCTGTTGATCTCAAGTGTCATAAATCACATACGGCAATACCTTATGCAGGTCCGATGCCGCTAACTATGGGTCAGGAGTCCCCAACGGGGGTTACAACGTGAGTCCCCGACGGGGGTTACAACGTGAGTCCCCGACGGGGGTTACAACGTGAGTCCCCGACGGGGGTTACAACGTGAGTCCCCCACGGGGGTTACAACGTGAGTCCCCGACGGGGGTTACAACATGAGTCCCCGACGGGGGTTACAACGCATGCTCATCCGTTGACACACAATTCAACGAAGGTCAAGCAGCCTTGACATTAACACAGCCGGTACCAATTTAAACCTATCAGAGCTTTGGAGCTATTCGAGGTTTTTACACCCGACTGCTCGTATTCCCCAGCGGATCTCCGACGGGGGTCACAACGCAATGTTTCGTTGATTCACACGTTAGCGAAGGTCAAGCAGCCTTGACAGTATATCCCACAGGATTCTTTAGCCGTTGATTCACATGTTGGTGAAATACACATCAACGAAGGTCAAGCATCCCTGACGGCATTTGCTGTTGGCAGTAAACCCAACAGAATCTTGGCATATTCTGGCGATACTAACCAGGAGAGGTCAATGTCATCAAAGAGGATAGATGAGGAAATATGTTATACACATCCTCAAACAGATCAAGCTTTATCCCCACAGATCTCTTACACATAAGAGGTACATCTGCAGGATCAAGTCATTATGCAAGAAGGTGGGGATAACTCCAACATCAACATCCTACCAGATTCAGATTACACATCAAATCTGGTCATCATTGCCAATCCCCAGTTGAACTAACAGGGAGCCAGCAATCATCCCCAGCATGTTGGGCCACAACCCCGTATACTTGCATCATACATTTGCATCCTGTTGCGTTACATGATATCATGTTTATCTTGTTGCATTTCAAGTGTCTAGGATTCATTATCCTACCCATGCATTGCCATGCATGAGTATGATAAAGAGGGGCATCTGTAGACACTCAAAATTTTCTGTACACCTGTCACTAACGAAAGACGATCCATATCCGTACCGGATACTACCGAAAGTTCAGCATCAACCTCAGATCGCAATCTGGGAGAAATTTCAATCTCGGAGATAACCCCCGAGGCATGCAGATCAATACTGGCACACACACCAGAGAAGACCGATTAATCTCGGAGATAACCCCGAGGTATCCAGTCTCAATCCCAAACATGGGAATAGCTACCAACCTTGGTGATAACCCCAAGGAATGCAATTTCGACAATAACCCCGGAAATGCTTGTTACAACTGCGACCAGCTTCAATCTCAGCGATATGTTGTACCAGCTCGGCGATAACATTGGGAAGACAGACACATCTCAAGGATGACAATGAGGACCTTTAACTAATTACAGCAGTCCAATCCTAGCGAAGCTGAGCAACGTCTGCTTTATCAGCCCAATCCGGCGATAACACAGGTGAGGGGCAACATCGTCATCTGACCAACACGATGTCATGCCACGTCGTCTCAACATCTCTATGTAACAATGTCCCATAAGACTAACCAATCCCGAGTGACTATTGTACGGGGTAACAGATGAAAGTTGAAGCTTTAAGATCGGAGGGCACCGTCCCATCTTCAATGACTTCGTACAAACTCTAATCCCATGTCATCGCACAACTCTCGACAACGGCGGTCCGAAATAGGTACTGTATACCTCAAACGGATGCCCGGATTGCACTTTTGAAAGTTCGAGTGGACATTACAATGCCCGAGTACACGTACTTCGAGCGACCCGAGCTGAAAAACTCGGGCCCACCCGGGTTGCCTCTGGTACACCTGTGGCTCAGCCGCAGGTACACCTGTGGCTCAGCCTACACCTGCGGCTATTATGCCTATAAATAGAGGGCTTGGGGTGCTGATTTTTCAAGAGAAAACGGCGAGGAAGCCCTGCCCAATTTGCTCTGCACTCATCCCATGCAGTATACTTTCCCTTTTAAACACCTGTGAGCTCATATATAGCCTCTTTTGTACCTACAAAAGCCAGTGTTTACCCACTCTAAAGATATAGAAGTCTTCTTTGGCAGCCCACTGCAAGCCTTCTCACACACTTTAGAGTCTTTCTCTTCATCTTTGCACACACCCTTCTACACGTTGAGAGTCGTGTTGCTCATTTTTGCCTGGACTTTGGTCCGTGGTTTTATTACAGTCTGTATATATATATATATATATATATATATATATATATATATATATATATATATATATATATATATATATATAATATATTTATATTGACTAACATTATCGAGTTATGCCTCGATTGAGCCTAGACTTCGGTCTGGAGCATTTATTTGCTTTCCTATATATATATTTATATATATGAACTGTATATCGAACTTTGTTCGATTAAGCCTAGACTTCGGTCTAGAGTTTATTTGCTTTAATATATATATATACTTATATATATTTACTGTGTGTCGAACTTTGTTTGATGAGCCTAGACTTCGGTCTGGAGCGTTTATTGCTTTAATATATATATACTTATATATATTAACTGTGTGTCGAACTTTGTTCGATGAGCCTAGATTTTGGTCTGGTGCGTTTACTCGTTTATATATATTATATATATATATATATATATATATATATTTACATTTCGTCCCACCTGGAGTTTACTTCGTGGTGGTTGACCGTTTTTTATAGCTTTCTGTACATTTCGTCCCACCTAGAGTTTACTTCATGGTGGTTAACCGTTTTTACAGCTTTCTGTGTATTTCGTCCCGCCTGGAGTTTCCTCTATGGCGGTTGATAGCATTTACAGCTTTATTTATGCTTCCGATCCCCCATGGACATGTTTCGTGGTTGGTGATCATGTGTGTGTGTGTGTGTATATATATATATATATATATATATATATATATATATATATATATATATATATTTACAGCTTTTATATATATACCTACTAATTGCGTTTATATCAATTGCGGAATCATGTGAGCCTAGGAATCATGTGATCACAGATTCAGTCCCCTGAATCTAGATTCGGTTCCCGTGATGGACCTTTTCAGCTGTAAGCAGCTTGTAAATATATCTGTGATGTTTGGATTTCCTCAGATGGTTTTCATACCCATGAGGAATTCAGCACCTTTTTGTACAATATTTTCGTACGGATGCTTCGCATCTGTCAAATAAAATCAATCCAGCCGAATACGGAATAAAATGGGAGTGTAAAGGTCTCAATTACTATTCAGCATCAGGGTTTGAAAAATCTCTTTTATAAAACATCACTGCCATATCTTCCTTAAAATTGAATTTTTACATAAAATTCAAACCATGTGCATATAGGTGCGAACGAGGCATCGCACTACTTCCAAATAACAGCAGATTAATCCATACACACACACACACACATTCAGATAGCTATTTTTTGAAAAGAGGCGGTCACTGTGGTAACACGGATGTCGGGGAGTGCCTAACACCTTCCCTCCGCATAACCAAGTCCCCGGACCCTAATGAATCTCGGTTTCACCGACCCGTTTAGCAGTGGCACATCACTGGGTCAATGTGCAAACCTTTTCTCGGTTGTGTTGGTACAACCAGTTAAAAAACCAATTGGCGACTCTTATAGTCCAATCGTCGACATTATACATATCGGACCTTTTTCACTTATTTTTTCAAACAAATCTCACCTAAAATGAGAACACCAAAGAACAAGTAGCGAAAAGTGACATTTAAAAATCCCGATGTCGACAATCCTCATGTTTATATTTTGTTGAAAGTCATCTGTGGTATGTAGTACATAGATGGACTTGGTATGATTATGACCAGGGATTAATCGGTGTAATCATGACCGTAATGTTATAAATGGTGTTGTAAAAGTCCTCATTGGCCCGTAGTGCATTGATGGACAGTTATTGGCATGATCATGACCATTAATGAATACACAAATATTCTTGGCCCGTAGTGCATGGATAATTGTGGTCGTGATATTAAAGAATATCCTTGGCCATAGTGTATTCGATGATGTGGATTTTCTATTAAGCTGAGTCCAAGCGATAAAAGTGATGAAAAACTTTTAAATCATAAAAGATAGTAGATTTTATTCTCTACTTGACTCTTTTAATGGATTGCTTGTTCCGCTGCAGTTAAACTTGATGGTTGTTATATTGTATCAGTTTAACACTGTTTAAGGCTAATGATAATTTATTCTGCATTATCTTAGTCATAATATTTCTTACTGGGTTAGTTGAGCTCACCATTTCCTTCACTGTTCTCTTCGGGAAATGAGAACGTACCTGGGACTAGTCGGGAAACGGAGTGATGGTCCAGCGGATAGCATTAGTAGTCCTCACTATTCTGTTAAATAGTTTGATAATAACTGTATTGAGGACTTATTTTGAGTTTGAATACTGTCTAGAAGACAATGTTTGTATTTAAACTCACAGCTCATGATGTATAATTAAGTTTGTATTTGTATTATGTACCATGTATTTGGCGACTCAGAATAGGTGATGTATACCTATTTTGGAGGCGTCACACTTTTTCTCAATTCTCTCTCATGTTCTCAATTTTCTTAGAACTTAGTACTCTCAAACTTTGCAAACAAGAATGCGTATAAACAACTGAATAATAAGCGTAAACAAAAGAAACTGAAATGGCCTTAATAATACTACTAAATGTCAATTCAGTTACTAATGTATATAATATAAATATATTATATTTATTATTTAATTATTTTATTTATTTTATTTAATTTCAAAAACTAGAAATTTCAAAAGCCATAAGGCTTGTTTGGCAAACTCTTTAAATTTAAAGAATTAAATATTGAGCCTTGTTTGGCAAAAACTAAATTAAACCCTTTTTAATTTATTTTAATAAACACTTTAGTTTATAAAAATATAATCACATATTATATTTTAATTAAATATACCACTTTAGCAAATATTACCAAAATTATAATTTTTCATTATAACTTTATTTACTAATTCAATATACCATCTAAATTATTAAATCACAATAACAATATAACATCTCATGTTATACTACAATTCTCTTAATTATAAATTAATTTAATTTTGAAAATAATCTAACAAATTAAGATTCACAACCATCACATCCATAAAAACAATAAACACTTCAAATAATATTTATATAACTCAATAAATATTATAATTACAATTTGAAATTTCAGATCGTTACAGTAATTCTTCCTTCATTGACCAGCATTTGAAATATCTCCTCCATAGATTGGCCCAGATAGGTAAATTCCCTCTAATTGGTAAAATCCCGATGGGATTTAGCATTTTCTCTCTTCGCAACCTTATCCTCTATAGCTTCGCTTTCTGAAGGTGGTGATGGAGCATTCATAACAAAAGGAAGGAGATTAGCATGCTCCTGACTGATTAATTGGTGTGTGACTTGATGTTGGTGGGTCAACAGTTCTATCAATTGCTCAATTTTCTTGCAAAGAGCTTTCATCTTTCGTTCCATAGTAAACTGGAACTTTGTGTAATCCCATCTGTCAACACCGTCTTTGAGGGTTTGGGATGATTCACTATTAGAATCGGAACTCTGTCCAGTTCTCCAACTAATCATGTTGACCTCTTCTTTTTTATGTTAAGGAAGAGGGTTGTCTTGCACATGAGGTTGATCTGGTTTGGTGACCACGATCTCACCGTTGTCTATTAAATCTTGTATCTTGTGTTTCAAGGCCCAACAATCTTGAGTATCATGTCCAGGTGCTCCAGCATGATAAGCACACTTCCGAGTAGCATTAAAACCCCTCCCATTAGGGTTGGCTGGTGGAAGAAGACGTGTAATTTTCTTCTGAGTAGTCAGAAGAGCAAGAATATTCTCGAGCAAATCCCCTAAGGGTGTGAACGTTTAAGGACGCTTTACTTCTCCACTTTTAGGCAATGGAGGGTTTGAAGATTGTGCTTGAAAAGGGGATTAGTTTCTCCTCTGTATAGGCATATTCTGACTGCCTTTTTGACCTTGCAGTATCAAGGAAACATCCTCCTCTTTCTTTTTATGGACACTCCGGAGGTTGTTTCCATAAGATCCGGACTGGATGTGCTCAGTAACTGCTTTAAGAGCGGCTAGGTCTTGAATTTTACCGGACTTCAATCCCATCTCTCCGTGCTTGATCATTTCAAAAAATGGTTTGCCAATACCAGCTAAGACGCTCTCATAGAAAGGAGCTTCCTGTACATTAATGAATGTCATGACCATTTCTGATTCCGTCATGGAAGGAATAACTTGAGCAGCAAGACGCCTCCACCTTTGAGCATACTCTTTGAAAGACTCATTAGACTGTTTCTTGACCTTGGTAATTTGGTACCGGTTAGGAGCCATCAAAGATTGAAAACTGTATTGAGTGAGGAAGGCATGAGCTAGCTCTTCCCAGCTATAGATCTTTGAGTTGTCTAATCTGGTATACCATGAACGGGCTTCTCCAGTCAGACTCTTCTGAAACCTGCATTCTGATCTTTTCATTTTCTGCGTAAGATCCAAGTTCTCAAATGAACACTTTCAAATGTGTATAAGGATCCCCTAATCCAACATATATTTCAAAATCAAGGGTTTTGAATTTCTCTGGATAATGAACACCAGGGAAGATGCAAAGGTCAGCATATGAAACACTTCCATATGTTCCAATCCCTTTTAGAATGCGGATAGTTTCCTCCATTTGGAGTACTTTCTTCCTGATATCACCGGTGTCTAGATCTCCTTTGAGATGGATGTTTTCAAGGTCTTTGTTGGTCGTATCCAACTGATGTTCTGGATTTGTTTTATCTAGACCTTGTGTTCATCCTTGTGTAGAGGATTCTGTATGTGGAGGTATCTTTGTACCCTGAGTGGACTGATGCAATTCTTTAAGCAAGACAGCCAAATTTGTGATTTGTTGACTTAATCCGTCAAATTCTTCACAAGAAACAGGATTAGACTAGTCAGACGAAGACATGATTGGTTGTAGGCTCATGGCCTTTTTGGATTTTGAGTGGGTAACAGGCCCAATGATTTCCCTATAAAAGACTTATGTAGTTTAGTCTTAAGGTAATGTAAATGTTATCATAATTTGTCTATTTTAGGAATGTTGTCCTGCAAAATCGGGTGTTAATTGATAACATGTATGCATAAGCAATCTTCATATTTTCCATTACATAAAGATGAACATGGAATAAAATTACAAGTAAATGCTTTTACAAGTAATTGAAAATGGAAAGCATGAAGAGACTTTCCTCCGCGTTTGGTTTATCAGAGCTTCACCTATCTTAGGGTTACTCTCGCGGCTTTTTGGCATGAAGGTTCCCAGATCATCGCAATCTACTTGACGGGTACTTAATCCGATCTTTCAACTGGAGCGAATCTAGGTGGTGCCTTTCCTGAGCCCCGTTGGAATTAGTTTTCCTACGAGTCCAGTAATCAAACACCGACAGGATAGCCTCTTCGTGGAGGAACCACACAACATACATTAACATACAACGTGTCTCACCGTTCATGAAAATAATGACATGTGCGAAGCACTAATATCACAGATAGATATAGTATAGTGCAGTAAGTAAAATACATTCGTACACATTCATCATAAATGTAAATGCAACATTCACACACATGCATACAATAATTTTGAAAAGCTTGTAATAGCGGTTTTGGCCCTCTTACTGGAGTCCCCAGCAGAGTCGCCACCTGTCGACGTCGGGATTTTTTAATGTCCCTTTTTCTTTACTTGTTCTTTGGTGTTCTCATGTTAATGTGAGATTTGTTTGAAAAAAACAAGTGAAAAAGCTCCGACATGTATAATGTCGACGATTTGACTTTAAGAGTCGCCAGTTGGTGTATTTAGTTGGTTACACCAACGCAACCGAAAAGGTTTGCACAATGACCCAGTGATATGACACTGCTAAACGGGTCTGTGAAATCGAGATTCATTTGAGTTCGGGGGCTTGATTATGCGGAGGGAAGATGTTAGGCACCCCCCGACATCCGTGCTGCACGGTGACCGCCACTTTTCAAGAAATTGTTGTATGAATGTGTGTGTGTGTGTGTGTGTGTGGATCAATGTGCAGTTATTTGAAAGTAGTGTGAGGCCTCGTTCGCACCTATATACAAAGGGTTTTAATTTATAGAAAAATTCAGTTTTAAGCAAGATATAGCAATGAAATTTTGTAAAAGAGGTTTTTTAAACCTTGTGCTCAATAGGAATTGAGATCTTTTCATACTTCCATTTTATTATTAAGTGTTCGGCTTGTTTGCTTTTATTTTCGAGATGCGAAGCGTCCTCGAGAAAATAATATACAGCAGTGTCGAACTCCTCATGGGCATGATAGCCATCCAAGGAAATTCAGACACTGTAAATAATGTACAAGCTGCTTACAGCTAAAAAATGTCCATCACGGGAACCGAATCTAGATTCAGTAGACTGAATCTGTGATCACATTATTCTTAGGCTCACATGATACTGCAGTTTGTATGGAAAGCAGTAAGCAGTTATATATATATATATATATATATATATATAATATATATATATATATATATATATATTATATATATATATATTACAGACATGATCAACCACCACGAAGCAACTCCATGGGAGATCGAAAATGTAAATATATAAAAGCGGTAAATATATATATATATATATATGGACATGATCAACCACCAAGAAGCAATTCCATGGGGGATCAGAAAAGTAAATAAAGCAGTAAATGCGATCAACCTCCACGAAGTAAACTCCAGGTGGGACGAAACGTAAATAAAGCTGTAAAAGCGATAAACCGCCACGAAGTAAACTCCAGGCGGGACGAAACGTAAATAAAGCTGTAAAAGGCCACGAAGTAAACTCCAGGCCTGACAAAAATATAAATATATATATATATATATATATATATATATATATATATATATATATAGGGAGCAGATCCTATCCGGACTCCTGCATTTTAACAAAATGCGGACCTTTTTTTTTTTTTTTTGCTTTTTTTTTTAAACAACTAAAAAAAATATTTAATATTTTATGGAACTGAAATTTTTTTTTATAATAAAGTGTTTTGGGCGTGATTTGGGTACGTATAACAATACATGGTGGTACAGTCTGTGCAGACTGTACCACTATTTTTTGGTATAGGTATTCAAAACACGCCCAAAACACTTTATTATGGAAAAATTTCAGTTCCATAAAATATTAAATTTTTTTTTTAGTTGTTTTAAAAAAAAAGCAAAAAAAAAAAAAAAGGTCCGTCTTTTACTAAAATCCGGGATCCCTGATAGGATCCTGGTTGTATATATATATATATATATATATATATATATATATATATATATATATATATATATATATATATATATATATATATATATAAACAGTAATGAAAACTACGGACCGAAGTTCGTGCATGCGCACACAACACGATTCTTAATGTGTATAACAGTGTGTGCAAAGATGAAAAGAAAGACTTTATAGAATGTAAGAAGGCTTACAGTGGGCTGCCAATGTAGGATTCTATTACTCTATGTGGATAAACACTCAGCTCCCGCCGGATAAAAATATAGCTATATGTGAGCTAACAGATGTTTAGAATGAGGAAACACTCAATATGGTGTGTACAGAGTAAATTGGACAGGGCTTCCTCGCCTTTCTCTTTTTTTTTCTCCCCAAATGGCTGGCCCAAGGTCTATATTTATAGACTGATGGTCGCAGGTGCACCTGTGACTGGTCGAGGTGTCCCCGGGCTTCGCGGTTCCCGTCGTCTAGAAGTACGGGCACTCATGTGACACCCCCAAATCCCGGTACTTCATTACCTCAAGATTTGGTGTTCACGTAATCAAAACATTCATTTCTAACTACCCAATCATAATAGAATTGAATAATAAAAGAAAACCTGCCCATACAGGATTAAACTTAAATAAAAAAAATCTCCCAGGTTATCCAACCTTTAACAACAATCATTCAAATGCGAAAAATTAAATAACTTCATTACAATCTTTAAATCAAATTCTGAAAGTAAACTATCAAAACTATTACAAGTCTTCAGTATTTATTCATCTTTCCTTTTCCCTTACTGGTGCTAGGTACGTCACCCGTTTCAACTTTAGCTGTAAGAAATTTTACAGGCAAGAGTGAGCAAACAAGACCCACTTGAAATAACAATAAGTAAATCTTTAAACTTTCACATCAATTGCCAATATTAGGCTCAATAGAACTGAACAATATATTCTATTAACTTTCTGAAAATTATAACATTCACTGAGGGTCTAATGACCACGAATCATGTCCACAGTTATAAGTAATCTTTCAACTTTAACTTTAACAGTCATAAGACTACAAGGACTCCACGTACTTAGGGGGATCAACCCTTCGTACAATGTATTGTGCACAACCATTTTAACGCTAAGCGTAAACCTCTATTAAAAGAGTTGTTCATCTCAGTATTTAGAATACAAGTCCGCACCAAAGTAAGTTTGGTTTGGATAAGTTTTGAAGATAATTTGGAGTTCAACGGACATCAACTAAGGATTAGTTGAATACAAGATAATAACACTATGTTATTGAATGATCAGACTGAATAAACATTTCGTTCTAAGTTCATGCTTTAGGAATAATCTAATAGCATAACAATTGAATAGCTTATCATACCTTGCTTTGAACAACGTTAAGCTAAGGTTACATCTTAGAATTTAATATCAAGCATGCACAACAAATAATAACTTGCACGATAAACTAAAGGTACTTGTATGCTAATATAACAAGTTTAGAGTTAAGAAAACTTGCACAATTATAAAAGTAGAGTTAGAGAACTTGCATAAGTGTACCATAACAATGAAAAGTAACCTTGCTGAATAATAAAGTAGCAAAGGTTAGGGAACTTGCCTCGTGTGTAGGTTAAACAATTACTATTCACGTTCACCCCAAGTCCTACACATACCATATGCATTGACAATACACATTAGTTACACTAACATTACCTTTATGAGTTCCTTTATTACTCTTAGTATAGCTACTAACTAAGTTTAAGTTTAAACAACATCACATCTTTCATGAACATTACTTTTTAGCTTTATTACAACAACTTAAATGATAATGCCATTGCACCACATGTACATTAACAACTTGATACAACATCCTAATACATGTCCAACATGTTATCATTAAGTTATACTAATACCCAAAGGGTTGCACTTGCATTCGTGCATCCCGACGCCCTCCGATTGGCTCTAAATACACAACAGTCCGAACGATGGCCATTTTAACTTCTGTTACAGACCTCAAATTAAAAAACTTAAAGAATGAAAGTTGTAGGTATACTCGTCCTCTTTCCGAAACATCTTGAATTACATCAATCGGAGTTCGTATGAAAACGTTATGGCCATTTTACTACAGGAGGTCAAAATTACCCAACTAGGACACTTTTCCGGCGCCGGGGCGCGGAACAGTGGCGCTGGGGCGCAAGCTACGGCGCTGGGGTGCGAGCTTCAGCGCTGGGGCACGAGCTACAGCGTTGGGCACGAGCTACTGGCCCATTTTTGGCGCTGGGGCGCGAACCTTGGCGCCAGGGCGCGAAATTTGACGCTGGGGCGTGATTTTTGACGCTGGGGCGCCGCAACTCACAGAACCAACCCAAAAAGACAGGGCAAAGCTACTGTCTAATTTATTTTTAACGGTCAATGACATCCAACAACATATATAACTTCATGAAAATTACACATAAAAGTTAACAATCAACTATATACTAATTATCAACCACTAATCAACACCATCATAACTAATTCTTTGAAAACACTCCTTTTAAAACAAAAACTCCATTGACGAAATATCAATTTGCAATGAATGTAATTTACACTGTTATTAACCAATTTTGATTCCTTTGAAATACAAGTATACCAATATATATCCCAATTAACATGTATAGTCCAATTTCTCAGTTAGCATACAATTATATATATATATATATATATATATATATATATATATATATATATATATATATAGATTCTACACTCAAGTTCGTACTCACATGCTTCCACTCTGAAAAAAATCAATTTCTTGAATACGTAACTTAGCATACAACACACATATATATGGTAACTATAACAATTATAACAATAAAAACATGTAACATCATAACTAATTCTAGAACATGTTTTACAGATAATTTTTTTTTTTTGGTAAAACCTTAACAGAGTGAATGACTTTCAAGAACACAGACTATCAAATTCACAGTAAGTATAAAGCGTGAAACATATATGATTACATACACATAATTTAAGGTTATAAGCACATACCTTTTTGTTGATTTTAGAAAACCTTATAAATCACTGAAGAATATCTTGACAATCTCTGAGCTTTCCTCTCTCTGTCTCTCTCTCTCAACTATCTCAGACAAACTCCAAATTTTGATTAGGTTTAAGCCAAAATAGTATATACGTAATATTAACTAAAAACCAACGCTTACTTTTAAAACGTATGAAATTGACGCCACACTTATTACCCTAATAATATATATCGGTACCATATATATATATATATATATATATATATATATATATATATATATATATATATATAATATATATATATATATATATATTATTATTATTTACTTAATAAACTAAATTCAAAAGAAATCCAAAAGCCATAAGGCTTTGTTTGGCAAACCATTTAAAAATAAAGGGTTAATATACTTACACCTTGTTTGGCAAAACTAAATTAAAATTACTTTAATTTATTTTAATAACTCTTTATAACATAGTTATTTGTTACACATTTAATAACAATTTATTAAATAAATTACTTAATCACATAATTCAATCCACATAACACATTAATTATTTAACAAATAAATAATTAACTAATCACATTAATTATTTAGCAAATAAATAATTAACTAAATAAACTCAATCAAATTGAACAATTACTTATTCAATAATAAACATATCCAATAAATATTTATATAAATTAATAAATATTTATAACTTACATTTAAAAAATATGGAATGTTACATCATTCCCTTCATATAAGGATTCTGTCCTCAGAATCACAACTCAAACAACACATTCGTTACATTCTTCCCTACTTACAAAGATTCTATCCTCAGAATCGAAGACACAGATTAAACAAATAACTCAGGGTATTCTTTCAACATTTTCTCTTCGAGTTCCCACGTTGCTTCTTCAGCGTTGTGGTTTCTCCATATCACCTTCACAGAAGGTATCACTTTATTCCTGAGCACTTGTTCTTTCCTGTCGACTATCTGGATAGGAACCTCTTCATAAGATCAAATCTTTCTCGAACTGCAACGGTTCGTACTCGATTACGTGCTTGTAATCGGGTTTATATGGTCGTAACACCGAAATATGAAAAATATTATGAATGTTTTCCAACTCTGCAGGTAGAGCTACCTCATAAGCTACCTCTCCAACTTTTCGCAGCACTTCAAAGGGTCCAATAAACCTCGGGCTTAGTTTTCCCTTCTTACCGAAATGAATTTTCCCATTCCAAGGAGAAACTTTTAGGAATACATAGCTTCCTACGTCAAATGCACGATCTTGCCTGTGTTGATCAACATACTTCTTCTATCGGTCTTGAGCTGCTACCAATTTTATCCTGATGAGTTTGATAACCTCAGCAGTTTGTTGCACCAATTCTGGTCCTAACAGTTGACGTTCACCAACTTCATCCCAGTACAGTGGAGTTCTGCACTTTCTGCCGTATAACGCTTCGTAAGGCGGCATGCCGATGCTCGCGTGATAACTATTATTGTAGGCAAATTCCACCAACGGTAATTGCTCTTCCCAGCTTCCTTTGAAATCTATGACGCATGCTCTCAACATATCTTCTAATGTCTGGATCGTTCGTTCGCTTTGGCCATCTGTTTGCGGATGATATGCCGTACTCATTCGCAACTGTGTTCCCATACATTCTTGTAGTCTCTTCCAGAAGTTTGATGTGAACCTCAGATCTCTGTCTGACACAATTGACACTGGAACTCCATGTCTTGCAACGATCTCTTTAATATATAGTTTTTTGCCAGCTGATCAAGATTGAATCTAATCTTTATTGGCAAAAAGTGTGCAGATTTTATCAGTCTGTCTACTATTACCCAAATCGCATCGTATCCTTTATGAGTAGTTGGAAGACCCACCACAAAATCTATCGTGATATGTTCCCACTTCCATTCTAGTATTTCCAACGGTTGAAGTAATCCGCTGGGTCTTTGATGTTCTGCTTTACTCTTTGACATGTCAAACATTTAGCCACGCATTCTGCAACATCCCTTTTCATATTCGGCCACCAAAAATGTCGGCGTAAATCTTGATACATTTTCGTGCTTCCTGGATGAATCGAATATCTTGTGTTGTGTGCTTCGGTTAAGATTTTGTCTTTCAGTTCTAGCACTGCTGGAACCCAAATTCTTCCCTCGAACCGTAGTAATCCTTCGGTATCGACCTTGTATTTTACATCACCGCCTTCAACCAGATTCTCTTTGATTTTCCCACACTCTTTATCTTGTAGTTGAGCATCCTTCACTTTATCCACTAAAGTTGGACCAGCTTCTATCTGAAATAGTTGTTCGTCGGATTCCTGTGGAAATTTGATTTCCAGTTCTAACTTTGTCATTGCTGAAATGAGCTCCTCCTGAGTTGTTATCAGCATTAATTTCTCCCGACCTTTCCTACTTAAAACATCCACAACCACATTCGCTTTGCCCGGATGATAAAAGATCTCACAATCGTAATCCTTTATCAATTCCATCCATCTCCTCTGACGCATGTTCAGGTCCTTCTGATTGAAAATATACTTCAGACTTTTATGGTATGTGTAGATCTCACATTTCTCTCCATACAGATAATGTCTCCATATCTTGAGAGCAAATACCACTGCAGCCAATTCTAAATCATGAGTCGGGTAACCTTTCTCGTAATCCTTCAGTTGTCTTAATGCATAGGCAATAACTTTGTCGTTCTGCATAAGAACACAACCCAACCCTTTGTGTGAGGCATCACTATACACCACAAAATTTCCTGTATTATCCGACAGGGTTAACACAGGTGCCATACTTAGCTTCTTCTTCAAATCTTGGAAGCTCTCTTCACATTTCTCCGTCCACACGAATTTTACAGCTTTCCTTATCAAATTTGTTAGCGGAGTGGCTATCTTAGAAAAATCTTGAATGAATCTTCTATAATAACCAGCCAGTCCCAAGAAACTCCTCACTTCTGATGGCGTTCTTGGTTGTTCCAAATTGATTACAGCTTCCACTTTTGATGGATCCACTGAAATCCCATTCTTGTCAATAACATGACCCAAAAATTGTACACGGTCGAGCCAAAATTCACACTTAGTGAATTTCGCGTACAACTTTTCCTTTCTTAGTGTCTCCAATGTCAGACGTAAATGTTCCACGTGTTCTTCTTGAGTTTTTGAATACACCAGAATGTCGTCGATAAACACCACTACGAACTTGTCTAAGAATGGTTAAAACACCCTGTTCATCAGATCCATGAACGCGGCAGGGGCATTTGTTAAACCAAAAGACATCACCAGAAACTCGTAATGTCCGTACCGAGTTCTGAATGCCGTTCTAGGTATATCCTCCTTTCTATTTTCGAGAAGTATCTAGCACCCTTCAACTGATCAAACAAGTCATCTATTCTAGGTAACGGATACCTATTCTTAATAGTGACCTTGTTTAACTCCCTATAATCAATGCAAAGACGCATTGATCCGTACTTCTTCTTCACAAATAATACCGGCGCTCCCCACGGTGACACGCTTGGTTGAATATACTTCTTGTCCAGTAGTTCTTGCAGTTGCACCATGAGTTCCTTCATTTCCACCGGAGCCATTCTGTACGGGACCTTCGATATAGGTGTTGTTCCCGGCGCTAAGTCGATCACGAACTCAATTTCTCGGTCAGGTGGAAGTCCTGGCAAATCCTCTGGAAACACGTCTTCGAATTCTCTCACTACCGGTATTTCTTCTAGTTTTACCCCCTTCTTCTGAGTATCGACTATATAAGCTAAATAGCCCACACAACCTTGACTCAACAATTTCTTGGCCTGCATAGTCGTCAGACATTTCATTTGTCTAGGCGACTTGCTACCATAAAATACTACCTTTGACGGAGTCATAAGGTTTACACACTTCTTTTGGCAGTCAATTACCGCTCCGTATTTGAACAACCAATCCATTCCCAAAATTACATCAAATTCCCCGAGTCTAATCGGAATCAAATCTACCAACAAGATATTCTCCTTAATGTTCACCCTACAGTTCTTGTATATGAATCTAACATGGATTACTTCCTTATTCGCAATTTCTATGTTCAAAGGAAAATTCAGTTCTTCTCTAGGCAATTCTAACCTCTTGGCAAATTTATCAGATATAAACGAGCAAGTAGCGCCCGAATCAAATAATACATATGCATTAATATCATTGATTGGGATAATACCTGACACCACATCTTTTGATTACACAGCATCTTGCACAGTCATGTTGAAGGTTCTGGCTGTGGGTTTGTTTGATGCTGCAGGTCCTGTAATGGCCCATGTACTTCCATTGTTACCTCCATTGCTTCTGGTTGTCCCTCCCTCCTTCTTCTTAGGGCATTCACGAGCAAAATGATCCTTGGATCCGCACGTGAAGCACGCCTTCTTCTTCGATTGAGTGCAATTTGGTGCGATGTGACCCTCCTGGCCACAATTGTAGCAAACTCGTTTCCCCATCAAGCACGCACCCTTGTGAAATTTCCCGCATGTTGCACATGCTTCAAACTTTTTGTGTTGTTGATTACCCTGATGGTTTCCAGCACCCATGTTCCCATTCCACTTTCTCTTCAAGCTATTGTTGTTGTTGTTGTTGTTGTTGTTGTTTCCACTGCTACCACCTCCATTCTTAATCTCATTCTCACTCTTTTTCTTCTTCTGTTCCTGATTGAACTTTGTCACTGCCTCACCTCCACCTTCAGTGAGTACTGCTTTCTCCATCACTGCTGCAAATGTCTTCAAATGGAATAGGGAAACCCTACTGTACAGCCAGGGCTTCAGTCCCTGTTCAAATCTCTTCGCCTTATGTTCGTCTGTGATGACTTGATATGGCGCAAATCTTACCAATTCGTTGAATTTTGCGGCATACTCAGATACCGTCATCGTTCCTTGTTTGAGTTCCAGAAACTGAACCTCTAACTGACTCTTAGAACTCTCTGGGAAGTAGGTCTCGAAGAATAACTCCTTAAACTCATCCCAAGTCATCACTCCTGGTCCTTCCCGGGTTTTATTGGCCTGCCACCAATAACTAGCTTCTGCATTCAACATGAATGTTGCAAAAGCAGTCTTCTGTTCATCCCCTACCCTAGCGACTTCAAATATCTTCTCAATCTCCATAATCCAGGTCTGTGCCTCGACCAGATTCATTGACCCACGAAATTCAGGTGGTCCGACCGCCTTAAACTCCTTAAATGTTGTGCCTTGGTTTTGAGGTTGATTCTGCAACGCTCCTGTTAGTAATGTCACTAGTTGTTGAACGGGATTATCCTCAACATCGTTATTGTTAGTTCTCGCATTGGTTCTCTGACGGGGTGGTTCACGTCTGGGAGGCATTTTCTGTTAGAAAAAAAAACATCTATTAGACTATTACCCAACTTCTTTAAGTATTTTCTAATTAACTTGCCTCCAAAAAAAATAACCACATAACACTTTTGAATAAAATAATAGCTTCTTATTTATTCATCATAACTTTGAAAAACATAACAATAATAGCATCACTGCCATTTACATTCCTTTCCTGAACTACAAAAGTTACAGGACAACATCATCATTCTCATATCCCATGGTTACATAACACTCGGGATTTACACATTATTTAACACTTATTATTTGCAAAACAGACAAATTTCCTACGATGATCTATTAAGATAATCAGTCGCCTTTTGACGCTATTCTTCCATAACACAGAACATGGTTCGGCGATCTAACACGTATGATGGCAGAGTCTCGAACTGAATTGGATAACCCATGACCCGATCTTGAGCTCGATTGATCACGGTATTGAATACTTTATACATCTCTTCCATCTTCATCCTCTTTGCTTGTGCGTCCCTTACTGCTCTTCCAATTCGTTGATAAGCTTCCTCGTATGCGTCTTCAGCTCTCGCCCTCTTGGTAGCTTCTTCATTCAGCTTTTTCTTCAGTTCCACGATCGTCTCGATCAGTTGTCCCTTTTCTCCTTCAGTCTGCATCAGCTTCTCTTCAGCATTAGTTAGACGTTCATCTCGATCCCGGATGTCGTCGTCCTTCTGTGTCATTGTAGTCTGTTGTTCAGCTATTATCTCCTGCAACTCCTCAACTGTGTCCTGAAGTTCCACGTTACGGTCGTAGACCTCATCATACATACGAGCAGCCATCGAGGTTAGTGGAGTCTCCTCTTCCTCGTCCTCGTTACCTTCATCCTCCTGTGGCAACTCCACGGGATCCTCCTCATCCGTCTCCACATTATCATCCTCATCTTCAACCACCGTGACCAACGGGGCTGACTCCCGTGGCAGTAGTTGTTCCCAAACTACCTGAATGTCGCGAGGCTCCTCCTCTATAGGCATTTGAGGTCCCTCCTCCCTAGCCTGACTAGATTCTCTGACATTAATCATCCTGACAACAAAATTTTAAAGTTTTAGTTATTAATCATTCTACTCGACACTCGCGAGCACATAAGCTATAAACACATAAGCACATAAGTGTTTTATTACTTCTTCCTTGAAACTCGATAAGAGTTATCTCCACTATCTTTTCAAAGGTTACTTCCTAAGGCTTTTTCCCCCACCTAAGGTTCATAACCTAAAGCTTTGATACCAACCTGTGACACCCCCAAATCTCGTTACTTCATTACCTCAAGATTTGGTGTTCACGTAATCAAAACATTCATTTCTAACTACCCAATCATAATAGAATTGAATAATAAAAGAAAACCTGCCCATACAGGATTAAACTTAAATAAAAAAAATCTCCCAGGTTATCCAACCTTTAACAACAATCATTCAAATGCGAAAAATTAAATAACTTCATTTCAATCTTTAAATCAAATTCTGAAAGTAAACTATCAAAACTATTACAAGTCTTCAGTATTTATTCATCTTTCCTTTTCCCTTACTGGTGCTAGGTACGTCACCCGTTTCAACTTTAGCTGTAAGAAATTTTACAAGCAAGAGTGAGCAAACAAGGCCCACTTGAAATAACAATAAGTAAATCTTTAAACTTTCACATCAATTGCCAATATTAGGCTCAATAGAACTGAACAATATATTCTATTAACTTTCTGAAAATTATAACATTCACTGAGGGTCTAATGACCACGAATCATGTCCACAGTTATAAGTAATCTTTTAACTTTAACTTTAACAGTCATAAGACTATAAGGACTCCACGTACTTAGGGGGATCAACCATTCGTACAATGTATTGTGCACAACCATTTTAACGCTAAGCGTAAACCTCTATTAAAAGAGTTGTTCATCTCAGTATTTAGAATACAAGTCCGCACCAAAGTAAGTTTGGTTTGGATAAGTTTTCAAGGTAATTTGGAGTTCAACGGACATCAACTAAGGATTAGTTGAATACAAGATAATAACACTATGTTATTGAATGATCATACTGAATAAACATTTTGTTCTAAGTTCATGCTTTAGGAATAATCTAATAGCATAACAATTGAATAACTTATCATACCTTGCTTTGAACAACGTTAAGCTAAGGTTACATCTTAGAATTTAATATCAAGCATGCACAACAAATAATAACTTGCACGATAAACTAAAGGTACTTGTATGCTAATATAACAAGTTTAGAGTTAAGAAAACTTGCACAATTATAAAAGTAGAGTTAGAGAACTTGCATAAGTGTACCATAACAGTGAAAAGTAACCTTGCTGAATAATAAAGTAGCAAAGGTTAGGGAACTTGCCTCGTGTGTAGGTTAAACAATTACTATTCACGTTCACCCAAGTCCTACACATACCATATGCATTGACAATACACATTAGTTACACTAACATTACCTTTATGAGTTCCTTTATTACTCTTAGTATAGCTACTAACTAAGTTTAAGTTTAAACAACATCACATCTTTCATGAACATTACTTTTTAGCTTTATTACAACAACTTAAATGATAATGCCATTGCACCACATGTACATTAACAACTTGATACAACATCCTAATACATGTCCAACATGTTATCATTAAGTTATACTAATACCCAAAGGGTTGCACTTGCATTCGTGCATCCCGACGCCCTCCGATTGGCTCTAAATACACAACAGTCCTAACGATGGCCATTTTAACTTCTGTTACAGACCTCAAATTAAAAAACTTAAAGAATGAAAGTTGTAGGTATACTCGTCCTCTTTCCGAAACATCTTGAATTACCTCAATCGGAGTTCGTATGAAAACGTTATGGTCATTTTACTACAGGAGGTCAAAATTACCCAACTAGGACACTTTTCCGGCGCCGGGGCGCGGAACAGTGGCGCTGGGGCGCAAGCTACGGCGCTGGGGTGCGAGCTTCAGCGCTGGGGCACGAGCTACAGCGTTGGGCACGAGCTACTGGCCCATTTTTGGCGCTGGGGCGCGAACCTTGGCGCCAGGGAGCGAAATTTGACGCTGGGGCGTGATTTTTTACGCTGGGGCGCCGCAACTCACAGAACCAACCCAGAAAGACAGGGCAAAGCTACTGTCTAATTTATTTTTAACAGTCAATGACATCCAACAACATATATAACTTCATGAAAATTACACATAAAAGTTAACAATCAACTATATACTAATTATCAACCACTAATCAACACCATCATAACTAATTCTTTGAAAACACTCCTTTTAAAACAAAAACTCCATTGACGAAATATCAATTTGCAGTGAACGTAATTTACACTGTTATTAACCAATTTTGATTCCTTTGAAATACAAGTATACCAATATATATCCCAATTAACATGTATAGTCCAATTTCTCAGTTAGCATACAATTATATATATATATATATATATATATATATATATATATATATATATATATATATATATATATATATATAACCTTTGATAGATTCTACACTCAAGTTCGTACTCACATGCTTCCACTCTGAAAAAAATCAATTTCTTGAATACGTAATTTAGCATACAACACACATATATATGGTAACTATAACAATTATAACAATAAAAACATGTAACATCATAACTAATTCTAGAACATGTTTTACAGATAATTTTTTTTTTTTGGTAAAACCTTAACAGAGTGAATGACTTTCAAGAACACAGACTATCAAATTCACAGTAAGTATAAAGCGTGAAACATATATGATTACATACACATAATTTAAGGTTATAAGCACCTACCTTTTTGTTGAATTTAGAAAACCTTGTAAATCACTGAAGAAAATCTTGACAATCTCTGAGCTTTCCTCTCTCTGTCTCTCTCTCTCAACTATCTCAGACAAACTCCAAATTTTGATTAGGCTTAAGCCAAAATAGTATATACGTAATATTAACTAAAAACCAACGCTTACTTTTAAAATATATAAAACTGACGCCACACTTATTACCCTAATAATATATATCGGTTACCATATATATATATATTATATATTATATTATACTTAATAAACTAAATTCAAAAGAAATTCAAAAGCCATAAGGCTTTGTTTGGTAAACCATTTAAAAATAAAGGGTTAATATACTTACACCTTGTTTGGCAAAACTAAATTAAAATTACTTTAATTTATTTTAATAACTCTTTATAACATAGTTATTTGTTACACTTTATTTAATAACAATTTATTAAATAAGTTACTTAATCACATAATTCAATCCACATAACACATTAATTATTTAACAAATAAATAATTAACTAATCACATTAATTATTTAGCAAATAAATAATTAACTAAATAAACTCAGTCAAATTGAACAATTACTTATTCAATAATAAACATATCCAATAAATATTTATATAAATTAATAAATATTTATAACTTATATTTAAAAAATATGGAATGTTACAACTCATGCACTGTCTGCTCGAACTTGCAGAACTTCAATCCGAGCGTCCGAACGAGGTATATACGACCTTCTTCGGACCGCTTGTGCCGAGAGTTACGCAATGACATAGATTAGAGGTTGTACGAAGTTAGGAAAAGGGGACCATGCCCATAGTCTTCAAGCTTCAAATTCTATCCGGTGTGCTGCCACGCATAATAGTCACTCGGGATTGTAACTCCTCGATTCTTGTGGGACATTATTGTAGATATGAATGTATGAAGTGTTGAGATGACGCGCAGGTGTTGAGGTAGCAAGATGACGTTTGACTCTTCACCGGGGTTATCGCCGGGTTGAGTTGAAAGTAGACATTGCTCAGGGTTACATCTGAGATTGGACTACTTGTTTGTATGCCGCAATGTCATCTTGTGAGTGTGTCTGTCTACCCGGTGTTAGCTCTGGGTCTGAGGTATGAGTGCCTCGACAGGAGGTCTGACATTGATGCTGATAGCATGCATTTGAAACAAGCACTTACGGAGTTATTGCCAGAACTGCAACAACATTCCTTGGGGTTATCGCCAAGGGCGAAACTCGGGGTTATCTCCGAGGTTTGGAAATGATCCTTCCGGTGTGTGTTCCAGGTTTGGAAATGAGGTTCTCGGTGTGTGTCCTGGGTTTTGAGATTGAACTTCCGATAGTATCAGGAATGGATGTGAGCTGTCTTCCAGGGTTATCTCCGAAAGACGAATCTGCCCTCCTACGATGTCAGTAATAGGGGTGCAGAAAATTTTGAGTGTCTACAATGGGTGTTTTCAGGGTCTTTGTTGGTCGTATCCAACTGAGGTTTTGGATTTATTTTATCCAAACCTTGTGTTCCTCCTTATGTAGAGGATTCTGTATGTGGAGGCATCTTTGTACCCTGAGTGGACTGATGCAATTCTTTCAGCAAAACAGCCAAATCTATGATTTGCTTACTTAATCCGTCAAATTCTTCTCGAGAAATAGGATTAGACTGGTTAGAAGAAGACATGATTGGCTGTAGGCTCGTGGCCTTTTTTGGATTTTGAGCGGGTAACATGCCCAATTATTTCCCTACAAAAGACTTATGTAGTTTAGTCTTAGGGATAATGTAAATATTTATAATGCGCCCATTTTAGGAATATTGTCCTGCAAAAACGGGTGTTATTTGATAACATGTTTGCACAAAATATTCTTTATATTTTCCCTTACATAAAGATGAGCATGGAATGAAATTATAAGTAAATGATTTTATAAGTAATTAAAAATGGAAAGCATGAAGAGACTTTCCTCCGCGTTTGGTTTATCAGAGGTTGCCCTATCTTAGGGTTACTCTCGCGGCTTGTTGGCATGAAGGTTCCCAGATCATCGCAATCTACTTGACGGGAAGTTAATCCGGTCTTTCAACTGGAGCGAATCTGGGTGGTGCCTTTCCTGAGCCTCGTTGGAATTAGTCTTCCTACGAATCCAGTAATCAAACACCAACAGGATAGCCTCCTAGTGGAGGAACCACACAATATATATTCAGATACAATGTGTCTCACCGTTTATAAAAATGATGACATGTGTGAAGCACTAATATCACAAATAGATATAGTACAGTGCAGTAAGTAAAATGCATTCGTACACATTCATCATAAATGTAAATACAACATTCACACAAGCATATAACAATTTTACAAAGCTTGTAATAGCGACTTAAGCCCTCTTACTGGAGTCCCCAACAGAGTCGCCACCTGTCGATGTCGTGATTTTTATTTGTCCCTTTTCGTTACTTGTTCTTTGGTGTTCTCATGTTATGTGAGATTTGTTTGAAAAAACAAGTGAAAAAGGTCCGACATGTGTAATGTCGACGATTTGACTTTAAGAGTCGCCAGTTGGTATTTTTAATTAGTTGCACCAACGCAACCAAAAAGGTTTGCACATTGACCTAGGGATGTGACACTACTAAACGGGTCTGTGAAACTGAGATTCATTTGGGTTCGGGGGCTTGATTATGCGGAGGGAAGGTGTTAGGCACCCCCCGACATCAGTGTTGTCACAGTGACCGCCACTTTTCAAGAAACTGTTATATGAATGTGTATGTGTGTGTGTGGATCAATGTGCAATTATTTGAAAGTAGTGCGAGGCCTCGTTCGCACCTATATACAAAGGGTTTGAATTTATAGAAAAATTCAGTTTTAAGCAAGATATAGCAGTGAAGTTTTATTAAAAGTGGTTTTTCAAACCCTGTTCTCTATAGGAATTGAGACCTTTTCATACTTCCATTTTATTAGTAAAATGTTCAGCTTGTTTGCTTTTATTTTTGAGATGCGATGCATCTTCGACAAAATAATATACAGCAGTGCCGAACTCCTCATGGGCATGACAGCTATCCAAGGAAATTCAAGCACTGTAAATAATGTACAAGCCGCTTACAGTTGAAAAATGTCCATCACGGGAACCGAATCTAGATTCAGTAGCCTGAATCTGTGATCACATGATTCCTAGGCTCACATGATGTCGCAGTTTATATGAAAACCAATAAGAAGTTATATATTTAAAAGCTGTAAATATATATATACAGACATAATCAACCCCCACGAAGCAACTCCATGGGGGATCAGAAATGTAAATATATAAAAGCGGCAAATATATATATGGACATGATCAACCACCACGAAGCAACTCCATGGGGGATAAGAAATGTAAATAAAGCAGTAAATGCGATCAACCGCCATGAAGTAAACTCCAGGTGGGACTAAATGTAAATAAAGCAGTAAAAGGCCTCGAAGTAAACTTCAGGCCTGACAGAAATATATATATATATATATATATATATATATATATATATATATATATATATATATATATATATATATATATATAAGCAAGTAAACGCTCCAGACATAAGTGTAGGCTCAATCGAGGCATAACTCGATAATGTTAGTCCATATATAAATATATACATATATAAGTATATATATACAGACAGAAATGAAAACCACGAACCGAACACTACAAAAAAAAGGGTCATTGGCGACGGGCTCAATACCGACGCCACAATCCCCGTCGATAATAAAGTCTATGTCGACGGCCTGGCCGTCGCCAATGCTTGCCGTCGGTAATGACTCTTTTTTTGGCGCCAGACATTCCCAGTGGAGGGAAAACCTCATTGGTGACGGTAATTATCAGAGGTTGACCTATCTTACGGTTACTCTCGCGGCTTGTTGGCATGAAGGTTCCTAGATCATCGTAATCTACTTGACGGGAAGTTAATCTGGTCTTTCAACTGGAGCGAATCTGGGCGGTGCCTTTCCTGAGCCTCGTTGGAATTAGTCTTCGTACGTGTCCAGTAATCAAACACCAACAGGATAGCCTCCTGGTGGAGGAACCACACAATATATATTCACATACAACGTGTCTCACCGTTTATAAAAATGATGACATGTGTGAAGCACTAATATCACAAATAGATATAGTACAGTGCAGTAAGTAAAATGCATTCGTACACTTTTATCATAAATGTAAATGCAACATTCACACACAAGCATATAACAATTTTGCAAAGCTTGTAATAGCGGCTTAAGCCCTCTCTTACTGGAGTCCCCAGCAGAGTCGCCACCTGTCGATGTCGGGATTTTTATTTATCCCTTTTCGTTACTTGTTCTTTGGTGTTCTCATGTTATGTGAGATTTGTTTAAAAAAACAAGTGAAAAAGGTCAAACATGTGTAATGTCGACGATTTGACTTTAAGAGTCACCAGTTGGTATTTTTAACTAGTTACACCAACGCAACCAAAAAGGTTTGCACATTGATCTAGTGATGTGACACTACTAAACGGGTCTGTGAAACTGAGATTCATTTGGGTTCGGGGGATTTATTATGTGGAGGGAAGGTGTTAGGCACCCCCCGACATCAGTGTTGCCACGGTGACCGCCACTTTTCAAGAAACTGTTATATGAATGTGTATGTGTGTGTGTGGATCCATGTGCAATTATTTGAAAGTAGTGCGAGGCGTCGTTCACACCTATATACAAAGGGTTTGAATTTATAGAAAAATTCAATTTTAAGCAAGATATAGCAGTGAAGTTTTATTAAAAGAGGTTTTTCAAACCCTGTTCTCTATAGGAATTGAGACATTTTCATACTTCCATTTTATTAGTAAAATGTTCGGCTTGTTTGCTTTTATTTTTGAGATGTGATGCATCTTCGACAAAATAATATATAGCAGTGCTGAACTCCTCATGGGCATGACAGCTATCCAAGGAAATTCAAGCACTGTAAATAATGTACAAGCTGCTTACAGCTGAAAAATGTCTATCACGGGAACCGAATCTAGATTCAGTAGCCTAAATCTGTGATCACATGATTCCTAGGCTCACATGATGCCGCAGTTTATATGAAAACCATTAAGAAGTTATATATTTAAAAGCTGTAAATATATATATACAGACATAATCAACCCCCACGAAGCAACTCCATGGGGGATCAGAAATGTAAATATATAAAAGCGGTAAATATATATATGGACATGATCAACCACCACGAAGCAACTCCATGGGGGATAAGAAATGTAAATAAAGCAGTAAATGTGATCAACCGCCATGAAGTAAACTCCAGGTGGGACTAAATATAAATAAAGCAGTAAAAGGCCTCGAAGTAAACTCCAGGCCTGACAGAAATGTAAATATATATATATATATATATATATATATATATATATATATATATATATATATATAAAAGCAAGTAAACGCTCCAGACATAAGTGTAGGCTCAATCGAGGCATAACTCGATAATGTTAGTCCATATATAAATATATACATATATAAGTATATATATACAGACAGAAATGAATACCACAAACCGAACACTACAAAAAAAAGGGTCATTGGCGACGGGCTCAATACCGACGCCACAATCCCCGTCGATAAAAAGGTCTATGTCGACGGTCCGGCCGTCGCCAATGCTTGCCGTCGGTAATGACTGTTTTTTTGGCACCAGACATTCCCGGTGGAGGGAAAACCTCATTGGTGACGGTAATTATTTTGACATCGACAGTATTGCTGTCGGTATTGACTCACTAGCGACGGGGTCATTATCGACGGGGGATGCCGTCGAGAATGACAATTAAAACATGTTCGACAGCAATGACTCCTTTTATAAAATTTTCTTCTCTATATTTCGTTCCCTCTCAATATCAGCCATTTCGCTCCTTAATTTCCCCACTGAATCTCAAATTATGTTTATTGATTCGCTAAAGTTCACCCATTTCACCCATTTCGATTTATTGATTCACAACCAACCCATTTCTCTCATCCCTAGCCTGTTGCAACCCCTCCCCTTTCGCCGCTGTAATCGACGAGAACCAGGGGCGACGGCACGGCCGACAATAGTGCCCGTCGCCAATGACCTCAGTGTCGACGGCACTATGGTCATTGGGGACGGCAGTGCCCGTCGGCAATAACTGATTTTCTTGTAGTGGAAGTCCTGGTAAACGCACACAACACGACTCTCAATGTGTAGAATAGTGTGTTCAAAGATGAAGACAAAGGCTTTATAGAGTGTTAGAAGGCTTACAGTGGGCTGCCAATGCAGACTTCTATGACTCTATATGGATAAACACTCAGCTCCCGCTGGTAAATGTATAGCTATATGTGAGCTAACAGGTGTTTAAAAAAGGCAAACACTCAATGTGGGTGTGTACAGAGCAAATTGGACAGGGCTTCCTCGCCTCTCTTTTTTTTCAAACGGCCACACCAAGCCCTCTATTTATAGAGGGGGGAGCCGCAGGTGTACCTGCGGCAGCCGCAGTTGCACTTGCGGCTACCCGGGGTGCCCCAGGTTCCGTGGGTCCTATTATCTCGAAGTACGTGCACTCTTGCATTGTAATGTCCGCTCGAACTTGCAGAACTTCAATTCGAGCATCCAAACGAGGTATATAAGACCTTCTTCGGACTGCTTGTGTCGAGAGTTACGCAATGACATGGATTAAAAGTTGTACGAAGTTAGGAAGAGGGGACCATTCACATGGTTTTTAAGCTTCACATTCTATCCGGTGTGCTGCCACGCGTAATAGTCACTCAGGTTTGGAACTCCTTGGTTCTTGTAGGACATTGGTGTATGTATGTATGTATGAAGTGTTGTACGACGTTGGCTTGAACTGTTGAAAGATTATGATCATACCATTCAATATCATCCTGGAAAAGCGAACGTGGTAGCTGACGCATTGAGTAAAAGATCATATGCAAGTACAAGTACGATATTGTCAACACAAAGGCCCATTTTGTGTGACTTGCAAAGGATGAAGATAGAGTTAAAGACTCTAGGGACCCATGTGATGATGGCGAATATACGAGTAGAACCGACTTTAATTGATAAAGTTAAAGCTGCTCAAGCTACAGACCTGGAGCTGATGCATATGAGGAAGAAAGTGCAAGAAGGTGTTATGCCGGAAGCAAGAATCGATGAAGAAGGAATAATTCGAGTCAACTCTAGACTTTGTATTCCTAACAACCCTGATTTAAAGCATAAAATCATGATGGAGGCGCACAACACACCGTTTGCAATCCATCCTGGAAGTACCAAAATGTATCATGATCTTCGCCATACATTTTGGTGGAGCAATATGAAGAGAGAGATAGCGTTGTTTATCTCAAGGTGTCTAACTTGTCAACGAGTCAAAGCGGAGCATCAAGTACCAAAAGGTCCATTGCAACCACTTGAAATTCCAGAATGGAAATGGGAGCACATTACCATGGATTTCGTTACCGGTCTCCCTAAGGTTTCTCAAGGTATAGATGCGATTTGGGTCATTGTTGATAGATTGACCAAGTCTGCTCATTTCTTACTGATACGAGAAACTTATACACTTGAACGTCTTGCTCGTATGTACATAAACGAGATTGTAAGACTGCATGGTATGCCAGTATCCATAGTTTCTGATCGAGACCCAAGATTCACTTCACGATTTTGGGTTAGTTTACAAAAAGCTATGGGCACGGATTTACGATATAATTCGGCATATCATCCTCAGACGGATGGACAATCAGAGAGGACTATTCAAACTCTAGAAGATTTATTAAGACTCTGTGTCCTTGACTTCAAGGGAAGTTGAGACAAGTTCTTACCATTGGTGGAGTTTTCCTACAACGACAGTTATCAAGCAAGTATTAGCATGGCTCCATTCGAAGCATTGTATGGAAGAAAATGTTGTTCTCCAGTGTGCTGAGATGAGGTGGGTGAAGCAACGTTGTTGGGACCAGAGTTGGTACGTATGACTACAGAAAAGATTTAAACGATCCGACAACGTATAAAAACCTCACAAGATCGACAACACAAGTTATACTGATTTTCATCGAAAGGACGTGGAATTTGATATAGGAGCTCATGTGTTCTTACGTGTTGCTCCATGGAAAAGAGTTACGAGATTTAGAAAGAGAGAAAAGCTCAATCCTCGATTCATCGGTCCATTTTTAATCCTCGATCGAGTAGGAACTGTGACTTATAGACTCGTTTTACCGCCAAGTATGTCTCGTGTTCATAACGTTTTTCACATATCCATGTTACATAAATATGTGGAAGACCCGAACCACATTATTGAGTTAGAACCGATTGAAATAGCAGAAGATTTGACATATGAAAAAGTTCCTGTTCAAATCTTGGATAAGAAGGAACATATTCTACGCTCCAAGGTACCTCAAGTCAAAGTTTTGTGGAGAAACCACGATGTTGAGGAAATGACTTGGGAGTTAGAATCTAAAATGAAATCAAGGTATCCTTACCTCTTCGACATACCAGGTATGTACCCTAATTTCGAGGGCGAAATTTCATAAGAAGGGGAGGTTGTAAGACCCCAACTTTTATAAATAATGATGAATTTTCTATAAATATCATTTTTGAATATTATGGAGTTAATTTGATATAATGTTATAGTTGTGGGTAATATTTATAAATTTTGCAAAGTACGCAAGTTGTTATATAATATTCGATTGGTCGGAAAATATTCGTTTTAACAGGGAATATTCGTACAAGGCACAATCATTGGTGGACCCCACAACGGAATTATTGTCGGATTGAAAAAACGACAAAAATATTTTATTAAAAATAACGGCAGAAGTTTTACCATTGATACTGTTGAACTACTCGGTAGTTAAAGTACAGTAATACGTGTGGTTGCATAGTAGCACACGGTATTGATTATTAATGCTTATGTGAGAAGTCACTCAGTTTGATTCAATTATTGTCAGTTAATAATATGAATTATTTAGCGATAATGAAGTTTTGTTTTATTCGTATTATTAACGTAATAAAACAGAAACATCTTTTTATATAAAACAGAATACTTTATTAAAGTTATTCTATAAATAGAATATAATATATTTTATTTAAAAGATTTTTCTTTAAATATGGACCGTCAGATTAAAGTAATCAATCTGGACCGTTCATGGATTAGTTACTATGCATTCCATTTTTCTATAAATAGCAGCTCATTCCTTCATTATTTCTTACGAATTCACTGAACTCTAGAGAGAGAAGCTATAGAGAGAAACTATAGAGAGAGAGAAGAAAAGTATTCTGCTACTTAACTACTTCCTTATTTCAGTTCTTCTTTAAAATGGTAAGGGGTTTCTTTCTTATTCATGAAGAGAACTGTTGTTATTCCATTTCTTATTATTCTGTTTGAATAACTTGTATACGCGGTCTACCCTATACTTGGTGACATTCTTCTGTTATTCTGTTGGAACATCCTGTCTGTGTGTTTTACACCGGACCTGGTTCCGTTTTTATTATTATTCTGTTAGAACATCCTGTCTGTGTGTTTTACACCGGACCTGGTTTCGTCTTATTATTATTTTGTTGGAACATCATGTCTGTGTGTTTTACGCCGGACCTGGTTCCATTATTTATTATTCTGTCGAAATATCCTGTCTGTGCGTTTATGCCGGACCTGGTTCCATTATTTATTATTCTGTCGGAATATCCTGTCTGTGCGTTTACGCCGGACCTGGTTCTATTATTTATTATTCTGTTGGAATAACCTGTCTGTGCGGTCTATCGCATATCGGGTGATTTCTTTTGTTATTCCATTCTCAGTTGGTTAAGTTTTAACTTCTATACTCCATGAAATTAGTGGAATATCCTTGATAATTGCGGTTCATCCAGTATCTTTTCATGAAAATATTCTTCTAAGCATTCTTGAATTTTACTCCACAAAGCAGTATCATGTTGACAATTTGGACGTTGTTAATTCTTGGATAAATTAATTCTTGAACTTGTTTTATTGAATTCTTATATCATTGTCATCATCCTCATGTTTATAAAATGTTGAAAGTCATCTATGGCATGTAATGCATAGATGGACTTGGTATGATTATAACCAGGGATTATTCGGTGTAATCATGACCGTAATATTACAAATAATGTGGTAAAAGTCCTCATTGGCCTGTAGTGCATTGATGGACAGTTGTTGGCATGATCATGACCATTAATGAATACACGAATATCCTTGGCCGTAGTGCAGGGGTGATTCGATGATGTGGATTATTTTATTAAGCTGAGTCCTAGCGATAACAGTGTTGAAAAACCTTTTAAATCATAGAAGATAGTAGATTTTATTTTCTACTTGACTCTTTTAATGGATTGCTTGTTCTGCTGCAGTTAAACTTGATGTTCGTTATATTTTATAAGTTTAACACTGTTGAAGGCTAATGATAATTTATTCTGCATTATCTTAGTCATAATATTTCTTACTGGGCTAGTTGAGCTCACCCTTTCTTTCACTGTTCTCTTCAGAAATGAGAATATAGCTGGGACGAGTTAGGAAACGGAGTGATAGACCAGATGATAGTATTAGTAGTCCTCACTATTCTATTAAATAGTGTGACAATAATTGTAATGAGGACTCCTTTTGAGTTTGTATTGTCTCTAGTAGACAATAATTGTATTCAAACTCACAGTTATATTTTGTCGTATTGTACACGACAGTTGTATTAGTAAGTTGTATTTGTATTCTGTACCATGTATCTGACGACCCAAGATGGGTGATGTATACCTAATTTTGGGGGCGTCACAGTTGGTATCAGAACTTAGGGATATGATCCCTGGCTAAGATGTGAGAATAGAACTAGGAGGGGAGAGACGGGGAATTCCTTCGCTAGTATGACCTACCTATGTTTATTTACATGGTATTTAATTGGTCGGTTAGAATATAAGGATAATATATGATATATCAATTAACTTTTGTTTTGTGGCAGTATCTGAAAATGGCATCTGCGAATGTTGAGAATAACAATGGAGCAGAGGCGACTGTTGATTCACCACATATCAATAATTAGGATAATGTGCATCAAGAAGGTGACAATCCTCATGCAAACAACAACACTGACCAGATGATGAATGATGGAATGTTCAGAAGCTTTATGCAGTTCATGCAACAGCAGGCGAGAGCGGCTCCTGTCCAAAATGTAGGTGGAAACACTGAAAACTCTCGGACGGTCATCGCTAAACAGTTCAAGGGGCTGGGACCACCGGAGTTTAAGGGAGAGCCAAAACCACTTATAGCGGAAACGTGGATAAAGCAGATCACCAAGATATTTGATGTATTGGGATGCTCCGAGGAGCAAAAGGTTCCCTTTGCTGCCTTTATGTTGCGAGGAGAGGCAGATTACTGGTGGGAATCAATTAAACGTACTCAACCTGCCGCACTAAAGATATCTTGGGAGAAGTTCCAAGAGCTGTTCAATGACAAATACTTTCCCGAAAGTGTTCGTCACATGAAGGAGGTGGAATTCATCAAATTGGAGCAGAATAATATGACCGTGTCGCAGTATGAGGCTAAATTTGCTGAGTTGTCCCGGTTTGCGTCCCACTTAGGGGGATAATGAAGAGCGAATGACGCGAATGTTTTTGCCAGGTTTGAAACCTGAGATACGTCAACATCTTATTTCTCATAAACTGTATTTGTATTCAGATATTGTGAATAGGGCTCAGTTAGTGGAGCGCGATAACGAGTCAACGCAACCAAAAGAGAGCAGTCAGTAAAATGATAATACCAGTGAGAGCAGTCATCGAAGCTGTGACACCCCCAAATCCGGGTACTTCGATTCCACAGGATTTGGTGTTCACTGTACAAGCATCATCTATCTAGACATAAATAATATCAAACCATACAATAGATAGAAATCATAATAAAATCTCTTCCCTTAAGGGTTACATCAACTGAATCATAAATAAATCCCAGGTTACTCTAACGTTAAAACATCTGTGCGGAATTCTAAACAAATAAGTCTTAAACAAATACATCAGTTAATAAATAACAGGTCTTCATCATTTGCTAACTTTGCCCTTGTCCTTACTAGTGGAGGGTTCATCGCTTCTTTCATTCTTAACTGCAATGTTATTATTAAGCAAGAGTGAGCACAAATGCCCACAAGTATAATAATGAAATAACATTATAATAACATGCGAATAAATCAAAGACATCTGAATAAAAGCTCAACTTTTGAATCGAGAATGAATAACAAGAATCAAAAAAATTCTGAGGGTCATAAGACCTTGAACTATGTCCTAGGTTAACAAGAAATATACTTGAAACCTTTAACAGTCATAAGACTATGGACCTTCTTCTCGTACTTAGGGGGATCAGCCCTTAGTACCATACTGTGCACAATATCTTAGCGCTAAAGCGTAAATAATCCCCTATACAGGGTTGTTCATCTCAGTTTGACATTCGAGTCCGCACCAAAGGAAGTTTGGTTTGGATAAATTCATCAAGGGTTCTGAAATTTAGAACGCTCATCAACTATGAACTAGTTGAATCAATAAGGTTCACTAGTCTAATAAGGTTCAACAATAATTGATATTTGATTAGAATAATAATCTCAAAAGTATACAATAGGACAATTATTGTATAACTGAATCATGCTTTGGAAAGATAATTAATCTTTAATATCATGCTTGAACTTGAATAATAACAAGGATAATTTATTCAAGGTAAATAATAAACTTGAACAATAATGACAAGTAGGGTTAGGGAAACTTGCTCAACATAAAAGTAACGTTTAAGTTTAAATAAACTTGCTCAATAGAATGGAGTTAGGGATATGATACTTGCCTCGTGCGTAGATTACACTTTAACTAAGCACGTTCTTTGAATTAAATCCTACATACCATTCATATACACAATACCAGTTAATTATAAATTAACTAATCAATATAAACTCATTCTCGTTGTCTACTTTAATTATTGACTAAACTTAGTCAAATTATCACGTTGTCACATAATTTATACTTCATGAATTATCAAACCAGTTATGTATTTAATAATTCAATTCACATATAATATTTTATTACATGTTAAACAACTCTCTCTGAAAATAATGCCAGACTTAGAAAATTATGAAGAAGAAGAAGGAAGCGTCGAAGAAATAAAACTGACGCGATGTGGTCAGTTGCCCAGTCATGGGTTAACTGCCCATAACCTCTCTTAGTGCCATGTTTGGCTTAGCAAATAAATTCAAAGCTCATTATTTTAATAAACCTTTTATTATATAGTTTAATAAATGTCACACTCCTTATAAAATAACTCCAATATTTTATTTAATTTATTATAAATAAAATATAATATTTTCTCATAAATTCATATAGTCACATAATTAATTTTTCTCATTAATAAATAATAACAATTTATTAAATCTCTAATTAATAATTAAATTAATTAAAGTAACATCATGCTTAATTAAATTATTTCATTTAATTCAATAAGCTCACATAATCACATACTTGAATAATAAAAATTCTCTACATTAATTTACTAAATGCAACACATATAACTAGATTAATCTACCACAATTGCATCACTTAATTATTAAATCTAATAATTAAATCATCGAAAATATTTATTTAACTCAATAAATATTAAAATTAATTTACAAAATTCTCGTTCGTCACATCTTTCTCCCCTTAAAAGGATTCTGTCCCCAGAATCACGACTCAATAATTTCGACCCGTTACATTCTCCCCCCTTACAAAGATTCTGTCCCCAGAATCGCATACACATAATTAAGTAAATAAATGAGGGTAATTCTTTATCATATTCTCTTCGAGTTCCCACGTAGATTCTTCAGCGTTGTGGTTCCTCCAAATTACCTTAACAGAAGGTATAACTTTATTTCTCAGAACTTGTTCTTTTCGATCGACAATTTGGACAGGAATTTCTTCATAAGATAAGTCTTTCTCAAAATGCAGGGGTTCGTATTCAATTACATGCTTGTAATCAGGTTTGTAAGGTCGTAACACAGAAACATGGAAAACGTTGTGGATATTCTCGAGTGCTGGAGGTAAGGCTACCTCATACGCAACTTCTCCAATTCTTCGCAGTACCTCAAAGGGTCCAATAAATCTTGGGCTCAATTTTCCTTTCTTTCCGAACCTGATCTTTCCCTTCCAGGGAGAGACCTTCAAGAAAACATAACTACCTAGTTCAAACTCGATATTTTTACGATGTGGATCAGCGTATTTCTTCTGTCGATCTTGAGCTGCTACCAGTCGTACTCGGATCACTTTGACTATTTCTGCCGTCTGCTGTACCAATTCTGGCCCTAGCAATTGTCTTTCACCAACTTCATCCCAATAAAGCGGAGTTCTGCACTTTCTACCGTATAACGCTTCGTAAGGCGGCATACCAATACTAGCGTGGTAATTGTTGTTGTAGCCGAACTCTACCAACGGTAGGTGATCATCCCAATTTCCTTTAAAGTTCATCACACAAGCTCTTAGCATATCTTCTAATGTCTGAATCGTTCTCTCACTCTGTCCGTCTGTTTGAGGGTGGTAAGTTGTACTCATTCGCAGTTGTGTACCCATGCATTCCTGAAGACGTTTCAAAAATTTGATGTGAAGCGCGGATCCCTATCAGAAACAATAGACACCGGCACTCCGTGCCTCGAAACAATCTCTTTCACATATAATCTTGCCAACTGATCTAAGTTAAATCTGATTTTGATAGGAAGGAAGTGCGCGGATTTCGTCAGTCGGTCAACGATAACCCATACTGCGTCGTAGCCTTTCTAAGTCGTCGGAAGGCCAACCACGAAGTCCATCGTAATATGTTCCCATTTCCATTCTGGGATCTCCAACGGTTGTAGCAATCCACTCGGTCTCTGATGTTCTGCTTTAACTTTCTGACATGTCAGGCATTTGGCAACACATTCTGCAACATCACGTTTCAAATTCGGCCACCAGAAATATTGTCGAAGATTTTGGTACATTTTTGTACTACCAGGGTGAATCGAATATCTTGAACTATGAGCCTCACTCAAAATTTCTTCCTTAATTTCTTGTACTGGTGGTACCCAAATTCTACTCAGTACTCCTTCCTTATCCATCTTAAATCTCGGTTCGGTTCCTTCAGATATCTTCGATGTTACCTTTTTGCATTCATCATCCTGAAGCTGAGCCTCCTTCACTCTATCTAGTAGAGTTGTACCAGATTGCATCTGAAATAGCTTCTCATCAATCTCCATAGGATACTTCACTTCTAACTCCAGTTTCTCCATATCTGCAATTAGCTCCTGTTGAGCAGTCAACATCATCAATTTCTCACGACCCTTTCTACTTAAGGCGTCGGCAACCACATTAGCCTTACCCGGATGGTATAAAATCTCACAGTCATAATCCTTGATTAATTCCAACCATCTTCTTTGACGCATATTCAAATCTTTCTGTGTAAAAATATATTTCAGACTCTTGTGGTCCGTATATATTTCACACTTCTCCCCGTATAGATAGTGCCTCCAAATTTTCAAAGCAAAAACAACTGCAGCTAGCTAACTCCAAATCATGGGTTGGGTAACCCTTCTCGTAATCCTTCAACTGCCGTGATGCATACGCAATGACTTTGCCATTTTGCATCAGCACACAGCCAAGTCCTTTATGCGACGCATCGCTAAAAATAACAAAATTTCCTGTATCATCCGGAAGAGATAACACAGGCGCTGTACTCAACCTCTTCTTTAATTCTTGAAAACTCTCCTCACACTTCTCCGTCCAAACAAATTTCACAGCTTTTCGAGTTAAATTCGTTAACGGAGTTGCGATCTTAGAAAAATCTTGTATGAATCTTCTATAATATCCTGCTAATCCAAGAAAACTTCTTACTTCTGACGGCGTTCTCGGCTGATCCCAGTTAATCACAGCTTCTACTTTGGATGGATCTACCGAAATTCCATCTTTATCGATTACGTGACCAAGAAATTGTACTCTCTCGATCCAGAATTCACATTTCGAAAATTTAGCATACAACTTCTCCCTTCTCAATACTTCCAACGTTAACCTCAAGTGTTCTTCATGTTCCTCTTTGGTTTTGGAATATACCAAAATGTCGTCTATAAATACCACCACGAATTTGTCCAAAAACGGCTTGAATACACCATTCATTAGTCCCATAAATGCTGCAGGAGCATTCGTAAGACCAAACGACATTACTAAAAACTCTTAATGACCATATCGCGTTCGGAACGCTATCTTCGGTACATCCTCTAGCCTCACCTTTAGTTGGTGATAACCACTCCTCAAGTCAATCTTGGAAAAGTATTTTGCTCCCTTCAATTGATCAAACAGATCATCGATCCTTGGTAATGCATATCTGTTCTTAATCGTGACCTTTATTTAATTCTCTGTAGTCAATGCAGAGCCTCATCGATCCGCCCTTCTTTTTCACGAACAACATCGGCGCTCCCCACGGCGATACGCTCTGTTGAATGTACTTTTTGTCCAACAATTCTTGTAGTTGTACCATTAATTCCTTTATCTCTACTGGCGCCATTCGGTATGGTGCTTTCGATATTGGAGCAGTTCCGGGCGCCAAATCAATCACAAAGTCTGCTTCTCTATCTGGTGGAAGTCCTGGCAAATCGTCTGGAAATACATCGACGAAGTCCCTCACAATCGGTATCTCTTCTACTTTCGGATTCTCCTTTCGACTATCGACTATTGTAAGCTAAATATCCTACACAGCCATGTCTTAATAACCTCCTGGCCTGCAACATCGTCAGACAACTCGCTTGACTAGGCGACTTGCTACCATAAAACACAACCTTTGACGGAGTCATAAGGTTAATACGCTTCTTTTGACAGTCAATTACAGCCCCATAATTGGATAGCCAGTCCATACCCAATATAACGTCGAATTCCCCCAATCGAATAGGGATAAGATCTACGTTCATGATATTACCCTTAATATCCACTCTACAATTCTTATACACATGCTTAACAGGAATTATTTCTCTATTCGCAATTTCTATGTTCATGGGGTAATCCAATTCATCCATAAGCAAATCTAAACTATTAGCAAAGTCTTCGGATATAAAGGAACAAGTAGCACCCGAATCAAACAAAACGTAAGCATTAATTTCATTGATCGGAATGATACCTGACACCACCTCACGAGACTGGATCGCATCCTGCACCGTCATGTTGAAAGTTCTAGCGGTTGGTCGGTTTGTTGTAGGTGGTCCGGTGATGGTTAAGGTATTTCCACTACTATTTCCACGTTTTCCTCCTTGTCCTGATCCTCCCGATCCCTTCTTGGGACAGTTTCTTGCTAAATGATCTTTTGAACCACAGTTGAAACAAGCGCCCTTCTTTGGGTTTGGACAATTTGGTGCTATGTGGCCTTCCTGACCACAATTGTAGCACACTCTCTTTCCCTTCAAACAAACTCCTAGATGTGCCTTGCCGCAAGTCGGACATGCTTCTATCTTCTTTTTCTGCCCTCCGTGTTGACTTCCAGCTGTCGAGTTATCCGTCCACTTCCTCTTCTGATTATTATTATTCCCAGTATTACTTCCACCAGTCTTGTTATTACCTTCATTCTCACTCTTTTTCTTTTTCTGTTCTTGGTTGTACTTAGTCACTGCATCACTTCCTCCTTCCGCGAGAATGGCCTTTTCCAAAATTCCCGCAAACGTGTTAAGTTGAAACATTGATACCTTGCTGTATACCCAAGGCTTCAGTCCTTGTTCGAATCGTCTGGCTTTCCTTTCGTCAGTGTGTATTTGATACGGGGCAAACCTTGCACTCATCGAATTTAGCCGTGTATTCAGGCACGCTCATGTTTCCCTGTTTCAGTTCCAGAAATTGCACCTCCATTGATTCTGCGAACTAGCTGGGAAATACATTTCGAAAAATATCTCTTTGAATCTCTCCCACGTAATTACACCTTCACCTCCTCGCATCTTGTTTGCCTGCCACCAGTAGCTAGCCTCAGACTTCAGCATAAATGTCGCAAAAACGGTCTTCTGATCTTCTCGAACCCTAGCAACGTCGAAAACCTTCTGCATTTCCATCACCCACGTTTGAGCCTCGATCGGGTTTCTGGAACCTTTGAACTCTGGCGGTCCCACAGCCTTAAAATCTTTAAACGTTGTGCTAGGTGGAGCTTGCGGTTGGTTATTCATGACTCCAGTTAGTAAATTATCTAGTTGTTGAACTGGATTAACGTTGGCATTATTGTTATTATTGGTTGACTCTTCCTGAGCCGGTTGACGTTGTTGTCTTCTCCTTGGCGATATTTTTCTGTTAAATAAACGTTTATTAGAACTTTATTTATTTCTCTACATAGTTAAGGCATTACTTAACAATTTAACATACTCATTTAACACATCATCTCAAACAACTTGATATCTTTTCATTCAAATAAAAAGTTTTAACATTAAACTATAGCATACTGCTATTTACATCATCTATCCTGGAATAAAGAATCCACAGGATTTAAAACATTCAAATATTAACATATTCCTTAGTTCATAAACACATCGGAATTTACAAAAAACTATATAAGTCTTTCTCATAAATAAACAGATTCTATTCCTATCTTCCAAGGTGCTCAATAGCCTTGCCACGCTCCTCATTCATGGTACGAGACATCGTCCTGCGATCCAACATATACGATGGAAGTCCTTCAAACTGGATGGGGTACCTTAACACTCGCTCTTGAACCTCATCCATCGCATGATTAAGTGCGGCGTACGTGTCTTCAAGTTTTGCCTTCTTTGCACGACTATCATTTTCTGCACGATCAGCTCGATGTGATTCTCTTACCCATCCTTCCTCTGCTATTTTCAGTCTTCTGGAGGTTTCCTTCAGTTCCTTCTTCAGTTTCTCTATCTCCTCGGTCTTATCTTCGGTTTGACCCTTCTCATGAACCAGATCCCACTCTACATTTCCTAAACGTGTATGAAGGGTCACAATCTCTCTATCCTTCTCCTCTAAAGTAGACTGCTGAACAGCCGCTCGCTCAGTCAATTCCTGAACCTCGTCTTGTAACTTCACGTTACGATCATATAGTGTGTCATACATCTCAGCATCAACAGTGTACCGTGGTAGCTCCTCTTCTTCTTCCTCCCCATCAAACTCCTCCTCAGGACCCTCCTCAGTATCAATCTCAGGTTCATGCTCCTGACCAACAACGGTGATCAATGGAGATGAAACCCTCTGCGCCAGCTGCTCCCTAACGACATGAATGTCTCGTGGCTCCTCCTCAGTCGGTCCTACAAGTACACGAGATCCCTCCTCAGTAGGTACTATAGGTAAATGGGGTCCCCCCTCAGCTTGACTAGCTTCTCCAACATTCGTCATCCTGACAACAAAATTTTAAGTTTTAGTTACTAAGTCATACTATCTAACGCATACTTAACACATAAACATATAATGTATTTTATTATCTTCAATGAATTACAAAAATTCATTTCTTAGAACTCGATAAGAGTTTTCAATTACAATCTTCTTTCTATAAGGTTACTACCTAAGGTTGTTCCCCCACCTAAGGTTCATAACCTACAGCTCTGATACCAACCTGTGACACCCCCAAATCCGGGTACTTCGATTCCACGGGATTTGGTGTTCACTGTACAAGCATCATCTATCTATCTACCCATAAATAATATCAAACCATACAATAGATAGAAATCATAATAAAATCTCTTCCCTTAAGGGTTACATCAACTGAATCATAAATAAATCCCAGGTTACTCTAACCTTAAAACATCTGTGCGGAATTCTAAATAAATAAGTCTTAAACAACAACATAAGTCAAGTCTTAAACAAATATATCAGTTAATAAATAACAGGTCTTCATCATTTGCTAACTTTGCCCTTGTGACGAACGAGAATTTTGTAAATTATTTTAAATATTTATTGAAGTAAATAAATATTTTTCGACGATTTAATTATTAGATTAAATAATCAATTGATGCAATTGTGGTAGAATAATTTAATTATATATGTTACATTTATTAAATTAATGTAGAGAATTTTTATGATCAAAGTTTGTAATTATGTGAGCTTAATGAATTAAATGAATTATTTAATTAAGCATGATGTTACTTTAATTAATTTAATTATTAATTAGAGATTTAATAAATTGACATTATTTATTAATGAAATAATTAATTATATGACTATGTGAAATTATGAGAAGTTATTATATTTTATTTATATTAAATAAAATATATAAATTATTGTGCAAGTGGGTGTGACATGATTTAAACTATAGTATAAGAGGTTTATTTAATTAAATGACTTTTAAAACCTTTTCTCACTAGCCAAACATGGCACTATGGGAAGTTGATGGCAGTTACCCATGACTGGGTAACTGACCACCAACGCGTCAGTTGATTTCTATATTATACGCCTTCCTTTCCTTTTCTTTCAATTTTTTTCTTCTAAGACTAATATTAAGCAGAGAGAGTTGAGAAAATTAGAGTAAAGTGTAGGAGAAACTCTGTGGTTGAGACAGGGAGGAAGTTATTATCTTTACATTCTACGCTTGGGTAATCTTCTCAAACCTAATTTCTATTTTACGTCATTTAGTTTTTATAAAATGGCTTTCAAAGTTTGGTTTAACGTCTGTAATTGGGATAGGAATAATGATTATAGGTTTTGTTTATGTTATGGCATATCAAATCGTATTTTATTACATTTAGTTTGCAAACCATAACATCAGTATTGTGAAAACATGTCGTACATATGTTATTTCAAAATAAACAGAGTACGTGATATGGCCATATGGCCATATATGTGATAATTGATGTATTGATTATATATTCTCCCTAAAATTTACACCCTTATATTATTGAGCAGGTTAATACGAAGAGATCAGGCCTTAAACGAACGGATTCGGTGTTATAACGAATCCGTACGGCTAAATTATGTGTTTTGTTCAAAAACTTCAAGAACATCAAGAACAGTCCAATTTTACATGATTTAAATCTGTGATTATATGTTTTAATGGGTTAAAATCACTTTATAGATGTTGTATTATGAATATACATGAACTATAACTTGTGGGTATGTCTAATTTTGAGTAGAAAATAAGAAATTGGGAGAAATTGGCATGTTCTGCGATTTTTCGCGAATAGCCATTTCTGTGTCTGGTATGCCGCGCCGCAGCGCCGGCTACCAGTTCATTTCCCGCGCCGCAGCGCCCCCGTGCCGTAGCGCCATAACTCGAGCCACAGCGCCACGGCGCTGCAGCTCCAAGTGTCCGGCCGCAGCGCCATCGTGCCGCAGCGCGAAGCCTTAGTACAAACGTGGCGCCGCAGCGCCACTCTCCAGAAAATTCAAAATGAGTTATTTTAAAAAATGTTTAAGTCTAACAATGTGTTAGTGGATTGATGTAATGAACATGTAAACATGTTAGAAGAATAATGTGATGATAAAATAGTTGTTTAACATGTAAATAACATAATTGCATGTGGAGTAAATTATTAAATACATAATTAGCTTGATAATTCATGAAATACAAATTATGTGACAAAGTGGTAAATTGACTAAGTGTAGTCAATAATTAAAGTAGACAACGAGAATGAGTTTTTTGATGAACAGTTAAGTTATAATTAACTGGTATTGTGTATGTGAATGGTATGTAGGATTTAATTCAAAGAACGTGCTTAGTTAAAGTGTAATCTACGCACGATGCAAGTATCCTATCCCTAACTCCATCCTATTGAGCAAGTTTATTTAAACTTAAACGTTACTGTTATGTTGAACAAGTTTCCCTAACCCTACTTGTCATTATTGTTCAAGTTTATTATTTACCTTGAATAAATTATCCTTGTTATTATTCAAGTTCAAGCATGATATTAAAGATTAATTATATTTCCAAAGCATGATTCAGTTATACAATAATTGTCCTATTGTATACTTTTGAGATTTTTTTTTTATTCAAATCAAATATCAATTATTGTTGAACCTTATTAGACTAGTGAACCTTATTGATTCAACTAGTCCATAGTTGATGAACGTTCTAAATTTCAGAATCCTTATTGAATTATCCAAACCAAACTTCCTTTGGTGCGGACTCGAATGTCAAACTGAGAAGAACAACCCTGAAAAGGGATTCACTTATGCGTTAGCGTTAAGATATTGTGCACAGTATGGTACTAAGGGCTGATCCCCCTAAGTACGAGAAGAAGGTCCATAGTCTTATGACTGTTAAAGATTTCAAGTATAATCCTTGATAACCTAGGACATAGTTCAAGGTCTTATGACCCTCAGTATTCTTTGATTCATGTTATTTATTCTTGATTCAAAAGTTGAGCTTTATTCAGATGTCGTTGATTATTCGCATGTTATTATACTGTTGCTTCATTTTTTTATACTTGTGGGCATTTGTGCTCACTCTTGCTTAATAATAACATTGCAGTTAAGAATGAAAGAAGCGATGAACCCTCCACTAGTAAGGGCAAGGGCAAAGTTAGCAAGTGATGAAGACTTGTTATTTTAATTGATGATATATTTATGTTTAAGACTTATGTTGTTGTTTAAGACTTATTTGTTTAGAATTCCGCACAGATGTTTAAGGTTAGAGTAACCTGGGATTTATTTATGATTCAGTTGATGTAACCCTTAAGGGAAGAGATTTTATTATGATTTCTATCTATTGTATGGTTTGATATTATTTATGGGTAGATAGATAGATGATGCTTGTACAGTGAACACCAAATCCCGTGGAATCGAAGTACCCGGATTTGGGGGTGTCACAGGTTGGTATCAGAGCTGTAGGTTATGAACCTTAGGTGGGGGAAACAACCTTAGGTAGTAACCTTATAGAAAAAGATAGAAATTGAAAACTCTTATCGAGTTCTAAGAAATGAATTTTTGTAATTCATTGAAGATAATAAAATACATTATGTGTTTATGTGTTAAGTATGCGTTAGATAGTATGACTTAGTAACTAAAACTTAAAATTTTGTTGTCAGGATGACGAATGTTGGAGAAGCTAGTCAAGCTGAGGGGGGACCCCATTTACCTATAGTACCTACTGAGGAGGGATCTCGTGTACTTGTAGGACCGACTGAGGAGGAGCCACGAGACATTCATGTCGTTAGGGAGCAGCTGGTGCAGAGGGTTTCATCTCCATTGATCACCGTTGTTGGTCAGGAGCATGAACCTGAGATTGATACTGAGGAGGGTCCTGAGGAGGAGTTTGATGAGGAGGAAGAAGAAGAGGAGCTACCACGGTACACTGTTGATGCTGAGATGTATGACACACTATTTCGTAACGTGAAGTTACAAGATGAGGTTCAGGAATTGACTGAGCGAGCGGCTGTTCAGCAGTCTACTTTAGAGGAGAAGGATAGAGAGATTGTGACCCTTCATACACGTTTAGGAAACGTAGAGTGGGATCTGGTTCATGAGAAGGGTCAAACCGAAGATAAGACCGAGGAGATAGAGAAACTGAAGAAGGAACTGAAGGAAACCTCCGGAAGACTGAAAATAGCAGAGGAAGGATGGGTAAGAGAATCACATCGAGCTGATCGTGCAGAAAATGATAGTCGTGCAAAGAAGGCAAAACTTGAAGACACGTACGCCGCACTTAATCATGCGATGGATGAGGTTCAAGAGCGAGTGTTAAGGTACCCCATCCAGTTTGAAGGACTTCCATCGTATATGTTGGATCGCAGGACGATGTCTCGTACCATGAATGAGGAGCGTGGCAAGGCTATTGAGCACCTTGGAAGACAGGAATAGAATCTGTTTATTTATGTGAAAGACTTATATAGTTTTATGTAAATTCCGATGTGTTTATGAACTAAGGAATATGTTAATATTTGAATGTTTTAAATCCTGTGGATTCTTTATTCCAGGATAGATGATGTAAATAGCAGTATGCTATAGTTTAATGTTAAAACTTTTTATTTGAATGAAAAGATATCAAGTTGTTTGAGATGATGTGTTAAATGAGTATGTTAAATTGTTAAGTAATGCCTTAACTATGTAGAGAAATAAATAAAGTTCTAATAAACGTTTATTTAACAGAAAAATGCCGCCAAGGAGAAGACAACAACGTCAACCGGCTCAGGAAGAGTCAACCAATAATAACAATAATGCCAACGTTAATCCAGTTCAACAACTAGATAATTTACTAACTGGAGTCATGAATAACCAACCGCAAGCTCCACCTAGCACAACGTTTAAAGATTTTAAGGCGGTGGGACCGCCAGAGTTCAAAGGTTCCAGAAACCCGATCGAGGCTCAAACGTGGGTGATGGAAATGGAGAAGGTTTTCGACGTTGCTAGGGTTCGAGAAGATCAGAAGACCGTTTTTGCGACATTTATGCTGAAGTCTGAGGCTAGCTACTGGTGGCAGGCAAACAAGATGCGAGGAGGTGAAGGTGTAATTACGTGGGAGAGATTCAAAGAGATATTTTTCGAAATGTATTTCCCAGCTAGTTCGCAGAATCAGATGGAGGTGCAATTTCTGGAACTGAAACAGGGAAACATGAGCGTGCCTGAATACGCGGCTAAATTCGATGAGTGCAAGGTTTGCCCCGTATCAAGTACACACTGACGAGAGGAAAGCCAGACGATTCGAACAAGGACTGAAGCCTTGGGTATACAACAAGGTATCAATGTTTCAACTTAACACGTTTGCGGGAGTTTTGGAAAAGGCCAGTCTCGCGGAAGGAGGAAGTGATGCAGTGACTAAGTACAACCAAGAACAGAAAAAGAAAAAGAGTGAGAATGAAGGTAATAACAAGACTGGTGGAAGTAATACTGGGAATAATAATAATCAGAAGAGGAAGTGGACGGATAACTCGACAGCTGGAAGTCAACACGGAGGGCAGAAAAAGAAGATAGAAGCATGTCCGACTTGCGGCAAGGCACATCTAGGAGTTTGTTTGAAGGGAAAGAGAGTGTGCTACAATTGTGGTCAGGAAAGCCACATAGCACCAAATTGTCCAAACCCAAAGAAGGGTGCTTGTTTCAACTGTGGATCGAAAGATCATTTAGCAAGAGACTGTTCCAAGAAGGGATCGGGAGGATCAGGACAAGGAGGAAAACGGGGAAATAGTAGTGGAAATACCTTAACCATCACCGGACCACCTACAACAAACCGACCAACCGCTAGAACTTTCAACATGACGGTGCAGGATGCGATCCAGTCTCGTGATGTGGTGTCAGGTATCATTCCGATCAATGAAATTAATGCTTACGTTTTATTTGATTCGGGTGCTACTTGTTCCTTTATATCCGATGACTTTGCTAATAGTTTAGATTTGCTTAAGGATGAATTGGAATATCCCATGATTATAGAAATTGCGAATAGAGAGATAATTCCTGTTAAGCATGTGTATATGAATTGTAGAGTGGATATTAAGGGTAATATCATGAACGTAGATCTCATCCCTATTCGATTGGGGGAATTCGACGTTATATTGGGTATGGATTGGCTATCCAATTATGGGGCTGTAATTGACTGCCAAAAGAGGTGTATTAACCTTATGACTCCGTCAAAGGTTGTGTTTTATGGTAGCAAGTCGCCTAGACAAGCGAGTTGTCTGACGATGTTGCAGGCCAGGAAGTTATTAAGACAAGGCTATGTAGGATATTTAGCTTACATAGTCGATAGTCGAAAAGAGAACCCGAAGGTAGAGGAGATACCGATTGTGAGGGACTTCGTCGATGTATTTCCAGACGATTGCCAGGACTTCCTCCATATAGAGAAGTAGACTTTGTGATTGATTTGGCGCCCGGGACTGCTCCAATATCGAAGGCACCATACCGAATGGCGCCAGTAGAGATGAAGGAATTAATGGTACAACTACAAGAATTGTTGGACAAAAAGTACATTCAACCGAGCGTATCGCCGTGGGGAGCACCGGTGTTGTTCGTGAAAAAGAAGGACGGATCGATGAGGCTCTGCATTGACTATAGAGAATTAAATAAGGTCACGATTAAGAACAGATATCCATTACCGAGGATCGATGATCTGTTTGATCAATTGAAGGGAGCAAAATACTTTTCCAAGATTGACTTGAGGAGTGGTTATCACCAACTGAAGGTGAGGTCAGAGGATGTACCGAAGACAGCGTTCCAAACGCGATATGGTCATTATGAGTTTTTAGTAATGTCGTTTGGTCTTACGAATGCTCCTGCAGCATTTATGGGACTAATGAATGGTGTATTCAAGCCGTTTTTGGACAAATTCGTGGTGGTATTTATAGATGACATTTTGGTATATTCCAAAACCAAAGAGGAACATGAAGAACACTTGAGGTTAACGTTGGAAGTATTGAGAAGGGAGAAGTTGTATGCTAAATTTTTGAAATGCAAATTCTGGATCGAGAGAGTACAATTTCTTGGTCACGTAATCGATAAAGATGGAATTTCGGTAGATCCATCCAAACTAGAAGCTGTGATTAACTGGGATCAGCCGAGAACGCCGTCAGAAGTAAGAAGTTTTCTTGGATTAGCAGGATATTATAGAAGATTCATACAAGATTTTTCTAAGATCGCAACTCCGTTAACGAATTTAACTCGAAAAGCTGTGAAATTTGTTTGGACGGAGAAGTGTGAGGAGAGTTTTTAAGAATTAAAGAAGAGGTTGAGTACAGCGCCTGTGTTATCTCTTCCGGATGATACAGGAAATTTTGTTGTTTTTAGCGATGCGTCGCATAAAGGACTTGGTTGTGTGCTGATGCAAAACGGCAAAGTCATTGCGTATGCATCACGGCAGTTGAAGGATTACGAGAAGGGTTACCCAACCCATGATTTGGAGTTAGGTGCAGTTGTTTTTGCTTTGAAAATTTGGAGGCACTATCTATACGGGGAGAAGTGTGAAATATATACGGACCACAAGAGTCTGAAATATATTTTTACACAGAAAGATTTGAATATGCGTCAAAGAAGATGGTTGGAATTAATCAAGGATTATGACTGTGAGATTTTATACCATCCGGGGTAAGGCTAATGTGGTTGCCGACGCCTTAAGTAGAAAGGGTCGTGAGAAATTGATGATGTTGACTGCTCAGCAGGAGCTAATTGCAGATATGGAGAAACTGGAGTTAGAAGTGAAGTATCCTATGGAGATTGATGAGAAGCTATTTCAGATGCAATCTGGTACAACTCTACTACATAGAGTGAAGGAGGCTCAGCTTCAGGATGATGAATGCAAAAAGGTAACATCGAAGATATCTGAAGGAACCGAACCAAGATTTAAGATGGATAAGGAATGAATATTGAGATTTGAAAGCAGAATTTGGGTTCCGCCAGTACAAGAAATTAAGGAAGAAATTTTGAGTGAGGCTCATAGTTCAAGATATTCGATTCACCCTGGTAGTACAAAAATGTATCAAAATCTTCGACAACATTTCTGGTGGCCGAATTTGAAACGTGATGTTGCAGAATGTGTTGCCAAATGCCTGACATGTCAGAAAGTTAAAGGAGAACATCAGAGACCGAGTGGATTGCTACAACCGTTGGAGATCCCAGAATGGAAATGGGAACATATTACGATGGACTTCGTGGTTGGCCTTCCGACGACTCAGAAAGGCTACGACGCAGTATGGGTTATCGTTGACCGACTGACGAAATCCGCGCACTTCCTTCCTATCAAAATCTGATTTAACTTAGATCAGTTGGCAAGATTATATGTGAAAGAGATTGTTTCGAGACACGGAGTGCCGGTGTCTATTGTTTCTGATAGGGATCCGCGCTTCACATCAAATTTCTTGAAACGTCTTCAGGAATGCATGGGTACACAACTGCGAATGAGTACAGCTTACCACCCTCAAACAGACAGACAGAGCGAACGAACGATTCAAACACTGGAAGATATGTTACGAGCCTGTGTAATGGACTTCAAAGGAAATTGGGATGATCACCTACCGTTAGTAGAGTTTGGCTACAACAACAGTTACCACGCTAGTATTGGTATGCCACCTTACGAAGCGTTATACGACAGAAAGTGCAAAACTCCGCTTTATTGGGATGAAGTTGGTGAAAGAAAATTGTTAGGACCAGAATTAGTACAGCAAACGGCAGAAGAAATACGCTGATCTACATCGTAAAAATATCGAGTTTGAACCAGGTAGTTATGTTTTCTTGAAGGTCTCTCCCTGGAAGGGAAAGATCAGGTTCGGAAAGAAAGGAAAATTGAGCCCAAAATTTATTGGACCCTTTGAGGTACTACGAAGAATTGGAGAAGTTGCGTACGAGGTAGCCTTACCTCCAGCACTCGAGAATATCCACAACGTCTTCCATGTTTCTGTGTTACGACCTTACAAACCTGATTACAAGCATGTAATTGAATACGAACCCTTGCATTTTGAGAAAGACTTATCTTATGAAGAAATTCCTGTCCAAATTGTCGATCGAAAAGAACAAGTTTTGAGAAATAAAGTTATACCTTCTGTTAAGGTAATTTGGAGGAACCACAACGCTGAAGAAGCTACGTGGGAACTCGAAGAGAATATGATGAAGAATTACCCTCATTTATTTACTTACTTATGTGTATGCGATTCTGGGGACAGAATCTTTGTAAGGGGGGAGAATGTAACGGGTCAAAATTATTGAGTCGTGATTCTGGGGACAGAATCCTTTTAAGGGGGGAAAGATGTGACGAACGAGAATTTTATAAATTATTTTAAATATTTATTGAAGTAAATAAATATTTTTCGACGATTTAATTATTAGATTAAATAATCAATTGATGCAATTGTGGTAGAATAATTTAATTATATATGTTACATTTATTAAATTAATGTAGAGAATTTTTATGATCAAAGTTTGTAATTATGTGAGCTTAATGAATTAAATTAATTATTTAATTAAGCATGATGTTACTTTAATTAATTTAATTATTAATTAGAGTTTTAATAAATTGACATTATTTATTAATGAAATAATTAATTATATGACTATGTGAAATTATGAGAAGTTATTATATTTTATTTATATTAAATAAAATATATAAATTATTGTGCAAGTGGGTGTGACATGATTTAAACTATAGTATAAGAGGTTTATTTAATTAAATGACTTTTAAAACCTTTTCTAACTAGCCAAACATGGCACTATGGGAAGTTGATGGCAATTACCCATGACTGGGTAACTGACCACCAACGCGTCAGTTGATTTCTATATTATACGCCTTCCTTTCCTTTTCTTTCAATTTTTTTCTTCTAAGACTAATATTAAGCAGAGAGAGTTGAGAAAATTAGAGTAAAGTGTAGGAGAAACTCTGTGGTTGAGACAGGGAGGAAGTTATTATCTTTACATTCTACGCTTGGGTAATCTTCTCAAACCTAATTTCTATTTTACGTCATTTAGTTTTTATAAATGGCTTTTAAAGTTTGGTTTAACGTCTGTAATTGGGATAGGAATAATGATTATGGGTTTTGTTTATGTTATGGCATATCAAATCGTATTTTATTACATTTAGTTTGCAAACCATAACATCAGTATTGTGAAAACATGTCGTACATATGTTATTTCAAAATAAACAGAGTACGTGATATGGCCATATATGTGATAATTGATGTATTGATTATATATTATCCCTAAAATTTACACCCTTATATTATTGAGCATGTTAATACGAAGAGATCAAGCCTTAAACGAACGGATTCGGTGTTATAACGAATCCGTACGGCTAAATTATGTGTTTTGTTCAAAAACTTCAAGAACATCAAGAACAGTCCAATTTTACATGATTTAAATCTGTGATTATATGTTTTAATGGGTTAAAATCACTTTATAGATGTTGTATTATGAATATACATGAACTATAACTTGTGGGTATGTCTAATTTTGAGTAGAAAATAAGAAATTGGGAGAAATTGGCATGTTCTGCGATTTTTCGCGAATAGCCATTTCTGTGTCTGGTATGCCGCGCCGCAGCGCCGGCTACCAGTTCATTTCCCGCGCCGCAGCGCCCCCGTGCCGTAGCGCCATAACTCGAGCCACAGCGCCACGGCGCCGCAGCTCCAAGTGTCCGGCCGCAGCGCCATCGCGCCGCAGCGCGAAGCCTTAGTACAAACGTAGCGCCGCAGCGCCACTCTCCAGAAAATTCAAAATGAGTTATTTTAAAAAATGTTTAAGTCTAACAATGTGTTAGTGGATTGATGTAATGAACATGTAAACATGTTAGAAGAATAATGTGATGATAAAATAGTTGTTTAACATGTCAATAACATAATTGCATGTGGAGTAAATTATTAAATACATAATTAGCTTGATAATTCATGAAATACAAATTATGTGACAAAGTGGTAAATTGACTAAGTGTAGTCAATAATTAAAGTAGACAACGAGAATGAGTTTTTTGATGAACAGTTAAGTTATAATTAACTGGTATTGTGTATGTGAATGGTATGTAGGATTTAATTCAAAGAACGTGCTTAGTTAAAGTGTAATCTACGCACGAGGCAAGTATCCTATCCCTAACTCCATCCTATTGAGCAAGTTTATTTAAACTTAAACGTTACTGTTATGTTGAACAAGTTTCCCTAACCCTACTTGTCATTATTGTTCAAGTTTATTATTTACCTTGAATAAATTATCCTTGTTATTATTCAAGTTCAAGCATGATATTAAAGATTAACTATCTTTCCAAAGCATGATTCAGTTATACAATAATTGTCCTATTGTATACTTTTGAGATTTTTTTTTATTCAAATCAAATATCAATTATTGTTGAACCTTATTAGACTAGTGAACCTTATTGATTCAACTAGTCCATAATTGATGAACGTTCTAAATTTCAGAATCCTTATTGAATTATCCAAACCAAACTTCCTTTGGTGCGGACTCGAATGTCAAACTGAGAAGAACAACCCTGAAAAGGGATTCACTTATGCGTTAGCGTTAAGATATTGTGCACAGTATGGTACTAAGGGCTGATCCCCCCAAGTACGAGAAGAAGGTCCATAGTCTTATGACTGTTAAAGATTTCAAGTATAATCCTTGATAACCTAGGACATAGTTCAAGGTCTTATGACCCTCAGTATTCTTTGATTCATATTATTTATTCTTGATTCAAAAGTTGAGCTTTATTCAGATGTCGTTGATTATTCGCATGTTATTATACTGTTGCTTCATTTTTTTATACTTGTGGGCATTTGTGCTCACTCTTGCTTAATAATAACATTGCAGTTAAGAATGAAAGAAGCGATGAACCCTCCACTAGTAAGGGCAAGGGCAAAGTTAGCAAGTGATGAAGACTTGTTATTTTAATTGATGATGTATTTATGTTTAAGACTTATGTTGTTGTTTAAGACTTATTTGTTTAGAATTCCGCACAGATGTTTTAAGGTTAGAGTAACCTGAGATTTATTTATGATTCAGTTGATGTAACCCTTAAGGGAAGAGATTTTATTATGATTTCTATCTATTGTATGGTTTGATATTATTTATGGGTAGATAGATAGATGATGCTTGTACAGTGAACACCAAATCCCGTGGAATCGAAGTACCCGGATTTGGGGGTGTCACAGCCCTTGCCCTTACTAGTGGAGGGTTCATCGCTTCTTTCATTCTTAACTGCAATGTTATTATTAAGCAAGAGTAAGCACAAAAGCCCACAAGTATAATAATGAAATAACATTATAATAACATGCGAATAAATCAAAGACATCTGAATAAAAGCTCAACTTTTGAATCGAGAATGAATAACAAGAATCAAAAGAATTTTGAGGGTCATAAGACCTTGAACTATGTCCTAGGTTAACAAGAAATATACTTGAAACCTTTAACAGTCATAAGACTATGGACCTTCTTCTCGTATTTAGGGGGATCAGCCCTTAGTACCATACTGTGCACAATATCTTAGCGCTAAAGCGTAAATAATCCCCTATACAGGGTTGTTCATCTCAGTTTGACATTCGAGTCCGCACCAAAGGAAGTTTGGTTTGGATAAATTCATCAAGGGTTCTGAAATTTAGAACGCTCATCAACTATGGACTAGTTGAATCAATAAGGTTCACTAGTCTAATAAGGTTCAACAATAATTGATATTTGATTAGAATAATAATCTCAAAAGTATACAATAGGACAATTATTGTATAACTGAATCATACTTTGGAAAGATAATTAATCTTTAATATCATGCTTGAACTTGAATAATAACAAGGATAATTTATTCAAGGTAAATAATAAACTTGAACAATAATGACAAGTAGGGTTAGGGAAACTTGCTCAACGTAAAAGTAACGTTTAAGTTTAAATAAACTTGCTCAATAGAATGGAGTTAGGGATAGGATACTTGCCTCGTGCGTAGATTATACTTTAATTAAGCACGTTCTTTGAATTAAATCCTACATACCATTCATATACACAATACCAGTTAATTATAAATTAACTAATCAATATAAACTCATTCTCGTTGTCTACTTTAATTATTGACTAAACTTAGTCAAATTATCACGTTGTCACATAGTTTATACTTCATGAATTATCAAACCAGTTATGTATTTAATAATTCAATTCACATATAATATTTTATTACATGTTAAACAACTATTTTATCATCCCTTAATACCTCTAACATGTTTACATGTTCATTACATCAATCCACTAACACTTGTTAGACTTTAACATTTTAAAAATACATTTCTGATATTTTCTGGAGAGTGGCGCTGCGGCGCCACTAATGTGCTAAGGAGTCGCGCTGCGGCGCGGTGGCGCTGTGGCCGGGCCCTTGGCGCTGCGGCGCTATGGCGCCGTGGCTCGAGTCTTGGCGCTGCGAGCGCTGTGGCGCTGCGGCACGAGAAATGAACAGGCAGCCGGCGCTGCGGCGCGGCGTACCAGGTACAGAAATGGCAGTTCACGAAAATCGCAGAACTTGCCAATTTCTCCCAATTTCTTAAAGTTCTACTCGAAATTAAACATACTCATATGCTATAATTTATATATAATCATTACCCAACATTTATATACTGACAAAACCAATTTTAAACACTTATTAACAGATTTAAAGCCTAACAAAATTACTGACTTTGATGTTCGTGAAGTTTAGAAAACTTTATATGAAAATTCTCCCTACGGATTCGTTATAACACCGAATCCGTTCATTTAAACTCTGATCTCTCCGTATCGACATGCTCAATAATGTAAGGGTGTAAAATTTAGGGATAATATATGATCAATACATCAATTATCACGTATAAGGCCATATGGCCATATCACGTACTCTGTTAATTTTGAAAAATTATATACTACGTAATTTCCTGAAACTGATACTATGGTTTACACAATATATATAATTAAACACGATTTGATACATATTAAGCCATACATAAAATTATAATCATCTCATATCTCCCAAATACAGAGATTTACAGAAACATATGAAAGCCAATTTATGAAAACCAAAAGACGTAATTGTAGAAATTGGGTTTGGAGAGAATTACCCAGAGTATAAGATGATCAGATAACCCTTTTTGCAATAACCTGTAATTACACACTCACAAATTCTCTCAAAAATTCTCACCTTCTCTCTGAACTCTCTCTGAAAATAATGCCAGACTTAGGAAATTATGAAGAAGAAGGAGGAAGCGTCGAAGAAATAAAACTGACTCGATGTGGTCAGTTGCCCAGTCATGGGTTAACTGCCCATAACCTCTCTTAGTGCCATGTTTGGCTTAGCAAATAAATTCAAAGCTCATTATTTTAATAAACCTTTTATTATATAGTTTAATAAATGTCACACTCCTTATAAAATAACTCCAATATTTTATTTAATTTATTATAAATAAAATATAATATTTTCTCATAAATTCATATAGTCACATAATTTAATTTTTCTCATTAATAAATAATAACAATTTATTAAATCTCTAATTAATAATTAAATTAATTAAAGTAACATCATGCTTAATTAAATTATTTCATTTAATTCCATAAGCTCACATAATCACATACTTGAATAATAAAAATTCTCTACATTAATTTAATAAATGCAACACATATAACTAGATTAATCTACCACAATTGCATCACTTAATTATTAAATCTAATAATTAAATCATCGAAAATATTTATTTAACTCAATAAATATTAAAATTAATTTATAAAATTCTCGTTCGTCACAGAAGCGGTGACAACAAGCGTGGAGGGAATCAACAGGCCAGAAATGGTAACCACTTCGGTGGTAATCAGGGCCAAAACAATAAGAATGGTCATTTCAAGAAGAAAAGATTCAACAATGATGGAAAGACGTCAGCACCAGCACCCATTGTTAAGGAAGGAGAACGACCACCTATCATATATTTCAAATGTGGAGGGGAGGGGCACATCCGCCCAAACTGCGCGATGCCGTCTAAAGCATATTATAATTGTGGAAGAGAAGGTCATTTAGCTCGATTTTATCGTTTACCAAAAACAAGTTCAGCCAGGATGGAGACACCAAAGGCCGTCCCAGAAAAGTCAAAACCGGTAGTGCAAGGGAGAGCGTTTGTTGTGACCTCCCAGAAAGTAAGGAACCCGAATGAGGTCATCACGGGTAAGCTTATCATAAACTCTAACGAAGTCTATACTTTATTTGATACCGGTTCTACCCATTCTATTTTTTCTCCTACTTGCTCTCATCGATTAAATTTGACTCCGGAGAAATTAGACTTTGACTTATCTGTTGAAACTCCATTGGGAGAAACCTTCATTACATCCACAATTTATAAGTCTTGTTTGGTTTAAGTTGGTACCCACACATTACCTGTCGATCTTATTTCATTAAAAATACTTGCATTTGACGTGATTCTAGGGATTGATTGGTTAACTACTCATCATGCAAAAATTGATTGTTTTCGTAAAGTTGTTAGCTTTCATATTCCTAATCGACCTATTATGCGAATTCAAGCAACCAAACCATTAAAATCAATCGCTGTCATCTCAAACCATAAAGCTATTCGTTTATTAAAAAACAGATGTCAAGCTTTCTTAGCTCATGTCACAGATCTAAACAAAAATACGTCAGTTTTGAATAATATTTCTATTGTTAATGAATTTCCTGACGTATTCCCTAAATAACTTCCTGGCCTACCCCCAGAGCGTGAAATTGAATTTTGTATCGACCTTGAACCCGGTACAAAACTCATTTCCAAAGCCCCATATCGAATGGCTCCTATTGAACTTCAGGAGTTAAAGATTCAACTGCAAAAATTGTTAAACATTGGCTTTATTGTCCTAGTACTTCTCCTTGGGGTGCTCCAGTGCTATTCATGAAGAAGAAAGATGGAAGTATGCGACTTTGTATTGATTATCGGGAGTTAAATCATGTCACCGTCAAAAACAGGTACCCATTGCCACGTATTAATGACCTGTTTGACCAGTTTCAAGGAGCACAATTCTTTTCAAAGATCAATCTTCGTTCTGGATATCATCAGCTGAAGGTTAGAACTGAGGATATTCCAAAGACGGCTTTCAGAACTCGGTACGGGCATTATGAATTCCTAGTCATGTCCTTTGGATTGACTAATGCTCCTGCTGCCTTCATGGATATGATGAACCGGGTATTCAAGGAATATTTGGATCACTTTGTGGTCGTCTTTATTGATGACATCCTTATTTATTCCAAAAGCCATGAAGATCATGAGCAACACTTGAGGCTGGTACTCCAAAAACTTCGTGAATACAAGCTTTATGCCAAGTTGAAGAAATGCGAGTTCTGGCTGGAGGAGGTAGAATTCCTTGGGCACGTAGTATCAAGTCGTGGAATATCGGTTGACCCGGCAAAGATTGAAGCTATTCAAAGCTGGGAGCAACCTAAATCAGTGACCGAAGTACGTAGCTTTCTTGGTTTAGCTGGTTATTATCGGAGATTCGTGGAAGGATTTTCTCGAATCGCTACTCCATTAACTCAGCTGACTCGGAAAGATACAAAGTTTGGTTGGAGCGAAGAATGTGAGAAGAGTTTTCAAGAACTCAAGAGGAGACTCATTTCAGCACCTGTTCTAACAATACCATCTGGCTCGGAGGGATTTGTCATCTACAGTGATGCTTCGAGTAAAGGGTTGGGATGCATTCTCATGCAACATGGAAAAGTCATAGCCTATGCATCAAGACAACTCAAGGAATATGAGAGGAATTATCCTATTCATGATCTAGAGTTGGCAGCTGTTGTCTTTGCACTTAAAATTTGGAGGCATTACTTGTATGGGGAGAAGGTGGAGATCTTTACGGATCATAAAAGCCTCAAATATTTCTTCACTCAAAAGGAACTCAACATGCGACAACGACGTTGGCTTGAACTGTTGAAAGATTATAATCATACCATTCAATATCATCCTGAAAAAGCGAACGTGGTAGCTGACGCATTCAGTAGAAGATCATATGCAAGTACAAGTACGATATTGTCAACACAAAGGCCCATTTTGTGTGATTTGCAAAGGATGAAGATAGAGTTAAAGACTCTAAGGACCCATGTGATGATGGCGAATATACGAGTAGAACCGACTTTTATTGATAAAGTTAAAGCTGCTCAAGCTACAGACCTGGAGCTGATGCGTATGAGGAAGAAAGTACAAGAAGGTGCTATACCGGAAGCAAGAATCGATGAAGAAGAAATACTTCGAGTCAACTCTAGACTTTGTGTTCCTAACAACCCTGATTTAAAGTATGAAATCATGATGGAGGCGCACAACACACCGTTTGCAATCCATCCTGGAAGTACCAAAATGTATCATGATCTTCGTCATACATTTTGGTGGAGCAATATGAAGAGAGAGATAGCGATGTTTATCTCAAGGTGTCTAACTTGTCAACGAGTCAAAGCGGAGCATCAAGTGCCAAAAGGTCCATTGCAACCACTTGAAATTCCAAAATGGAAGTGGGAGCACATTACCATGGATTTCGTTACCGGTCTTCCTAAGGTTTCTCAAGGTATAGATGCGATTTGGGTAATTGTTGATAGATTGACCAAGTCTGCTCATTTCTTACCGATACAAGAAACTTATACACTTGAACATCTTGCTCGTATGTACATAAACGAGATTGTAAGACTGCATGGTATGCCAGTATCCATAGTTTCTGATCGAGACCCAAGATTCACTTCACGATTTTGGGTTAGTTTACAAAAAGCTATGGGCACGGATTTACGATATAGTTCGGCATATCATCCTCAGACGGACGGACAATCAGATAGGACTATTCAAACTCTAGAAGATTTATTAAGACTCTGTGTCCTTGACTTCAAGGGAAGTTGGGACAAGTTCTTACCATTGGTGGAGTTTTCCTACAACAACAGTTATCAAGCAAGTATTGGCATGGCTCCATTCGAAGTATTGTCTGGAAGAAAATGTTATTCTCTAGTATGCTGGGATGAGGTGTGTGAAGCAACGTTGTTGGGACCGGAGTTGGTACGTATGACTACAAAAAAGATTTAAACGATCCGACAACGTATAAAAACCTTACAAGATCGACAACACAAGTTATACTGATCTTCATCGAAAGGACGTGGAATTTGATATAGGAGATCATGTGTTCTTACGTGTTGCTCCATGGAAAGGAGTTACGAGATTTCGAAAGAGAGGAAAGCTCAATCCTCGATTCATCGGTCCATTTTTAATCCTCGATCGAGTAGGAACTGTGGCTTATAGACTCGCTTTACTGCCAAGTATGTCTCGTGTTCATAACGTTTTTCACATATCCATGTTACGTAAATATGTGGAAGACCCGAACCACATTATTGAGTTAGAACCGGATGAAATAGCAGAAGATTTGACGTATGAAGAAGTTCATGTTCATATCTTGGATAAGAAGGAACATATTCTGCGCTCCAAGATTATACCTCAAGTCAAAGTTTTGTGGAGAAACCACGATGTTGAGGAAATGACTTGGGAGTTAGAATCTGAAATGAAATCAAGGTATCCTTAACTCTTCGACATACCAGGTACGTACCCTAATTTCGAGGGCGAAATTTCATAAGAAGGGGAGGTTGTAAGACCCCAACTTTTATAAATAAAAATGAATTTTCTATAAATATCATTTTTGAATATTATGGAGTTAATTTGATATAATGTTATAGTTGTGGGTAATATTTATAAATTTTGCAAAGTACGCAAGTTGTTATATAATATTCGATTGGTCGGGAAATATTCGTTTTAACAGGAAATATTCGTACAAGGCACAATCATTGGTGGACCCCACAACGGAATTATTGTCGGATTGAGAAAACAACAAAAATATTTTATTAAAAATAACGGCGGAAGTTTTACCATTGATACTGTTGAACTACTCGGTAGTAAAAGTACAGTAATACGTGTGGTTGCATAGTAGCATACGGTATTGATTATTAATACTTATGTGAGAAGTTACTCAGTTTGATTCAATTATTGTCAGTTAATAATATGAATTATTTAGCGATAATAAAGTTTTGTTTTATTCGTATTATTAACGTAATAAAACAGAAACATCTTTTTATATAAAACAGAATACTTTATTAAAGTTATTTTATAAATAGAATATATTATATTTTATTTAAAAGATTTTTTCTTTAAATATGGACCGTCAGATTAAAGTAATCAATCTGGACCGTTCATGGATTAGTTACTATGCATTCTATTTTTCTATAAATAGCAGCTCATTCCTTTATTATTTCTTACGAATTCACTGAACTCTAGGGAGAGAAGCTATAGAGAGAAACTATAGAGAGAGAGAAGAAAAATATTCTGCTACTTAACTACTTTCTTATTTCAGTTCTTCTTTAAAACGGTAAGGGGTGTTATTCTTTCTTATTCATGAAGAGAACTATTGTTATTCCATTTCTTATTATTCTGTTGGAATAACCTGTATACGCGATCTACCCTATACTTGGTGACATTCTTCTGTTATTCTGTTGGATCATCCTGTCTGTGTGTTTCACACAGGACCTGGTTCCATTTTTATTATTATTCTGTTGGAACATCTTGTCTGTGTGTTTTACTGACTTGGTTCCATCTTGTTATTATTCTGTTGGAATATCCTGTCTGTGTGTTTTATACCGGACCTGGTTCCATTATTTATTATTCTGTCGGAATATCCTGTCTGTGCGTTTATGCCGGACCTGGTTCCATTATTTATTATTCTATCGGAATATCCTGTCTGTGCGTTTACGCCGGACCTGGTTTCATTATTTATTATTCTGTTAGAATAACCTGTCTGTGCGGTCTATCGCATGCCGGGTGATTTCTTTTGTTATTCCATTCTTTATTATACTCAGTTGGTTAAGTTTTAACTTCTATACTCCATGAAATTAGTGGAATATCCTTGATAATTACAGTTCATCCAGTATCTTTTCATGAAAATATTCTTCTAAGCATTCTTGAATTTTACTCCACAAAGCAGTATCATGTTGACAATTTGGACGTTGTTAATTCTTGGATAAATTAATTCTTGAACTTGTTTTATTGAATTCTTATATCATTATCATCATCCTCATGTTTATAAAATGTTGAAAGTCATCTATGGCATGTAATGCATAGATGGACTTGGTATGATTATAACCAGGGATTATTCGGTGTAATCATGACCGTAATATTATAAATAATGTGGTAAAAGTCCTCATTGGCCTGTAGTGCATTGATGGACAGTTGTTGGCATGATCATGACCATTAATGAATACACGAATATCCTTGGCCGTAGTGCAGGGGTGATTCGATGATGTGGATTATTTTATTAAGCTGAGTCCTAGCGATAACAGTGTTGAAAAACCTTTTAAATCATAGAAGATAGTAGATTTTATTCTCTACTTGACTCTTTTAATGGATTGCTTGTTCCGCTGCAGTTAAACTTGATGTTCGTTATATTTTATCAGTTTAACACTGTTGAAGGCTAATGATAATTTATTCTGCATTATCTTAGTCATAATATTTCTTACTGGGCTAGTTGAGCTCACCCTTTCTTTCACTGTTCTCTTCAGGAAATGAGAATATAGCTGGGACGAGTCAGGGAACGGAATGATGGACCACATGATAGTATTAGTAGTCCTCACTATTCTAATAAATAGTGTGACAATAATTGTAATGAGGACTCCTTTTGAGTTTCTATAGTCTCTAGTAGACAATAATTGTATTCAAACTCACAGTTATGTTTTGTCGTATTGTACACGACAGTTGTATTAGTAAGTTGTATTTGTATTCTGTACCATGTATCTGACGACCCAAGATGGGTGATGTATACCTAATTTTGGGGGCGTCACAGGAACCTAGATTAATTTGGGCTGGAAAGTGGTACCCTGAAGCTGCCTGGGTTTCTGGGTTACCTAGAAAGCCCAAGAGCTGTCTGACACCAACTTTGAATGATCATATCTTGCCAATATGTTGTGATATGACTTGGATGTTAATTGATGATTGTAGTGTTACATAAACACTACACGATCACAGTTCAAGCTAGCCCAGAACCTAATTACACTAAGAATCAAAGGCGGTCAAAGTTGACCCCTTGAACACTGACTGTCAGTGTTCTAGAGCCTTAAGAACACCAACAACGACGCTTAGTGTCGCTATAAGCTATAGCGATGGTTTTTAATATTATTAATTTCTGATTTTCCAGAAATTAATTAAAAATAGAAAATAAATTATAAAAAAATTACAAAAATGGTTTTAAAAATTATTTTAAATTATGAAAACTAATTTTTGACTATTTGGGATATTTTTTATTAATATTTATAATTATTTAAATAATAATGGAATTTAATTTATTTAATTAGCATATGAAATAAATTAGAGAAAAGTGATTTTAATATTATAAAAATTATATTAAATAAGAATAAAGTATTTAAAAATATTTTGAGTTATAAAATATAACTTTTAATAATTTTGGAGAATTTTCATTAATAATTTAATATTAATGATATTGGATTTATTTAATTATAATATTAAAAAAATAAATTAAAAATGATTTTATTGATTTAAAAATCATTTAAAAATGAGAAAAATGATTTAACAATATTTTAAGTTATAATTAATAACTTTTAATATTTTGCTGATAATTTTATTAATATTTAAATATTAATAGTGATGGTTTAAAAATAATTTTAATTAAATTAAAAAAAATCATTTAAGTAGAACATTGATGATTTAAAAATATTTTAAGTTATTATAAATAACTTTAATATTTTGACAAGTATGTTATTAATATTTTAATATTAATGATGATGGAATCAATTAGTATTTAAATCATTTAAAAATGATTCTGGTATTTGAAAAATTATTATAAATTATAATAATTGTTTATAAATTATTAAAAGCTTCCGAAAAATATTATAAATGATAATTAATTTATCTAAAATAATATTGAAGCTTTGAGACCAAGTTTAATTGATAATAAATGTGTTAATTGTCGAATAGGGTGACCAGTACACCGAGAATAGATCGAAGTCCAACTAAACCGAACTAGTTAGACTTGATAAGTGTTTATATAGGTTATAAATACTATTGTGGCTATGTGGTAATGTGTCTAGGAGAAGTATTGACTGCAAATTACAGTGATACGCGTTGTGAATTATTGTGCTAATTGTGAGACCGATATTATTGATTTTAGGTCTTACGAACGCAGATAAGATTATTGTGTAGTAGTAATCAACGAAGAAGGCAAGTTTTCTTAACTCAACCTTGAGTTAATATTGTTCAATTATTATGGTGGTTAATTATTGTTAATTAGACCACGTCCAATAATTTATTTTTGATTATTCATAGTTAGTGCATGTTTATTAATTCAAATTGAATTATTAATTCTTAGAATATACTTGTAGAATAATTGTTGTTAGATATTCACATCCGTAGAAGCTATTATTGATTTCAAATAGTACAGTTAAATTCTGTCTATTATTTAATCGTATTGAAACATGTCTTCGATAATTGTTTTGGCTAGACGAATATTTGTTAGAACTTGATAGGTTCGAGAAGAGAAGAGAAGAGAATTCAATTATTATTGGTAGATCAATGCCAGTTGTTTCGGCTAGATCGAAAAAGAAAACTTGATAGGTTTGAGAAGAGAAGTGATTAGATATTGAAATCATAGTATTTCGTTGTTAAATCAAATTTTGATTCTGAGACTGAGAAGAATAACCTTTTATACAAAGGGAGCATTTTATTGGTCGTAAAATTTGACCTTTGCACATGTAAGTATTATGCATAATATAGGGTACAAGAAGTTGGCTGGCTCTAAGTACTTGCATAGGGGTATAATTTAATCTTTATGGTTATCTGATACACCTGGGTATATCAAAGGTAAATCTTTGATAGTTACTCAAGAAGAGAAGTTCAAGATCCAATGGATCACTCAGCATAAATCTGGAGAACATTCCACTTTGTTATTGCGTAGAATTGATTCTTGATTATTCATTAGAATATCGTAGAAACTTTGAAAGCGTTATACTATTTCATTATCAGATTATTGTGTTGCATAGAATGCGAGAAGACTTGTTAATTATTAAAGCTTTGTTCAGCTATTTCAAAGTTTCTCAAACTTTGGTTTCGTTCTATCAAAACAGATAGTCTGTTATTCTTGAATTTTATACATTGATTGTATATCTTAACTTGCGGGGCAAGTTTGTTGCTCGCCCTTGCTAAATAAAACTTTTCAGCTAGGGACGAAGTGGCAGGAAGTGCGGTGAAGGACAAGGGCAAAGGCGTTGTAATAAATTAGTTATGAATAACATTATTATTATTATGTTATATTTGTGAACCCCTTTGTATAACTAAAGGGTATGTTTGTAATGTTCAGGTTAGAGAACCTGAGACTAATGTATTAACAATCTCTGTTAATGACTTATGTATTACTATTTCTATGTGAATGGGTAGTTAGATGTTATTATATTGTGGATCGTGAACACCAAACTCGGGGGTCGGGTGACCCAAATTTGAGGGCGTCATAGAGACTTAAGAAGGCGAGGCCTTTGCCTTGTGCCAATATCGAGCACCTTCCCAGTTGCTACGGAGACTACTGCTGATTTCTGGACACCAACATTTGGGGCAACCTTAAGGTAGATCTAGAGATGACTGAATTAAGGTAAAACAAGTACAAGTGGTATCATATATATGGTCCCAGCAAATTTTGGGGTTGGGCATATATGATAAATATGTTAAAGGAACATTGGTGAGGTGTACAAGTACAATTTAAAGACAAGCAACACAAAAAGACAAGAAAAAAACATTCAATAAAAGTCAACTAATTTTGTGGTAGGTAAAGGCAGAATATATTATACTGATCCATGGAGGCTAAGAACCATATATATATATATATATATATATATATATATATATATATATATCGGTTGCATTGAAGGATAATATAATTCGGTAGCACACTAATAAGTTGGTTACCTGTTGAAGATTGAAGGATTGAAAAACAGTTGCCAAGGAAAAAGGAAAAACCTTCACCAAATCAGTTAGCCACAGTCGCCCAAATTAGATAGCTAGTCAAGCCTTAATTCGCCCAACCTTCACCACGGAATCAATTTTGTTAGCCGACGCGGCCGCCGGCAGCTACTATAGTCACCTGTAAGTTCGACGTCGAGGAAGGATCGAAGGAGAGGGAGTGTTGTAGCCTTTTGGCGCTGAAAATTTAGGTCAACTTTTGATCATTGCTATCGAGGTAGGGCTTAAAATTATAAAGTCATTCTCGGCGGGCTAGCCGTCGATAATAACCCCAGTCGATACAGAGTCATTCGCGACGACAGTACTATCGTTTATAACATTTTACTTCCATCACCAATGAGTTTCCCTCCCCCGCGAGATTTTGGCGACAAACTAATGTCATTAGCGATGGTAATATACCCATTCTCGACGGCATACCGTCGACCACTATGTTGGATTTGGGGGGAACTGGCCATTGGCGACGGCAAACATTAGCGACAGCTACCCCGTCGTAAATAACCTTATTAGCGACGGCGTTACTGCTGTCGCCAAAGCCCCCGTCGCTAATGACCATTATTTTTGTAGTGTATTTTCTCAGAATAATATTCGATATTCCAAGTCAAATCTAGTTTCTACTAAGGTAAAGGATATTATGTTATTCTAATACTCGTAAGAAATATCATTTTCTTTCATACTCCATATTATGTAAGTGATATTTTTTTCATTTCATATTCCTAAATTTAAACTTACTATGATAAGTATTGCTTCTATAATTCCTAAAATGATTAAAAAAATTTTAAGGTTTGCGCTTCATCTAATATCATTTCACTGGAATATTGGTCTGAATTTTCTTATTAAATTTTAATCTTTTCATGTCGGGGTACTATTCATGGATACTATTTATACGGTACTATTCACAACATAATTTAATTTTCTTTATATCATTCTTGAATTTAATTCCACAATTAGTTATCATGTTGACAATTTGGACATTTTGAACTCCAGATAAATTAAATTATAAATATCTAATATTTATCCTTGATCTCACTTGATTGATTCTTTATATCATTGTCATTATTCTCATGCTTATATTATGTTGAAAGTCATCTTTAGCCCGTAGTGTAAAGATGAACTGTTGATTAGTATGATTATGACCAAGAATTGTGTATTGGTATAATCATAACCTTTAATATTACAAATAAAGATTTGTGGTGAAAGTCATCTTTAGCCCATAGTGCATAGATGGATATAACATGATCATGACCACTGGTGATGCAAACGATTATCTGTGGCCCATAGTGCATAGATAATTCGTTGATTGGAAATAATTATTGATTGTTGTTACAGGGATAAAATATTGATGATGAAATTTTAAATCATAAAGATAGTAGACATCATGCTTTACTTGACTCTTCTAATAGATTGTGGTTTTCACTGCAATTGTTGATCTAAAATTTATTGTCTGTTGTATTCTATCAGATTTTTCCATGTTGAGGACTAAGGATAATTTGTTCTTTATTATCTTAGTCATAATATTATTTATTGGGCTAGTTGAGCTCACCCTTTTTCTTTTGGTTTCATTGTTTTTCTCAAGAGGTGAGAATATAGCTGGGACTAGTCGGAGAGTGGAGTAATGGTCCATGATGGTTATTATAGTAGTTCTCACTATTTTATAAAATAGCGTGACAATAATTGTAATGATGACTTTATTTGAGTTTGGATATTGTCTACGAGACAATATTTATATTGAAACTCATAGATTATGTTTTGTCGTATTTTATACAACAATTAATAGTTGTATAAATGAGTTTGTATTTGAATTATGTACCATGTATTTGACAACTCAGAATGGATTGTGTGGACATATTTTGGGGGCGTCACAATTATTAGCAGCAATGAAGGTTAAAATTTCACAAGTCCGCCTTGGCCCGCTAGGATTACAAAGGGATGAAGCAAAACCGTAATGTAACACCCCCTTCCCGAAAAGGAAAGGGAGGTCACGTGCAAAGCACAATAAACCTCAAAATAAGCAAACCGAGCACTAATTAATAACCTCAAAATATTAATAGTGGTGATCCATTAATGAAGTACTAAATACAATTCTCCAAACAGAGTCAAAATAATCAAAACTTAAAATTTGAATCAACCTAGATGATCAAAGGCAACACTCTCATCACACTAGCCCTGAATCACCCTTACAAACCTGCCGGAAGAAAAACACAGCATGAGCCAATTGCCCAGTACGGATATAGATATACAACTGATATATAAAAATAATTGAGACAAAATACTGAACAAAGCCTCCAGGGTAAATACTGAAGAAAATATAATCTCCAAAGATCTGAATGGAATATATCTGAATCAACAAAATTGACGAAATCAATAGAAGAATAAAGAAATAATGAACTGAAGTAACTAACTCAATGAATTGAACTGAACAGAAACAAACAAAATTAATACAATGAAATAATAGGCTGAATCAAATGGTTGAGTGTTATTTCATACCGAATGAGCTCAGAAATATACTTTGCCACACAGACAAGTCAAAATAATGCCACACAGGCAAATCAAATGATGCCACACAGGCAATCAAAATAATGTCACACAGGGAAGCCAAAATAATACCACACAGGCAACCAAAATAATGCCACACAGCCAAATCATACATTGGACCACGAATCCAAATGTATGCAAATCGGATATGTGTGTTTGACACAACATCACCAATCGGATAGGTATGTTTGGCACAACACTACCAATCCGCAGAACATAAAACTAGGGTTAACCCATACACCTCCCACAACAAAACACCAAATGGCCCACTTCCTCCGAAGCCCAAAACGGAGACGCCGTGGACTAATCACACTGCCACGGAAGTCATGCCTCTCGTGCCAAGACAACATGCCTGTGGTACCCCCACAGGTGATTACAGCTCAGGTATACCCTACGATATATTCTAACAAAAATACCATGTCACAACACATGCGACATAATACCAACAAAAGGGTTCTATGTGTACATGTTGAACCAAATCAAATTATAGTCACAAGGTTTCAAAAAGAAGGTAGCAACATGTACCGCTCTACAATTATCAAAAAGTACAAATACGAGTCATATGTATCAACTCCAAAATGAAACTATTATATGAATTTTTACAAGAAACAATTATGTGAAATAATAACGAAATTTGAAATAAGGGACAAAACGAACAAAACAAATTTAACAAGAATATCGCTGAAAGAGTACGGAATCCGTACCTGATACTTCCAAACCATTTATAGCCCACTCCACAAATTTTTACCCTCAAATGCCAACGATATCAAATACGACAATTTATTCGCAACCTAAACATATTCACCTCAAATTCAAAACAATACAAACTAATAATTCCAAAATAATTCATAATCTATTTAATATACCTTTAATCATCGTCTTATATCAATTATTAATACTCCAAAATTTATATTCCAAATATAACTCTTTAAATCCCCTTCGTTCGAACTAATTACACAATTTAGCAAAAATTAATTAATATCTATAAGTTAAATTACTAATTACAATTTACTTTTTCACATTAATATTATTATAATTGCTACTAGTATAATTATTGTTTAATCCAATAAACTTCCAATTTTAAACTTTTTTGAAAAATCATTCACAATATATTAACCAAAATATTATAATTGTTAACTAATGTATTGTAACAGAATGCATATATAAAAGCCACATATAATATACAAGTTGATGCACCTACAAAATTCATCCATATCTCATAGTTTTATTAAGTATTTTAAAGTTTTACTCTCCTGCTTTTTACTCCATATATATACGAACATGATATATATATATAGCCCCATTAATTACCATCACAATCTTAGAATGCCCATGACATACCCATGACATACTCCATGCAAAATCATCAAATTTCTATAAGTTGTCAGCATATCATGCACCTCAATTATATATATATACCTACTATCACAGTATTATAATTATATATATATATATATATATATATATATATATATATATATATATATATATATATACAAATTAAAGAAGGTCTTCCACATGATATATGAAAAGTCATCTTACATGACTTAAGCTTCTGTTGCAGACGCGAGATGAACAGATAATTCCTCTCCTTTTTCCTTTCTCCCTAACGGCGGCTTTGTTCTCCTTTTCTTTTCCTTCAGTCGGTTCGTGCTAAACGTAATGTTGAGCAAATTAGGTTTTACTTATTTATTCACTTAAAAATAGATTTTAATAATAATATATTTATTAACTCTCCAACTTTTAATAGAATTTAAAATTACACAATTATAAATTAGACCCCACTTAGTTTTAAGGCCCAAATTGTACTAAATTAATTATCCATCTCTTATTAATATTTATTAGCCCACACAAATTAAATAACTAGTTTGACCCAAATAAATGACAAAGTCCAAACAATATGATTTAAGAATATTATTATTATTATTTTTTCCGGGTATTACATGTAAAGACTTGATAGCTATGGGTGTGAGCGGGATAGTGGTGGTAGTTGGTGTTCAGATGATAGAAAGTGGTGGTAGTTGGTCTTCGAAGGATAGAGAAAGTGGTGGTGGTGGTGGACGGGACGGGATCTGTATGAATTATATGTTAAAATTTTGAGAGTTCTAAGGTTAGAGAGTGGTGTAGTTGGTCTTCGAAGGATAGAGAAAGTGGTGGTGGTGGACGGAACGGGATGTCTATGAATTATATGTTCAAATTTTGAGAGTAGGCTCAGAACCATATTAGTTCATGCATGTGCCTATGTCTATGCATATGCCTACAAAAAAGTAATACTATATGCTACGTAAAGAAGGATTACAAAGAGCCTCCACTTCAAATGTTAGTCTTGTAGATAAGTACTTCCCTTTTAAAAGTAAAAGTATATTTTGATTTTTTAAAATTAATTTATAAATATTTAAAATTTTAATTAATATAATTTTATTTAAATTTTCAAAATAATAATTAGTAATATTTTATAACTAATTTATAATTATTATATTTATTTATACTAAAATTAAATAATTTTATATTAATTTTAAAACTTAAAATTTATTTTAAAAAATTAAAGTATATTTTTTATTTTAAAAGCGTAGAGTAATAATTTCATATCTTTATTTTATTCTAACAATAATCCAAAAAGAAAATAGAATAGGAGAAGAGAGAAAATGATGGGATAAGAATTCAATGCTTTCAAGTCCTTACCTGAAAAATAAATAGTTCGTCCACTAGTGCTTCTAGAGGAGCTTGTAAAATTTTGACCAAATTGAGGCATAATCTTCCAAATTTTTGTTTAACCCCATCCACTATAATTATTAGCGGACTCCTAGTTCTTCTTTTAAATTCTAGCCCTTGATAATTTTAAAAGATGGTAGAGATGTTATTTGCCCATTTTTGATCCATATATAACAAATACATACTATAAATCATTCCTCATATATATATAGAGCTTCCAATGCGGGTGGTCCGCATGCGGACCACCTTTAATGACGGATAAAACCGTCGCTAAACAAGTCGCCAAAGGATCTGAATCGTTGCAATAGCCTAGAACCATCACTATAGCTATGTTCAGACGCTATGGCGACAGATTTAGCGACGGTTTTGTCCATCGCTAAAGGTGTTCCGCATGCAGATCACCCGTATTAGAAGCAGTTGTCCGTCGCTAAAGGTGTTTCACATGCAGACCACCCGCATAAGAAGCGAATTGTGTATATATATATATATATATATACACACACACACACACACACACAAACCCGTTATAGCGATGGGTATTTCCGTTGCTACAACATACAAAACCAATGACATAGCTATGGCAACGGTTTGAATCGTCGCTATAGCCGGTTCGTCTTTAATTCGCTCCCTTTAGTTCGCTAGATGGCCGGACCGTATATATATATATATATATATATATATATATATATATATATATATATATATATATATATAGGAAATTAATCCGTGACAACTGGTTGCCTTGGGCACTGTTCAGCAACCAAGTTTATAGCTGTTGATCCATACTATGTAAGGGCCAGATTAAAAAATTGAAGCACCTACCGCTACAGGCTGTAGCGGCAGTCCACCAAACCCAATCCAGCCGTCCATTTTACACAATTACCCCTTCATAAGGTAGTGAGAACACTATACATACACGGTTTTTCCTTAATTCTACGGTACATGCAAGTTATTATTTTTCTACACTAGAGCATTAAGCCTCCATTGTTAACCTTATATCAGCATGTACTTATTCTCACACCGGAGCTATCCCCCCGGCGGCTTAGGTCGTCAATCTTTTAGTGTTTACCCATTTCTGTGTAAGATTGGACGCGCTTTGGTGATTGAAGCTCGTAGACGGATCTTGACGGTAACAACAGTAAAGCGGGGTTCAAAGTCAAAAGTAGTGAATTGACGAAAACCGTAATTTAGAGCTGCAGAAATTTATTTGTTTAGTCCATCCTAAAAGGATCAAAAGCATTCATGGACCTTTTAATTTTACCATTTCACTATTATTTTTTGTAACTCTTTTTTGAATTTGTGCTCTTGTTACAAATTAAGGCATTGCATTTCCACATAAGGCATTATTATGTTGACTTATGTTACTGCAGAAAACAAATTGCCCCATAAACCTTTTAAAAGGATTATATTCAGCAATAGGATGAGGTAAGGGGTATTTTCGATTTTTCTGTTGGGGACTACTTTGGTTGCCTATTTGGAATATTCTCTTGTCCTGGAGAGGGTGGAGTTTTTCAAGAAGGGACCTCCCTAAGATTTAACTGGCTTGACTGAAATTTAACTGGAGGCGTCATCAGGTCAGGTAGTACAGCCCACAATTGCTTGAACAAGCTTATTGCCAAGTTTCCGAAATTGGATTATATCGTTGGGTGCATGGTTCTGGCCCTGAAATTGTTAAATATCGAGATCGCTGAGTTGGCTATCATTCCTCTAGTAAATGGAGGCTAAGGCTAAAATTCTTGATGTGTACATGTAGATACTTTGTAACTCAATAAATGCAAAAATTTTGTAATTTTTATGTACAAAATGGATGCTTTTAAGGGTTTGTTTGAAAAAGCAATATGCTGAAATCATATTTAAATTCATATAGTTTAGTAGTATTTTTTTTACTCCTTACTTCTGGTGCTAGAATTTTTCGATGCACAAGTGTGTTTATTTTACTTCTTTCCATTCATTTCTATTATTTTATTTTAAATTTTTTATTTCATACTTTTTTTTGTATTTGTTATACCCTTTTAGTTTTCTTCTTACCTTTTTTTCTTTTACTTTTACGCTATACTCATTTTTAGCTCATTCCAACTTATTTTGTATTAATTAAAGGCGTAGTTAAGTTGACTTTTGACATTTGGTTCTTCAACTTGTCTTTGCAATTGATCTATTTTCACTTTCAATAGATATAATTAAATGAATTAAAGGAAAGAAAAGACAATATATATGATTTTATATATTTTAAAGCAAACAAACAAACAAAATCGAAGACTTGTATTGCAAAAACAAAATTTTTAAGTAATCCGATACGAACTAGCATAACTCAAAAAACATAAAAATTTAAAACAGAAAAATAAAACTTGCATTTGGTACTTATTCTTCTACCTAACACCAATGGAGTCCTAATAGTACCAGCCATCAGAACTTGATGGGCCAAAACCCGATTGGTTGACCTCGTTCTGAGCTGGTAAAAAAGTGTTCACGAATCCAAATCGTTGCTGGATTGGTCCAACTTGTTCCTGTTGGTGATGAAATGGGCATGTGTTCATAAGGCCTGACACATGCCCAAGTTGTTGTTGTTGTTGTTGTTGCGGATGAAATGGGCCAACTTCAAATTGTGAATGAACCTCAAACCCAAGTTGTTGTTGGTGGTGAAATGAGTCAACTCCAAGCTGTGAATGAATCCCAGGCCCTAGTTGTTGACGGCCCAAGTCCAAACTGCGATTGGACCTGAGCATTGAAGGAATTAATCTCAGCAGGTCCTTCTAATTGGGAATAATTATTCTGAGCTTTATAGGCAGTAAACTCACCTTGAACTCGTGCTAATTCAGAATTTTTTTTGATTAATTCTTTATTTAAAACGAAGATTATTCCAGCAGATCCGTAAATGGGATTTTTGATGCGATTTTCTGCTTCGATAAACAATGATTCTGCAGTTTCTGCTCGATTATGAACAGGAACTTGCTGCATGAATTATAAGAATAACATATTAAAACCGAGATCAATAGAGTATTTAAGTATAACTCTCTCTCTCTCACTTTCTATTTATATATATACATATATATATCCGTGCGTCGTGCTCACAGACGTATTTTTCAACTCCAAATTTATGAGATCTATAAGAGATTCTTGATAACCGACATTGTATTTTTATTTTATTTTTAGTTGGGACATCTCAAAATTAAAGTCTACTTTCAGAATCTCAAAATTTGACTATCATAACATAAATAAAAAAATTGGGTACTATTAAGATGATAATGGATGTACGAAAAAAAAAGATTAATTCAAATCAGCGTTAAATGAATACAACATATATACCTGAAGCATTTTGCCCACATTGCTCGCACCATAAATTTTGTGGACATAAGCAAATCTTTGGGGATTATCTCCAGGGAAATACGGCGAGAAAATACAGTCCGCAAGGCATTTCCTCCTTAAGAACTTGCAAGCGGCGCAACGATTTGACATGATTAATGGAGATTATTACTCTGTATATCTAACTACAAAGATTGCCTCAAAAATATTATTTCTTTTTGAAGAAGAAATAAATCTTATGGAGAATTAGTTGGTAGCTTGGCTAGTCCAACGAGTCATATATATAGTTAATAACTAGATACAAACCCCCGCGTTGCGGCGGGATTATTCAAATTTTTAATAATAAATGTGTGAGTACAATTAATAAATTAAAATATAATAAAAAAATAGTATATTATTGTGCGATGATCAAATTTTACATAGAAAAATAAATGAATATACATATTTCAAATCCTGGTGCTAATAAGTAGCAACATTTTATAATCAATTAATAAAAGGGAAAGTATATATTTTTGTTCTGTGAAGTTAACAATCATGCTTACTACAAAAGTTTTACTGCAAAATGTGTGAGGGAAGCTTGAATCAAGCTAAATAAACATTGACAAAATCATATTGCTCTGTCCTGCAACAAGTGTGAAGTAGGACATTGATCCCAAAAATTCTGTAAGGAAAATTAACACTTCCAAAGCCTTAATATCCTTAATCTTATCAAACCCTTAAATCTGATCAAACATACTTATTTATGTGACTTAAAATGAAGATACTAAATAATCAAATTAAGAAATAAACTCAGTTCCTTACTGTTTGATATAAGAAACGTGAATAGCTATAATCTAAACACAAACTTTCCAATCGAAAACTCACCAAAATTTTCAATTAAACACGATTGACAACACAAATATCAGATCAATCAAATCAATTGCAAACATTATTCCGCATATCAGCAACTAAATGCAAATGCAATAATCTCAAATTTTAGCACACAATATCTAAAAATTTAGAAAATAGGCAAACCAATAAAATAATTCCACCTGCTTCTGGGTTATGTTTTACACTCCTACATCTAGCTGTGACCTGTAAATAATAATGTGTGTATTTAATAGAAGAAAGACAGAGAGACAAAACGGAAAAGAAGAGAAAAATTGACCATGAAGAAGAAGAAGCCATGGTTCCTATTCACTTATGAGAATAAATAATTAGCCTAATTAATATACGTATATATATATGTATGTATATGCATGATGATTAGGTCAGGTGATCATTAACATTATTTCAAACCCTAATTTAGTTAGGAAGTTTTATCCATATAAATTTTTGTTCATTGGTTGTTGAAGAGATTAAATTCTACTTGGTTTGTTATTATTTATCCATAATTTAAAAAAGGATAGGGCCTATCGAAAGAGATAATGAGAAATATACATCAAAAAAAGTCAATGGTGTCGATGTCTACATCATCGATCTTGTCCACCTGATGTAACTCCTCCTGAGTCACTGGATCTCTATCTACAGGGATGTCAGGCCTATACAAGGGAGGATCTGCACCGGCAAAGCCATATGGGTCATCTGAGGGGAAAGCGCTAGAGCTGGAAGGATCAAAAGTATCTACCTCGAACGATCTCTACCCAAATGCCGAATGAAAAGATGTGTCCGGTCTAACTGCTGGGTCAATCTGTGTCACATGAGTCGGATCTTTGACACAGGCTAGCTAATCCATCATCATCAAGGATCCTGGGACCATATCCCCCATAAACTGTGTGGCGCGGGTCTGAGCTCCAATAGTACGAGGGATCCAACAATGCTGGAACATCTCTTGAGTGCAAGGGCCCTCTGATAATGTAAAACCGTCAATCCCCAACAATGGGATGTCAATGACGGGTGACTGCAAAATAGGCCAATAACGCCTGGTAGGAGGCAAGATCGGCATGCGAATCTCTCCTGTAGTGCTCCTGATAGCACGCTCTCCTAAATAGAGCTCCCCTCCTCCATCTATGAAGAGAGGAATCCTGCGGGTGGAAATAACGTACTCAACTCCAGTCGGGTACCCATCCTCAAATCCAACTCCCAAATGCTCCCCAGAGTAGGGAACCCATGTGATGACATCCGCTGTCAACAACTCCAGCTATAGGCGATAATGAGTGAAACCCTCAGCAACAAGGACCTCCGCCAGTATGGAATGATGCCATCTCTGTCCTCATGGATAGGTATCTAAACCTAGCACGCTCACAGGACGCAAACATGGAAGCCTCTCATAGGCCCAAAACTGCCAACACAAAGGCAACATCTGCTGTCAGACAACACTCTTAACCTGTACATGGTAAAAGATAAGAGAAACACTCACCAACAGAAATGGGTAGAATCCTATCCATGCCTCAGTCAAGCCCTGCGATCGCATGCGCATTCCCCCTGAGGAAGTATGCAAAGGTGTTGGAACCCCAATCATACTCTCCTATACGGTCTACGTGTCGAGTGGCGCTGATCAAAGCGAAGGACACTGTAGAGGAATTATCTTCTATGAAGTAGCCCCTAATGATCATTAGGAACAATTGCCGAAGAATGCGATCCCTGACTCTCACATCATCGGGTATGGGCTCACTCAACAGCCTGCTCATAACATCTATGCTCAAAGGACCTGTACGAACAGTCCTCCCCTTGAGCGCCTCCGCCGGAACTCCCAACAAGGATCTGACGGCAGTAGGGGTAATATCCGCTGTGCAAGGCACTGGATCCCCTCCAAACTCCATACCTGTGATAAACTGCCAATCCATCGGTGTCATCATCACCTCACAGTCAGCCAAATGGAGTGACTGAGTCTGGTGAAACCACCGCTCAGACAATGCCCTGAGGTAACCCCAAGGATAACGACGGGGAAAAATAGAGAAGAATGTCTCGAATCCCCAGCCATGTACAATCGCTCTATAATCATCATGCAAAGCCTAATACATAGAGTGGATGCTGAACCAGTTCCCTCGAGGCTGTGTAAAGCCGGGAACCTACATCAAATGCAGATCAACATCAGAATCCTTGACTCCTCATCAATAAGAAATAAGGAAGTTTAAAGATCTAACTTCATACCTCATTTGCATGTAGGTAAACTGAAGGATGCCTACTCAAGTCACCCAGAAGATCTAGGTTTGCCACTTGAATACCTGGCAAATCCCTACAGGGAATACATACAGCAGGAGCAGGAACCTCAATCGGTACATCCTCCTCCTCGTCCTCGACATCCGGCACTTCAACCTGGATAGGACGTATCACCGCCTCCACCAAACGACGAGGCTGTCTAACAGAACAGGGATGAAGAACTTCGGAAGCCCTCCTCTGTACGCCTGAAGTGGTCCTGCGGGAACTACTCGGCTGATCCGGATCTATAATAACTGGACAACAAGTCTCCAAATCACCTTAGAAAGGGTGTGGTAAATTCTTACCTGGAGCTTTTCAAAATGCATTTTATGATTACATGCATATGCATTGTTTTAACATACATCTACAGTAGAGTTAAAAAATGCATGACTACTCAAATGCCTATATTTTGGAAAATTTTTGCCATAGCCCCTTTGTAAATGGGACTATCCACATGCACATAGGCATGACTAGGTGGCCATTCAGCAGCACACCTATACACAGTCATATACATCCTACATGCATTAATCATATCACAGTAAAAAATCCATAAATGTAGTCTAATTACCAGGATTATTTTACTTTTATACCTTTACTCATTTGTCCTCAGAGAGGATAAGAAATGACAGTAAAAGGTGCCAACTGTTTTAAAAGTCAAATTTTTTCACATCATTATGTTCAGCATGGTTTAATACTAATATTTGCTATGTTGAATATTTTTTTATCAAGTTATATCAGCATGCATATTCACTACTATGTGTCTAAATACATTTCATGTGATAAGTCATTTTCCAACGGATAGAAACTAGAAAAAAATACATGCATATGTTACCAGGACAGTGAAGAACGCTTGTACGGTGGCAAAATATGCAAAAAGTTTCCCGAACTCACTAGATTTGAAGAAGAGCACTCAAATTTCCTTCGCAGCGCAGCTTGAAAATGACTTATGAAAACAACCTTTGGGCTTTACATAGCCACGGTTGGTCGCAGGTCCACCTGCGGCTGCTGCAGGTGTACTTGCGACACTCCTACATGGGTCCCACACCTCCGGCTCGCTCCAGTTAGAGTTGAACAGGAGGTCTCACAAATTGAAAAGGCCAAATCAGGAATAAAAATGCTACGCGATTGAGCGGAATAGCCTGGAATCCTGGTTTTTTGTGGGTCAGAATTAAACTCCCGTCGTTTCATTGGTATTCACCTGAATACAGGGTATACTATACCAATGAGCTCAGCTTTCACAGATCATGCTCGGCAATACCCCACAAAGGTTCGATGCCATCATTGTAGGGTTATAACCCTAAACATCCCCGGCGGGGGTTACAATGCCGAAGTCACGAAATGCTAATGTATCCCCGGCGGGGGTTACAACGCCGAAGTTATAAACTGATAAAGTATCCTCGGCGGGGGTCACAATGTAAATCTTTCAAGCATCCACGTGTCCCCGGCGGGGGTTACAGCGCATTCTCGACCATTAATACACACATCAATGAAGGTCAAGTAGCATTGACGTCATATCAGCCGGTGGCAAGTAAACCCATCGAAGCAACTTATCCACGTATCCCTGACGGGGATTACAACGCAATGCAACCATTGGAACATACATCAATGAAGGTCAACCAACCTTGACAATGCACCCAGCAGGGATCTATCCGGTGATACACACATCAACGAAGGTTAGGCAACCCTGACAACAACAGATTGTTGGCAGTAACTCCGACAGGATGAGGGAATATGCTATACACATCCTCAAACAGACAAAGCTTTATCCCCATAGATCTCTTGTACACAAGAGGCACCTCTATGGAATATAAGCCAGTGTCTAGGATTCGAGACTTTTGTGATAGCCCCAACGTCAACATCCTTGAAGACTTGGATTGCATGTCCAAGCCATCACTGATTGTCATCCCGACGGATTACCAAGGAACCGACAATCATTGCCATCATGCATCGTACATTTGCATCATGTTGCTGCACATAGCATCATGTTTATCTTACTTGCATTTCAAGTGCCTAGGATTCTTTATCCTATCCATGCCTTGCATTGCATGGATATCTCCATGCCTTGCATTGCATGAATATGATAAAGAGGGGCATCTGTAGACACTCAATTTTCTGCACGCCTGTTACTGACATTGCAGGAGGGCAGATTCGTCTTTCGGAGATAACCCTGGAAGACAGCTTATAACCATTCTGGATACTATCGGAGGTCAATCTCAAAACCCGGGACACACACCTGTAACATCATTTCCAACCCCGAAACACACACCGAAAGGATCATTTCCAACCTCGGAGATAACCTCGAGTTTTTTCCTTGCCGATAACCCTAAGGAATGCTGTTCGTATTTTCGGCGATAACTCCGGAAGTGCTTGTTTCAAATGCATGCTATCAGCTTCAATCTCAAACCTCCTACCGAGGCGCTCATACCTCAGACCCGGAGCTAACATTGGGTAGACAGGCACCCTCACAAGATGATATTGCGGCATACAAACAAGTAGTCCAATCTCAGATGTAACCCTAAGCAACGTATACTTTCAACTCAAACTGGTGATAACCCCGGTGAAGAGTCAAACGTCATCTTGCCACTTCAACACCTGTGTGTCGTCTTAACACTTCATACATACATACCTACAATGATGTCCCACAAGAACCGAGGAGTTACAATCCCGAGTGACTATTACGCGTGGCAACACACCAGATAGAATTTGAAGCTTAAAGACTATGGGCATGGTCCCCTCTTCCTGACTTCGTACAACCTCTAATCCATGTCATTGCGTAACTCTCGACACAAGCGGTCCGAAGAAGGTCACATATACCTCGTTCGGATGCTCAGATTGAAGTTCTGCAAGTTCGAGCGGACATTACAATGCACGAGTGCACGTATTTCATACGACGGGACCCGCGAAGCACGGGGACACCTCGACCAGCCGCAGGTGCAACTGTGGCTGCCGCAGGTACACCTGTGGCCATCAGTCTATAAATATAGACCTTGGGCCAGCCATTTTGAAAGAGAGAAAAAGAGAGAAAGGGGAGGAAGCCCTGTCTAATTTGCTCTATACACACCCATATTGAGTGTTTCCTCATTCTAAACATTTGTTAGCACACATATAGCTATATTTTTATCCGGCGGGAGCTGAGTGTTTATCCATATAGAGTCATAGAAGTCTACATTGGCAGCCCACTATAAGCCTTCTTACATTCTATAAAGCCTTTTTCTTCATATTTGCACACACTGTTATACACATTGAGAGTCGTGTTGTGTGCATATACCCGTTTAGGAGTGTCATATCACTGGGTCAATGTGCAAACCTTTTCGGTTGCATTGGTGCAACCAGTTAAATACACCAACTGGCGACTCTTAAAGTCAAATCGTCGACATTATACATGTCGAACCTTTTTCACTTGTTTTTTCAAATAAATCTCACATTAACATGAGAACACCAAAGAACAAGTAGCAAAAAGGGACATTTAAAAATCCCAACATCGACAAACAGTATAACACAAATTAGATCTGAGCATGCAAAGTGGCTGTCAGAGCTATTCTTCATTTTTTGGGTTACCCAAAAATGAAGAAAAGTTCGTGTAGCCTACTTTGGGCTTCCACAACTTGCTGTTCTTGTATCCTTTTTGTGATCTAATGATTTCAGTATGTAGCCAACATGTAAGAGAATAGATCTAATACATAAAACCAATATAACAATAACACATTCAAAAGATCTATGCTGGTCAAACCATGTTAGAGATCACGTTCTTGAGTTTTCTAGGTTACCTAGAAAACTCAATTCATGATCATCTGGCTTGCTTTGACCAGCGACTATGTTCTACCCATTTGATCTTTAGGTGATATACTAGCATGAATCTACAGTCTATATAACATACTACAATCTAGATACAATAACAAGAACAAAACAACAAACATATGAAAGATCTGTGGCCACAAATATCTTTTCAGAGCTTTCTAGATAACAATCTGGGCTACCCAGATCGGTTTGGTCATGGCTGGTCAACGTGGTTTCACCACCTATATCTTACAATTTGTACATGATCTGGACTAGATTCAAGTTCCAGATCCAAGCTTATATTACATACTATAACTTCAAACTTTCAAACAAACAAAAAATTAAACATACTGAGATTTAGGAGGTCTAACATTGGTGGTCAGACAACATTTTTAAATTTTTCCAGATTTTGAAACACTTTAAATTCGTGCCTTTAAATGTTATGGATCTATTATATAGCAACCCAGATCATCTATTTACACTACATACAACATGTTAAAATACAAAATCATAACTTCTAACATAGTATTTAAGATCAGATTTCTAGGGTTAGGTTTATACCTCTTTTGCACAAAGCTTCTTGATCTAATCTTGTTAAACTTGGAACTCGATATAGGATTGGTTTACTTAGTTATTTTGTGAGTCTAGAGAGAGAGGGGCTTTGTTGGGTGTATGATGATCAAATGGCTTAATATATGAACTTTTCTCTCTTGTCCCTTATATATTTGATGGATGCAATGAATTGGCTGGATGTTGTAGCTGATTTGTATGATTTATAGGCACATAGCTAGGCTAGAGTGGGTCACAAACTAAAGTTATGGCAACCTATATAAGTTATCTATTAAATAATGCAAGAAGGGCAATTATGTCATTTGGCTTTTACTTTTAGTTGTTGTCATGAGTCCTCAATTGAAATCCCCATCTAATCTTGACTCCCTTCTCAATACGAATTTCATTCAACTCGTATTCATAATCCTTTCCTGAATCTGTACCAATTTGTAGTACCACTGACACACAACAATCTTGCCGTAAACTTTTCAATCATTTGATTGATCCATAACAGATTACGGGGTGATGTGACACCCCCAAATCTAGGTACTTCATTCCCACAAGATTTGGTGCTCACTGTTCAAACATTCATACTATCTATCCAAATAAAATAATATTTGAATCATAAAACCTCCCCTTAAATAGGGTTACATCATTAAATTCAAAAACATCCCAGGTTATCTAACCTTTAAATGTCATTCAAATGCGGAAATTAATTATAACATTACATCATTAAAATAAAGTCTAAGATCATCATAATAAAAGTCTAACACCATGATCATAATCAAAATTACAAGTCTTCATCACTTGTACATTTTTCCCTTTCCTTTGCTAGTCGAAGGTTCACCTACCTTCTCTTCTTTAGCTGCAATGAGTTTATAAATATCCAAGAGTGAGTAAAACAATTGCTCACTGGATATAATAGAGAATCAACGGGAGTATTACAATAATAACTACCAATAATAGGCTCATCAAGATTGAATAGTACTCTAACACTAATAATCAGAAACTGGAATCCAAAATATGGAATATACATCACTGAGGGTCATAAGACCATGAACTACGTCCACAGTTGCAAGTAATCTTTCAACTCTAACTTTAATAGTCATAAGACTATAAGGACCTCGTACTTAGGGGGATCAACCCTTCGTACAATGTATTGTACACAAATATTTTAATGCTACGCATAAGTTAACCCATAATCATAACAATAGGGTTGTTCATCTCAATATTTAGAGTACAAGTCCGCACCAAAGAAAGTTTGGTTTGGATAAGCTTTCAAGGGAAATTTGAAGTTCAACGGACATACTAGTGGACTAGCTGAATCAGTAGTGTCTGATAATACCATAATTGAACATAATATGAAACAATGAATAAGTGTAAGCGAACTGACTATGCTTGATCTCATGCTTAGGAACAACTACAAAGCATAAGTATTTAATGACAATAATAAACCTTGCTTGAAAAAAATTAATCTAGGACTATGAAATTATTGAATAAACATTAAGTAATAGCAAGCTGAAAATAAAGCTTACTTATCATGAGAATGAATTGTGTTAAGTAAATGAACTATAATAATTCAACATTTGAAATAAGAATTCAAGAAAAGCTACATTCACAATATCCGAATAACAATAATGAAACTTATCTAACAATAAACAAGTCAGAATGCATCTATAAGTATTGGAATTCAAACTTGTTTGAATAAACTAATGACATAGCTAGATTGTTCAAATCATGATTGAGAATATAATAGTTCGTTTAAAGTAAGAACTAACTCAACATAAATGTATGGATAAAAGGCTTGCTCAAAGTAAATATAGTTAGAAAACTTTCCATGAGCGCAAGCTATAAAGTTAAACTCACGATCACCTACACATCATTTTAGAACCACAACACCTATTAGATAGGCTAATATATCATAACATGTTCATCACCATTCACAATTCCGAAACTTTAAGTGTTTTACTTCGCAACACTTGACTAACGTTCATAGTCTAATTAACTTGCAATATAACACGTTCTCAACTTTCTAAACATTTTTACAACTATGAACTTAGTAACCCCAATTTACTATGTTATGGTAACCTTAACATTACATATTTAACATGCTAACACACTCTCAGACCTTGCCATTTTGCTATCTCAAATCTGCAGCAATAGTAGAAACCAGAATCTCAAACCAGGGTATGGCGCATATGAGCTATATAAAGGCTTGGGACCGGCGCAGCTGCGCCTCTTTTTGCCTTGGCATCAGCGTAGCTGCGCTGGTGTTCAGACAGACGCAGAGAGGCTTATGAACTAGCCGACTTTATCCCAACAAACACAAATTTCACCTAACAAATAGTGAAAATAACACGTAAGATAAATATACAACTATCATAAACATGATTGCTCACATTTACAACCAATTATAACAATTTAACACCAGCTAAAGCTATTTTAATTTCTAAAAATTCATATTTTCATACTAAAACTCCACTTTTGATATTCATTCTAGAAATCATCACTGTGAATGCATTACTTGACCAAATAATCTCATTCAAACTACGTTATGCTCGTATCTCAATGAACTACCATATACAAGTTTCAATTTACAATTTATCATAAGAATTGACCACTTAAACTGATACTTACTCAAGTTATACGAAGAACACATAAACTGTCAAAAATTTCTTCTATTGTAACCCAAAATTAGCATACAATTGTTGTTTAAACACAATATCTAACCATTATAAGCATGTATAACCCCCATTACTTAGTTACATAACACAATTCAGAAGAAATACAATTCACAGAGTATAACAAAATTTTGCCGTAGTTCACATATGCAAACATATACATATATATTATCACAGTTATGCACATACCTTTTGTTGCTTGACAGAAATTCTTGCTAGACACATTGAATTTGTTGTTCTCTGCATAAGCTCTCTCTCAAATTCTCTCAATTTTCTCAGAACTCTCTTCTCTTCTCTTTTCCTTCTTAGTAGACTATCTCTAATTTAAGCGTAAGCAAATAAACTGATAACCCCTTAATACTACTAATTGCTATATCAGTTACTAACGTATATAATATAAATATGTTATATTTATTATTTATTATTTTATTTTATTTTATCAAATTTCAAAACTAGAAATTCAAAAGCCTAAGTCTTGTTTGGCAAATCATTTAGAATTAAAGAGTTAAAATACTGAGCCTTGTTTAGCAAAAACTAAATTAAACCCTTTTTAATTTATTTTAATAAACACGTTAGTTTATAACTTATAATCACATATTATTTTCATATCCAACATTAACTCATTAAATTAATCACATACTATATTTTAATTAAATATAGCAATTTAGCAAATATCACCAAATTATAATTTTCATTATAACTTTATTCAATAATTTAACACATCATCTACATTATTAAATCAATACAACCACATAACACCTCATGCTATAATACAAACCTCTAAATTATAAATTAATTTAATTTAGAAAATTCTCTAATAAATTAAGATTCACAACCATCACATCCATAAAAATAATAAACACTTCAAATAATATTTATATAACTCAATAAATATTATAATTACAATTTAAAATTTTGGATCGTTACATCCTTCCCTCGTTACAAGGATTCTGTCCCCAGACTCACAAATCAAACAATCAAATCGTCACATTCTCCCCTACTTACAAAGATTCTGTCCCCAGAATCGAAGACACAGATTAAACAAATAACTCAGGGTAATTCTTTATCATATCAGCTTCGAGTTCCCACGTAGCCTCTTTGACATTGTGGTTCCTCCATATCACCTTCACAGAAGGTATAACTTTATTCCTGGGCACTTGTTCTTTCCTGTCGACTATCTGGATAGGAATCTCTTCGTAAGATAAATTTTTACTGAACTGCAACGGTTCATATTCGATCACATGCTTGTAATTGGGTTTATAAGGTCGTAACACCGACACATGAAATACATTGTGCACATGCTCTAATTTTGGAGGTAAAGCTACCTCATAAGCCACCTCTCACACTCTACATAGAATTTTGAAAGGTCCAATAAACCTTGGGCTGAGCTTTCCTTTCTTGCCAAAATGAATCTTCCCCTTCCAAGGAGAAACTTTCAGGAACACAAAATTTCCTGCCTCGAATTCGCAATTCTGCCTGTGTTGATCAGCGTACTTTTTCTATCGATCTTGAGCAGCTACCAGTCTTGCTCTGATGAACTTAACAATTTCAGCAGTCTGCTGTACTAGTTTTAGGCCTAACAGTTGCCGTTCTCCAACTTCATCCCAGCATAGTGGAGTTCTGCACTTTCTGCCATATAACGCCTCGTATAGCGGCATACCAATGCTTGCATGATAACTGTTGTTGTATACAAATTCTACCAACGGTAGATGATCATCCCAGTTTCCTTTGAAATACATGATGCATGCTCTGAGCATATCTTCAAGCGTCTGGATCGTTCTTTCGCTTTGCCCATCGGTTTGCGGATGATATGCTGTACTCATTTTTAATTGCGTTCCCATGCATTCTTGTAGTCTCTTCCAGAAATTTGATGTGAATCTCGGATCTTTGTCTGATACAATTGACACATGAACTCCATGTCTTGAGACGATCTCCTTAACGTATAATTTCTCCAGTTGATCAAGATTATATCTAATCTTTATTGGCAAAAAGTGTGCAGATTTTGTCAATCTGTCCACTATCACCCATATCGCGTCGTATCCTTTTTGAGTCGTTGGAAGACCTACCACAAAATTCATTGTGATATGCTCTCACTTCCATTCCGGTATCTCCAACGGTTGAAGTAATCTACTTGGTCGTTGATGCTCTGCCTTCACTTTCTGACATGTCAAACATTTTGCAACGCATTCTGCAACATCTCTTTTCATGTTCGGCCACCAAAAATGACGCCGCAAATCTTGATACATTTTTGTACTTCCCGGATGAACTGAATATCTTGAGCTATGTGCTTCCGTCAAGATTTCCTCTTTAATCTTCTGAATTGCTGGAACCCAAATTCGTCCCTCGAATCTTAGTATTCCCACAGTATCGACCTTGTACTTCGTTTCTTTACCCGCGACCACACTTTGCTTTATCTTCTTGCATTCTTCATCTTGTAGTTGTGCGTTCTTCACTTTATCCACCAAAGTTGGACTAGCTTCCATCCAGAACAATTTTTCTTCGGATTCTTCGGGAAATTTGATCTTCAGCTCCAGTTTTGCCATTGCTGAAATGAGCTTTTCCTTATCAGTTAACATCATAAACTTTTCTCTACCCTTCCTACTCAATGCGTCTGCAACCACATTAGCTTTACCCGGATGATAAAAGATCTCGCAATCATAGTCTTTTATCAGTCCCATCCTTCTCCTTTGCCACATGTTCAGGTCTTTTTGTGCGAAAATATACTTCAGACTTTTATGGTCTGTGTAGATCTCACATTTCTCTCCGTAGAGATAGTGTCTCCATATCTTCAGTGCGAACACAACTGCCGCCAACTCTAAATCATGAGTCAGATATCTTTTTTCGTAGTCTTTAGTTGCCTTGATGCATACACAATAACCTTGCCGTTCTGCATAAGGACACAACCCAATCCTTTGTGTGAAGTATCACTATACACCACAAAGTTTCCTGTATTATCTGGTAATGACAACACAGGTGCCATACTGAGCTTCTTCTTTAATTCTTGAAAACTTTCCTCACATTTTTTCGTCCAAACAAATTTTATAGATTTCCTTGTCAAATTTGTCAACGGAGTAGCAATCTTGGAAAAATCCTGAATAAACCGTCTGTAATATCCTGCCAACCCCAAGAAACTCCTTACCTCCGCAGGTGTTCTTGGTTGTTCCCAATTTATCACAGCTTCAACTTTTGATAGATCTATAAAAATTCCATCCTTATCAATTACATGCCCAAGAAATTGAACATGTTCCAGCCAAAATTCACATTTAGAGAATTTTGCGTACAACTTTTCTTTTCTTAACGTCTCCAACGTCAGACGTAAGTGTTCCACGTGCTCCTCTTGAGTTTTTAGAGTACACCAGAATATCGTCGATGAACACCACCACAAATTTGTCCAAAAATAGTTTAAACACCCTGTTCATCAAATCCGTGAATGCTGCAGGGGCGTTTGTCAAACCAAATAACATCACTAAAAATTCGTAATGTCCATACCAAGTTCGGAATGCCGTCTTCGGTATATCCTCCTTCCTTACTTTCAATTGGTGATATCCACTTCTCAAATCTATTTTCGAGAAATATCTAGCACCCTTCAATTGATCAAACAAGTCATCTATCCTTGGCAACAGATATTTGTTCTTAATAGTGACTTTGTTCAATTCCCCATAGTCAATGTAAAGACGCATCGACTCATCCTTCTTCTTCACGAATAACACCGATGCTCCCCACGGTGATACGCTTGGTTGAATATACTTCTTATCTAACAGATCTTGCAGTTGCATCATTAGTTCCTTCATTTTTACCGGAGCCATTCTGTACGGGGCCTTCGATATAGGAGCGGTTCCTGGCACTAAGTCGATCACGAACTCAATTTCTCGGTCACGTGGAAGTCCTGGCAAATCTTCTGGAAACACGTCCACGAACTCCCTAACTACTGGTATTTCCTCTAATTTCACACCCTTCTCCTTTTGAGTATCGACTATGTAAGCTAAATACCCTACACAGTCCTGACTTAATAACTTTTTGGCCTGCATCATCGTCAGACATTTCATTTGTCTAGGCGATTTGCTACCATGAAAGACTACCTTTGACGGAGTCATAAGGTTCACACACTTCTTTTGGCAGTCAATTATCGCTCCATAATTGAATTGCCAATCCATTCACAAAATAATATCGAACTCTTTGAGTTTTATCAAAATTAAATCTACTTTCATAACATTCCCCTTAATGTTCACCCTACAGTTCTTGTATACGAACCTAACAGGAATCACTTCCCTATTCGTAATTTCTATGTTTAAAGGGATTTGCATCTCATCACAAGGTATTTCTAACCACTTAGCAAATTCATCAAATATAAATGACCAAGTACCACCCGAATCAAATAATACATATGCATCTATATCATTGATTGTGATAATACCTGACACGACATCTTTTGATTGCACCGCATCCTGCACCGTCATGTTGAAGGTTCTGGCTGTGGGCTTATTTGTTGACGTTGGTCCTGCAATAGCCAGCGCACCTCCACTAGCATTTCCCTTACTCCCATTTGTCTCACCAGATCTTTTTTTAGGGCATTCACGAGCAAAGTGGTCATTGGATCCACACGTGAAGCACACATTCTTCTTAGCTTGAGTGCAATTTGGGGCTATGTGACCCTCTTGGCCACAATTGAAGCACACTTGTTTTCCCAGCAAACACACTCCCTTGTGAAATTTTTTGCACGTAGCACATGCTTCAAACTTCTTATTTTGCTGGTTTCTTTGCTGATTTCCAGCTCCCCCATTCTCATTCCACTTTCTCTTCAGGTTGTTGTTCCCGTTTCTGCCGTTACTACCACCACCATTCTTAGTTTCACCTTCACTTTTTCTTCTTCCTCTGCTCCTGGTTATGTTTTGTTACTGCCTCGCCTTCACTTTTAGCAAGAATCGCCTTCTCCATCACTGCTGCAAATGTCTTCAATTGAAATAGGGAAACCCTACTGTACAACCAGGGTTTCAGTCCCTATTCGAACCTCTTTGCCTTGCGCTCGTCTGTGCTAACTTGATATGGCGCAAACCTCACCAACTCGTTGAACCTTGCGGCATACTCAAACACCGACATTGTTCCCTGCTTCAACTCCAAAAACTGAACCTCTAGCTAACTCTTTGAACTCTCTAGGAAATAAGTCTCGAAGAACAACTCCTTAAACCTATCCCAGGTCATCACTCCTAGTCCTTCCCGAGTTTTGTTGGCCTGCCACCAATAGCTAGCCTCCGCTTTCAACATGAATGTTGCAAAAGCAGTCTTCTGATTATCTTTTTCCCTAGCCACCTCAAAAACCTTCTCGATTTCCATAATCCAGGTCTGCGCTTCGACTGGATTCATGGACCCACGGAATTCAGGTGGTCCAACTGCCTGAAAGTCCTTAAACGTAGTTCCTTGGTTTTGAGGTTGATTCTGCAAAGCACCCGTCAATAATGTCACTAGCTGCTGAACCGGGTTTTCCTGCACATTATTGTTGTTGTTTTCCTCAACAATTCTTCGTCGTGGTGGTTTACGTCTTGAAGCCATTTTATGTTAAAATACATCCATTAGCTTCTATTCAACCTTTTGTAAGTATTATATACTTAAATTGCATATTATAAAATTTTTTTATCACACCACACTTAACACTTTGAATAAAACAATAACTTTTATTCATTCATCATGAAAAACATCAAAACAATAGCATCACTGCTATTTACATGACTTTCCTGAACTACAAACAATTGCAGGACAACATCATCATCATCTATCCCATTGGTTATATCATACCCGGGATTTACATTTCATTTATTTTCAAAATCACCTATCAACTACATTCTCTACAACGTCCTACTAAGATACTGTGTAGCCTTACGACGCTCTTCCTCCATAATTCGGAACATTGTTCGGCGATCCAATACGTATAATAGTAGCGTCTCGAACTGAATCGGATAACTCATGACTCGATCTTGAGCTCGATTAACCGCGGTGTTGAATACGTTGCTCATTTCTTCCATCTTTCTCCTCTTTGCTTGTGCATCACTCTCTGCTATTTTGGCTCGTTGATAAGCTTCACTGTACGCGTCTTCTGCTCTTGCCCTTTTTGTAGATTCTTTTTTCAGCTTATTCTCCAGTTCTGTAATCTTCTCCATCATTTGCTCATTCTCTCCTTCAGTGTGGACCAGCTTCTCTTTAACGTTGTTCAGTCGTTCTTCTCGATCCTGGATCTCGTCGTCTTTCTATGCCATCGAGGTCTGTTGTTCAGCTACTATCTCTCGCAACTCCTCGACAGTATCTTGAAGTTCCACATTGCGATCATACACCTCGTCATACATACGGGCAGCTATCGAATTAAGTGGAAGCTCTTCCTCCTCGTCCTCCTCATCCTCCGACTGTGGCAGCTCCACGGGATCCTCCTCATCCGTCTCTATCTCATCATCCTCATCAGGGATTCTCTCCTGCTCAACTACTGTGACCGACGGAACTGTTTCCCGTGGCAGTAGTTGTTCCCAAATCACCTGAATATCTCGAAGCTCCTCCTCTCTATCCTGATTAGATCCTCCTACATTAGCTATCCTGTCAGCCAAAGTTTAAGTTTTAATTACTAATCATTACTACTCGTCACTCACGAGCACATAAGTCATTATCACATAAGCACATAAGTGTTTTATAAATTTTTCTTTTCTAAAACTCGATAAGAGTTTATCATCACTATCTTTTCAAAGGTTACTTCCTAAGGCTTTTCCCCCACCTAGGGTTCATAACCTAAGGATTTGATACCAACCTGTGACACCCCCAAATCTAGGTACTTCATTCCCACAAGATTTGGTGCTCACTGTTCAAACATTCATACTATCTACCCAAATAAAATAATATTTGAATCATAAAACCTCCCCATAAATAGGGTTACATCATTAAATTCAAAAACATCCCAGGTTATCTAACCTTTAAACGTCATTCAAATGCGGAAATTAATTATAACATTACATCATTAAAATAAAGTCTATGATCATCATAATAAAAGTCTAACACCATGATCATAATCAAAATTACAAGTCTTTATCACTTGTATATTTTTCCCTTTCCTTTGCTAGTCAAAGGTTCACCTACCTTCTCTTTTTTAGCTGCAATGAGTTTATAAATATGCAAGAGTGAGCAAAATAATTGCTCACTGGATATAATAGAGAATCAACAGGAGTATAATAATAATAACTGCCAATATTAGGCTCATCAAGATTGAATAGTACTCTAACAATAATAATCAGAAATTGGAATCCAAAATATGGAATATACATCACTGAGGGTCATAAGACCATGAACTACGTCCACAGTTGCAAGTAATCTTTCAACTCCAACTTTAATAGTCATAAGACTATAAGGACCTCGTACTTAGGGGGATCAGCCCTTCGTACAATGTATTGTGCACAAACAGTTTAACGCTACGTGTAAGTTAACCCCTAATCATAACAATAGGGTTGTTCATCTTAGTATTTAGAGTACAAGTCCGCACCAAAGAAAGTTTGGTTTGGATAAGCTTTCAAGGGTAATTTGAAGTTCAACGGCATCAACTAGTGGACTAGTTGAATCAGTAGTGTTTGATAATACCACAATTGAACATAATATGAAACAATGAATAAGTGTAAGCGAACTGACTATGCTTGATCTCATGCTTAGGAACAACTACAAAGCATAAGTATTTAATGACAATAATAAACCTTGCTTGAACAAAATTAAGCTAGGACTATGAAATTATTGAATAAACATTAAGTAATAGCAAGCTGAAAATAAAGCTTACTTATCATGAGAATGAATTGTGTTAAGTAAATGAACTATAATAATTCAACATTTGAAATAAGAATTCTAGAAAAGATGCATTCACAATATCCGAATAACAATAATGAACCTTGTTTAACAATAAACAAGTCAGACTGCATCAATAAGTATTGGAATTTAAACTTGTTTGAATAAACTAATGACATAGCTAGATTATTCAAATCATGATTGAGAATACAATAGTTCGTTTAAAGTAAGAACTAACTCAACATAAATGTATGGATAAAAGGCTTGCTCAACGTAAATATAGAGTTAGAAAACATGCCTTGAGCGTAAGCTATAAAGTTAAACTCATGATCACCTACACATCATTTTAGAACCACAACACCTATTAGATAGGCTAATATATCATAACATGTTCATCACCATTCATAATTCAGAAACTTTAAGTGTTTTACTTCGCAACACTTGACTAACGTTCATAGTCTAATTAACTTGCAATATAACATGTTCTCAACTTCCTAACCATTTTTACAACTTTGAACTCACTAACCCCAATTCACTATGTTATGTTAACCTTAGCATTACCCATTTAACATGCTAACACACTTTCAGACCTTGCCATATTGCTATCTCAAATCTACAGCAATAGCAGAAACCAGAATCTCAAACCAGGGTATGACGCAGCTGCGCCATACAAAGGCTTGGGACCGGTGCAGCTGCGCCGGCGTAGCTGTGCCTCTTTTTGCCTTGGCACCGGCGCAGCTGCTCCGGTGTTCAGATAGACGTAGAGAGGCTTATGAACAGTAGCTGACTTTAGCCCAACAAACACAAATTTCACCCAAAAAATAGTGAAAATAACACGTAAGATAAATATACAACTATTATAAACATGATTGCTCACATTTACAACCAATTATAACAATTTAACACCAACTAAAGCTATTTTAATTTCTAAAAATTCGTATTTTCATACTAAAACTCCATTTTTGATATTCATTCTAGATATCATCACTGTGAATGCATTACTTGACCAAATCATCTCATTCAAACTACGTTATGCTCGTATCTCAATGAACTACCATATACAAGTTTCAATTTACAATTTATCATAAGAATTGACCACTAAAATTGATACTTACTCAAGTTATACGAAGAACACATAAATTGTCAAAAATTTCTTCTACTGTAACCCAAAACTAGCATGCAATTGTTGTTTAAACACAATATCTAACCATTATAAGCTTGTATAACTCCCATAACTTAGTTACATAACACAATTCAGAAGAAATATAATTCACAGAGTATAACAAAATTTTGCCGTAGTTCACATATGCAAACATATACATATATATTATCACAGTTATGCACATACCTTTTGTTGCTTAACAAAAATTCTTGCAAGACACATCGAATTTGTTGTTCTTTGCACAAGCTCTCTCTCAAATTCTCTCAATTTTCTCAGAACTCTCTTCTCTTCTCTTTTCCTTCTCAGTAGACTATCTCTAATTTAAGCGTAAATAAATAAACTGATAACCCCTTAATACTACTAATTGCTATATCAGTTACTAACGTATATAATATAAATATATTATATTTATTATTTTATTTATTTTATCAAATTTCAAAACTAGAAATTCAAAAGGTTAAGGCTTGTTTGGCAAATCATTTAGAATTAAAGAGTTAAAATACTGAGCCTTGTTTGGCAAAAACTAAATTAAACCCTTTTTAATTCATTTTAATAAACACGTTAGTTTATAACTTATAATCACATATTATTTTCATATCCAACATTAACTCATTAAATTAATCACATACCATATTTTAATTAAATATAGCCATTTAGCAAATATCACCAAATTATAATTTTCATTATAACTTTATTCAATAATTTAACACATCATCAACATTATTAAATCAATACAACCACATAACGCCTCATGCGATAATGCAAACCTCTAAATTATAAATTAATTTAATTTAGAAAATTCTCTAATAAATTAAGATTTTCACAACCATCACATCCATAAAAATAATAAACACTTCAAATAATATTTATATAACTCAATAAATATTATAATTACAATTTGAAATTTCAGATCGTTAAAGGTGATCTCATCGTATATATTACGATTCATTTTTATACTATGATCATTTTATTTGACGATCTCCTATCCCTGTACCTTTATTCTTTTAGACCCTATCTATTCACCATTACTGTTCACCTTTATTATCAGAGTTAGGGAACTTCGTGTCTTTATAACCCCGCCGAGATTCATCTTTGAATCTTACCGACTTACCAACTCTATTTGAGTTAGAACTAATCCTAATCACTGCGGTTATTAGTCTCAAGTAACCCTACCTAAGGTTCATAACCAACACCTTTGATAACAACTGTAACATCCCCAAATCCGGGTTCCAAATCACCGCGGATTTGGTATACCAATTCTATTACCAATGCAGAAGATATAAACATATATTATTTATATAGTACACTTTACACACTATCCCTAAGGTCGAGAACCTTCACATAAAACCTGAATCAATATCCTATATAACATACAATGTTATTATCATATTATACTATTACAATTTAGCAGCACATATAATCCCAAGCTGAACTTGGCTTTATCCTTTCCTGTATCCAAACGTTTTCGCCTAATCTGCAATGTTTATCATGATTTAGCAAGGGTGAGCAACAAGTTTTTCCAGCAAGTATAAGTTTATTTGAGGATATATCATGATTGAAAAAATTTGAATAATAGTTGGCTAACATTCAACAATATAATTATGAACTAGCATGCATAAACTTTCATAGCTGAACGAACATTGAACATAAACAAATATATCTGAACCAGATGGTAATGAAGGTGATCAGCCTTTCATACTTGATGAACACATGCAATATGCACAGAGTACGAATTAATAATTCTTAGACATGACAATCATCAATGATTAAACACAAGTATAATTGAATGAAACAACTCGAGGTCGAGTTAAGAAAAACTTTCCTGTACCGTTGATTACCGTTACGCAACCTATTTAGCATTGTCTGAAAACCTAATATAGATATTACCGATCTCCAAATATTAGAATAATATCGTCACAATATAATATTATAATATATATATATATATATATATATATATATATATATATATATATATATATATATATATAATAACCTAAATATATAACACATAACCCTATCAGTCTATACAACATATAAGACTTAGTATCAAGTCAAACTATTTCAGTTTGAGTTGAGTCTGACACAATACTGATATCTCGACGTCCTTGTCGGATAATTATTAAGCCTAATATTACTAAGACTCGGTCTAAACTGGTTCACAAATAACATAGATAATTAATTATCAATCAAAAATATTTTTCAAAGACTGGTAATAATTTTTAAATAATTATTATTATTTAGAATGATTTTTCAATCATTAATATCACATTTATATGAATTAAATACCACATAATTCTTTTATCATTAATATTTATTTAATACTAAATATTAATAAAAATCATAACATAATATTATAATATATTTATAATATATCAAAGTATTTTTAATACCTTAAAATCATATTTATATCATTTTTAAATAATTAAATTCATTATCCGATAATTGCCATTAATATTAAATATTAATGTTTTTCATGACAAAATATCAAAAGTTATATTTTATAACTTAAAATATTCTTATAACACTTAAATCATTTTTATATAATTTTTAAAGCATTAATTCTATTTTCTCATAATTTATTTAATATATTAAATAAATTAATCACCATTAATATTAATTTATTAATGAAATTCATCACAAAATATTAAAAGTCATCAAAAATAACTTAAAATATTTTCTTATACAATAATATAATTTTTCATGTATTAAAATCATTTTTAAATAATTTATTTGATATTATAATTAAATAAATTAAATACAATTAATATTTCAAAAATATTAAATATTTATGAAATATATTCAAAATAATTAAAAACCCATTTTTAGGCTTTAAAATAATTTTTAGTAATTTATTATGAATTTTTAAAAATTAAAAACTATTTTTATCCATTTATTAAATAAAATAATTATTTTTAGAAAATAACTGTCACTAAAAGGCCCTATAGTGATGAAACTTTCGCTATAGGTGTTCTTGAGCCTGCCTAGAACCTTCATGGCCAGTTAACCGGGTGACTTGTTTGACTAGTCACCAATTCTTATTCTTAATATTTTCTGGGCAGTTTAAGTGATAGGATTCTAGTACTTATGTCATATTACAATGAACAATCAATTGTATGTCCAAAATATATTAAATCAGAGAGATTCAAGCTGTCCCAAAAACCTGACAACGATGTTCTTCATTCCTGGGTTTTCCAGAAAATGAAGAACAGTCCAAGGTGCTACATTTAGATCTTTATAACATGCATTTGGGGTATACTTTGTGTAATATAATGGTTCATAATTGTAGTAGAGATGTCAAAGAACAACTCTACATCATCCTATCAGTCTAACAACAACAACAAATGAAGATTTGAGCCAGTCAAAGTAGTGCCAGAAAACTGTTCTTGGTGAATTTTGGGTTTTCCAGAAATTCATCCGGAGAGTTGGTCAACGCTTGTTTGACCACTCCTATCTCTGAATATGCTATGGATCTGGGTAATCTAGAGGATTGGATACGAAGTCCTTATACCAGTCTACAAGATCAAACCAATAACTTGACCAAACTGTAAAACAACAGCAAGATCTAAAGCTTCAAAAGTGGCTGTCAGAAATTATGGGTTTTTAGGTTGCCCAGAAACTCAGAATTTCTGATCGGTCAACTCATTTTGACCACTCATAACTTGAGTTATAGACATGATCTGACCATGATTCAAGTTCCAGAACAAAGACCACATAGTATAGAACAAATCCATAACATAAAACACACATAACACCTAACACACTGATTTACGAGCCCTGACATTAGGCTGTAAGACAGTTTTTTTCAATTTTTCTAAATTTCTAAAAACTTCAATTTCGAGCACTTTGATGTTATGGATCTAGGATCTAACAACCCAAATCACTAAATGACACCCTCTAACATAACTTTAAACAACAAACAACATCAAACAACATGGATCACATGATTTTCAAAATTTAGGGTTTATACCTTTTCTAAGCTTTGATCTTAAATCTGATCTTTGGTTGCTGATCAAGGCTTGCTAAGACCTGATATTGGCTTTGATTCTCTCTCTCTCTCTCTCTCACTCTAAAATTTTGGATTTTAGAGAGAGAATGGTCTAGGTTCATATGAGAAATAAAGTAAGCCTTTTCTCTCTCTTTAATCTTTATAAATTGATACAATGAATCTAATCTAGCAAGTTAGATGAGATGTTGGATGTTTTTTTAAGTCACATGGGGTAGCTAGAGTTGGTCAACAACCCATTATCTTGGCAAGATTTGCACTCAACATAATAAAGAAATACAAGAAGGGCATTAAGGTCATTTGGCATTTAATTTTAATGGCATACTAGTCATTTGCCCTAACCTTTAGGGTTTAACCCTTAGATTTTTGCAATTTAATTTCTAAGATTTCCAAATTTTGATTTTCAAAATAGAAAATCAATATTTCTAAATTATAATTAGTGTCGACGTTGAGATTTTTATTTGTCCCTTTTCGTTTCTTGTTCTTTGGTGTTCTCATGTTATGTGAGATTTGTTTGAAAAAATAAGTGAAAAAGGTCCGACATGTGTATTGTCGACAATTTGACTGTAAGAGTCGCCAGTTGGTGTTTTTAACTGGTTGCACCAACGCAACAGATAAAAGGTTTGCACATTAACCAAGTGATGTAACACTGCTAAACGGGTCTGTAAAACTGAGATTCATTTAGTTTCGGGGGTTTGATTATGCGGAGGGAAGGTGTTAGGCACCCCCCGACATCCGTGTTGCCACGGTGACCGCCACTTTTCAAGAAACTGTTATATGAATGTGTATATGTGTGTGTGGATCAATGTGCAATTTATTTGGAAGTAGTGCGAGGCGTAGTTCGCACCTATATACAAAGGGTTTGAATTTATATGAAAATTCAGTTTTAAACATGATATAGCAGTGAAGTTTTGTAAAAAGAGGTTTTTCAAACCTCGTGCTCAATAGTAATTGAGACCTTTTCATACTTCCATTTTATTATTAAATGTTCGGCTTGTTTGCTTTTATTTTCGAGATGCGAAGCATCTTCGAGAAAATAATATACAGCGATGCCGAACTCCTCATGGGCATGATAGCTATCTAAGGAAATTCAGACACCGTAAATAATGTACAAGCTGCATACAGCTGAAAATGTCCATCACGGGAACCGAATCTAGATTCAGTAGACTGAATCTGTGATCACATGATTCCTAGGCTCACATGATGCCACAGTATATATGAAAAGCAATAAGCAGTTATATATATAAAAGCTGTAAATATATATATATATATATATATATACAGACATGATCAACCACCACGAAGCACCTCCATGGGGATCGAAAATGTAAATATATAAAAGTAAATATATATATATATATATATATATATATATATATATATATATATATATATGGACATGATCAACCACCCCCAAGCACCTCCATGGGGGATCAGAAAAGTAAATAAAGCTGTAAAAGACGATCAACCGCCACGAAGTAAACTCCAGGCGGGACTAAATGTAAATAAAGTGGTAAAAGGCCTCGAAGTAGACTCCAGACCTGACAGAATATATATATATATATATATATATATATATATATATATATATATATATATATATATATATATATATATACCAACAAATCGCTGAAATGATAATACTGAGCCGATCTGAGAAACATTAATGTGAATCGATTGACTTTATAAGTGTGAGAAGGCTTCTAGTGCTCAATTGACAAATCGCGTTTACTACTTATATATATATATATATATATATATATATATATATATATATATATATATATATATATATATATATATATATATATATATAAAGCAAGTAAACGCTCCAGAGATAAGTCTAGGCTCAATCGAGGCATAACTCGATAATTTTAGTCCATATATAAATATATACATATATAAGTATATATATATACATACAGAAATGAAAACCACGGACCGAAGTCTGGGCATACACACACAACACGACTCTCAATGTAAAGAATAGTGTGTGCAAAGATGAAGAGAAAGGCTTTATAGAGTGTGAGAAGGCTTCTAGTGGGCTACCAAAGCAGGCTTCTATGACTCTAAATGGATAAACACTCAGCTCCCGTCGGTAAAATATAGCTATATGTGAGGTAACAGGTGTTTAAAATGAGACAACACTCAATATGGGTTATGTACAGAGCAAATTGGATAGGGCTTCCTCGCCTCTTTTTCTCTTACAAATGGTCACCCCAAGCTCTATATTTATAGAGCTGGTAGCCGCAGGTGTACCTGCGATAGCCGCAGATGCACCTGCGGCTGCCCGAGGTGCCCCGGGCTCCGCGGGGTCTGCCGTCTCAAAGTACGTGCACTCGTGCACTGTGATGTCTGCTCAAACTTGCTGAAATTCAATCGGAGCATCCGAACGAGGTGTACAAGACCATCTTCGAACTGCTTTCGTCGAGAGTTACGCAATAACATGGGATTAGAGGTTGTACAAATTCAGGAAGAGAGGACCATGCCCATGGTCTTCAAGCTTCAAATTCTATCCGGTGTGCTGCCACACGTAATAGTCACTTGGGATTGGAACTCCTTGGCTCTTATGGGACATTGTTGTGTAGAAATGTATGTATGAAATTTTGAGACGGCGCACATGGTTTGAGGTGGCAAGATGACGATTTGACTCCTCACCGGGGTTATCTCCGATTTGGGCTGATAGCAGACGTTGCTCAGGGTTACATCTGAGATTGGACTGCTGTAAGTGTTTGAATTCCAAAAGGTCATCTGTAAATGTGTCTGTCTTCCCGGTGTTAGCTCCAGGTATTTGGAATGAGTACCTCGGTAGGTGGTCTGAGATTGAAGCTGATTGCATGCATTTAAAACAAGCATTTTCGGAGTTAACGCCGGAACTACAACAGCATTCCTTGGGGTTATCTCCAAGGACGAAACTCGGGGTTATCTCTGAGGTTTAAATTAATACTCCCGGTGTGTGTTCCGGGGTTGAGACTGAACTTTCGGTAGTATCCAAAATGGATGTGAGTTGTCTTCCAGGGTTATCTTCGAAAGACGAATCTGTCCTCCTGTAATGTTAGTAACAGGTGTGCAGAAAATTTTGAGTGTCTACAGATGCCCCTCTTTATCATATTTATGCAATGCAAGGTATGGATAGGATAAAAATCCTAGACACTTGAAATGCAACAAGATAAACATGATGCTATGTGTAGCAACATGATGCAAATGTTTGATGCATAAATGAATGATTACCGATTCACTGTTAATCCTGCCGGGGATGACAATCAGTAATGTCGTGGACATGCGATCCAAGTCTTCAAGGATGTTGATGTTGGGGCTATCACCAAAGTCCTGGATCCTTGATACGGACTTTTACTCCATAGAGGTGCCTCTCGTGTACAAGAGATATGTGGGGATAAAGCTTTGTCTGTTTGAGGATGTGTGTAACATATTCCACCATCGATCCTTTCTAATGAGGACGGTCTTCTCTGGTTTGTGTCACCAGTATATACCAAGATCCTGTTAGAGTTACTGCCAACAGTATGTATTGTTAGGGCTGCCTGTCAAGGCTGCTTGACGTTCATTGATGTGTGTATCAATGATTACATTGCGTTGTGACCCTTGCTGGGGAGTATGTCAAGGCTGCTTGACCTTCATTGACGTATATATCAATGGTTGAATCGTGTTGTGACCCCCGCCGGGGATACTTTATCAATGTCTGACTTTGGCATTGTGACCCCGCCGGGCATACTTCTTTTAGGGTTACGACCCTATGTTTGGCGGCATCAAACCTGTGTGAAGTATTACCGAGCATGATTTGCAAAAGCTGAGCTCATCGGTATAGTGTACCTTATATTCAGGCGAATACCAATGAGTGATATGTGGATCTAGAGTTTGGCCCGTGAAAACCAGGATTCCAGGCTATTTCGCTCAATCGCATAGTATTTTTATTCCTGATTTGGCCTTTTCAGCTTGTGAGACCTCCTTTATAACTCAAACTGGACCGAGCTGGAGGTGTGGGCCCCATGTAGGGGTGCCGCAGGTACACCTGCAGAAGCTGCAGGTGGACCTGCAACCAACCGTGACTATGTAAAGGCTGCATGTTGCTTTCATAAGTCACTTTCAAGTAGCGCCGTGAAGGAAATCCGAGAGCTCCTCTTCAGACCTGCTGAGTTCGGGTGACTTTCTGCACATTCTACCATCGTACAAGTGTTCTTCACTGTCTTGGTAACATATGCATGTATTCTTTTCCAGTTTCTATCCGTTGGAAAATGACTTATCACATGAAATGCACTTAGACACATAGTAGTAAATATGCATGCTGATATGACTTTATAAAAAATATTCAAAACAGTAAATGTTAGTTTTAAACTATGCTGAACATAATGATGTGAAAAAATTTGACTTTTAAAGCAGTCAAATTGGCACATTTTACGGTCATTTCTTATCCTATTTGAGGACAAATGAGTAAAGGTAGAAAAGCAAAATAATCCTGGTAATTAGACTACACCTACGATTTATTTACTGTGATGTATTAATGCATTTAGGACGTATATGACTGTGGGTAGGTGTGTTACTGAATGGCCACCTAGTCATGCCTATGTGCATGTGGATAGTCCCATTTACAAAGGGGGCTATGGCAAAATTTTTCCAAAATGTAGGAATTGGGTAGTCATGCATTTTTAACTCTACTGTAGACGTATGTTACAATAATGCATGCATGCATGTAGTCATAAAAATGCATTTTGAAAAGCTCCAGGTTAAACAATACCACACCCTTTCTGAGGTGATTTGGAGACTTGTTGTCCAGATATTATGGATTCAGATCAGCCGAGTAGTTCGTGTAGGACCAGTCCTGGTGTACAGAAGAGGGCTTCTGAAGTGCCTCGACCCCGTTCTGTCAGACAACCTCGTCATTTGGTGGAGGCGGTGATACGTCCTATCCGGGTTGAAGTGCCGGATGTAGAGGTCAAGGAGGAGGATGTACCGGTTGAGGTTCCTGCTCATGCTGCTCGTGTTCCCCATAGGGATTTTCCAGGTATTCAAGTGGCGAACCCAGAGCTTCTGGGCGACTTGAGTCGACATCCTTTAGTCTACCTGCACGCAAACGAGGTATAAAGTTAGATCTTAATCATCCTTGTTTCCTATTGATGAGGAGTAAAGGATTCTGATGTTGATCTGCATTTGATGTAGGTTCCCAGCTTTACACAGCCTCAAGGTAATTGGTTCAACATCCACTCTATGTATCAGGCTTTGCATGATGACTATAGAGCGATTGTACATGGCTGGGGATTTGGGACATTCTTTTCCGTTTTCCCCATCGTTGTCCCTGGGGTTACCTCAGGGCATTGTCTGAGCACTGGTTTCACCAGACTCAGTCACTTCATTTGCTAGACTATGAGGTGATGATGACACTGATGGATTGGCAGCTTATCACATGTATGGAGTTTGGAGGGGATCCAATGCCTTGTACGGCGGATATTACTCGTACTACCGTCAAATCCTTGTTGGGAGTTCCAGACGGAGCGCTCAAGGGTAGGACTGTACGTACAGGTCCTTTGAGCGTAGATGCTATGAGCGGGCTGTTGAGTGAGGCCATACCCGATGATGTGAGAGTCAGGGATCGCATTCTTTGACGATTGTTCCTGATGATTATTAAGGGCTGCTTCATAGCAGATAACTCTTCTATGGTGTCCTTCGCTTTGATCAGCGCCACTCGACACGTGGACCGTATAGGAGATTTTGATTGGGGTTCCTACACCTTCGCCTATTTCCTCAGGGGAATGCGCATTCGATCGCAAGGCTTGACCGAGGCTTGGTTAGGATTCTACCCGTTTCCGCTGGTGAGTATTTCTCTTATCTTTTCCCATGTACAGGTTAAGAGTGTTGACTGACAGCAGATGTTTGCCCTTGTATTGGCAGTTTTGGGCCTATGAGAGGCTTCTATGTTTACGTCCTGTGAGCGTGCTAGGTTTAGACACCTATCCACGAGGACAGAGATGGCATCATTCTATACTGGCGGAGGTCCCTGTTGCTGAAGGTTTCACTCATTGCCGCCTACAGCTGGAGTTATTGACAGTGGATGTCATCACGTGGGTTCCCTACTCTGGGGAGAATTTAAGCATTGGATTTGAGGATGGGTACCCGACTAGTGTCGAGCACGTGATTTCCACCCATAGGATTTCTCTCTTCACAGATGGAGGATGGGAGCTCTATTTAGGAGAGCGTCCTATCAGGAGCACAACAGGAGAGATTCGCATGCCGATCTTGCCTCCTACCAGGCGTTATTGGCCTGTTTCGCAGTCACCCGTTATTGATATCCCATTGTTGGGGATTGACGGTTTCACACTGTCAGAGGGTCCCTACACTCAGGATATATTCCAGCATTGGTGGTTCCCTCGTACCATTGGAGCCCAGACACGCGCCATTCAGTTCATAGGGGATATGGTTCCAGGATCTGTGATGATGACGGATTGGCTAGCCTGTGTCAGAGATTTGACTCATGTGACACAAATTGACAGTTTGACCCGACAGTTGGACTGGGCACATTTCTTTATCCGGCACTTGGGTAGAGATCCTTCAGAGGCAGATACTTTTGATCCTTCCAGCTATGGCGCTGGCCCCTCAGGTGACCCATATGGTTTTGTCGGTGCAGATCCTCACTTGTATAGGCCTGACATCCTTGTAGATAGAGATCTAGTGACTTAGGAGGAGTTACATCAGGTGGACATGATTGATGATGTAGATATTGACACCATTCACTTCTTCTAATGTATATTCTCGTTATATCTTTTGATAGGCCTCTGTTAGATGTAGGGCAGTTTTGCCCCATTTCCCTGTATTTTAGCTGTACAGAGATGTATTAGATGATGATATACTTAGGAATGTATGTACAATTTTCCATTCCCTATATCATATTACCATGTATTGTATCATGCATGTTATTATGTTATGCATATATACGTATGTCCAGAGATATTCAGCATTGACCCCTAGATGGTCTTATGACACGACCCGTACAGATGTTTTCTTCGATAGTTAGCCGTATTGATCATGCCCCACCATTTTTGGTGGTATCTGGTATGCGATCGTGGTATGATAGCATGTCACCATCAGACAGGGTGACTGTAGATCGTCTATTACAGCATACTATGACCCTGTTGATGTTTCAGGTTCCCACAGGATTCGTGGAGGGCATGCTGGAGCACTAGGTATCGGATAGGCAGGTTTTCCGATTTGGGACCCAGGAGTTGACTCCTACTTTGGAGGACTATACACGTTTGACGATGCTGCCACTAGATAGACCTTGTGTGTATATAGCGATTGGAGATATGACTAGGCAGTTCATGACCCTAACTGGATTGAGGCGTAGGGTGGTGCAGGATGAGCTCACATCTGGCCACGTTATATCCCATCATTTTTTGTTTGACAAATTTGGCTCTGAGGATAGTTATACATGACATTTCGGGGATTTCACCACACTGGAGGATCATTGGCATCTGGCCAGAGTGAATGTACTGCAATTGTGCGTACTGTCGTATGTCTACATGCCATGATACATGGATGAGTTGGACATTGGCGTCATTATGGCAGTGAGAGCTCTCAGGGATGGTCACACCATCATACCGATGATCATCGCAGAGACTCTGAGGTCAGCTACATACTACTGCTCTTATCCAGCATGAGTGTTACAGGCAGCTCGGTTATGCTGTACGTGTAGTTTATATCACACTTGAGACCGATTGGCACTTTCAGACATCATGGGTATTGTTTCACCCATGATATAGCCATGTCATACTCCTTTCAGCCTGCAGAGTGTACAAATGCTGCATCTTGGTCATCTTTCTTGGCAGGGATTGGAGATCCGTTCGCTACATCGCTATAAAAAGGCAATGTTCTTTTTTTTTGCTATTTGTTATGCTTGTAATTAAATTTATATCAGCCTCTAAATGGCATGTTGTCAAGTAGAAGAATACAAGGTTTAATACTTATGTAGGAAGTAGAAGGCTTTAACTAGTGTTGTTCCTTATTTTTGGGCATGGATTATCTTCCTCTGGCTGGTTTGAGAGGCATGATTACTTACCACCCGCTGGTCGTGATGTGTCAGTTTGACCAGTTTTAGGATTTTTATCCTTTTGAGGGGGCATCAAGTCAGGGCTTTGCTTCTCAGCACTTATCAGCATAGGATAGATCCAGGTTGTATGCCTGTTGGGATCAGCGAGAGCTAACATCATTTTCTGTCAGCCATCTAGGTTGTTCTGTAGAGTATTCTACATGGATAGAAACAGAGACTGCATCGACTGCGGTAGTATCCACAGTGCAGAGGATTTATTTCGACGATGAGGAGCCTATGGAGGAGGCTGATATTCCCATCGAGGAGGATTTGACTGCTGGGTTGCCAGCATTTGTGATGGATTCTCCTACTACGAGTGCTACTGTCATTTAGCATTCAGCACAGCATCTGGTGCAGAGTTTACATCTGATGACCTTTGAGAGAGATCAGACTAGGGCCTTGATGTTGACAACTCTTGATGGGAGAGACGCAGCTCTATTTTAGAGAGAGACGAGGCTAGATCAGCCAGAGATGCATTGATTATGGAGCGGGATGCTGCCCTATCTGTCCGGGATGTGGCCGTCACAGACAGTACTTCAGTGAGATCCCTTACGACTAGCATCCTTGCCGATATGAGTGCATACATTGATGAGCATCATGCTACCATGTAGTTAGCCTCGGATCTGCTAGCTCGTGTAGATACCATTGGGCAGGAGCTTGAACGTTACCTCCTTCTTCGGAGAGGGATCCTATGTTAGATCTGATAGTCCGTATACACACAAATTTGTAGATAGCTTTGCATTTTTTTGCACAGACTAGCTTAGCCATTTTGTCATGTATAACACATATGTATATATCAAACAGTATATATATGGCATAGAAATATATTTTGATTCACTTCCCTTTCAGTTGTGCCTTGATAATAGCTTGATAGTTGCCTATTTCTTTAGGACTTGTGATTTTGATGCGTTCTGACCTCATCCTTGATGTATGGACATTGAGATGTCGCAAGATCTTTTAGAATGGATCATTGATCTATGTATATCCCTACCATCTTTGGTGTCTTGGGACTGGTTTCTGTATGTAGATGTGGAGAGGAGTGTGGCTTTTCCACTCTGAGATTGACCTCACCACAGATGGTCGCCAGTATTTCTATTGGTGAGAAGCCTAGTTACTTCCATCTCTTATAGATTGGTGTTGCTCTTTGAGGCACAACCGCAGCTTAGATGGTCACCGAATCTCTTATTTGTGAGGAGAGGTTAGGTAATTCCATCCCTTTGGTCTGAAGCTGATGAAATGTAGTGGATTGAAGTTTGATCCCAGTACCGTGTGAAAAGTATTTTTTGTTCTGGTAGGGGTTAAACCGAACTATAAATGGCTGCCTACGTACTCCTATTAAAGAGGAGATCGGGTCTGCATAGTTCGAACCTGATGTAAGAGGTTCAACGTTGAATGTGAAAGGCAGATGGGTGTAGAAGTTTTATTGATGAAGAAGGGTGTAGAAGTCTTTTTGTGGTTTTTGTTTTTGTAGAGAAAGGGCAGAAATGTTTTTGTTATTTTTTTTATTATTGCGATCGGGCCACATAGAATATGGTTGTCTACGTACTTCTGAGTATCAGGGAGATCAGGTCGACGTAGTTCTCTCCTCAGGATAAATTGTAGCCAAAGAGAAGTATGAATCCCATGTGCAGGCTATACTGCGGGGAGAAGAAAGTTTGATCCCATGATTGGGACAAACTACAGGTGTGGAAAAAGTTTGATCCCGTCTTCAGGACAAACTGAAAGCATAGAAAAGTTTAATCCCGTCTTCAGGATAAACTGCAGATGTGAAAGGTTCAATCCCTCGGGGGATAACCGAAATTATGTGAAAGGTTTGAAATGAGGTGAAACCAGGCTGCTGGTTTGAAGTGTATGTTTCCCTAAGGGGCAGAAGAGCATGTAAAAAGGGTTAGAAAACTAGAATGACTGGTAATCTGATGATCCAACCAAGATGTTTGCTTGATGGTAACTTTAGACATAGTACCGTTTCACGGTGTCTGAGTTAATAAGCTGTGGAAATTCATCACCGTCCATTTCCTGTAGTCTGAGAGCGCCTCTTGTCAATACCTCCTTGACAACAAATGGGCCTTCCCAGTTAGGAGCGAATTTTCCCTTAGATTGATCTTGGTTGTCAATGATATTCTTCAAAACCAAGTCGTGTTATTTAAACTGCCATAGCCGGACTTTCCTGTTGTAGGATCGTATGATCCTTTGTTGATATAACTGACCATGGAAGATATCCCGGTTCTCTTTTTGTCTATTAGAGACAATTGGTGATACCTATCTTGTACCCATTGGTTTTCATCCAGCTGAGCGTCCATCAACACTCTGAGGGATTCTATTTCCACCTCTATGGGGAGCACTGCTTCCATCCCATAGGCTAATGAGTAGGGGGTTGCCCCAGTGGAAGTACGCATTGAAGTTCTGTAGGCTAATAAAGTCAGAGGCAAGAGGTCAGGCCATCCTTTGTGATTGGCGGATATTTTTGCATAATCTTCTTAATGTTTTTATTAGCTGCTTCAACAGCACCATTCATCTTTGGACGGTAGATGACGGAGTTAAGGTGTTTGATGTGGAATTTACTGTATAACTCCTCCATCATTTTGTTGTTGAGGTTCTTAGCATTGTCTGACACAATGATCTCTGGTTGTCCATATTGACAAACGATATTATTTCTGATGAAAGAAATGATGACTTCTTTAGTAACCCTGGGGAAGGAGGCTGCTTCTAACCATTTGGTGAAGTAGTAGATCATGGTGAATATGAATCGATGTCCATTACTGGCTTTGGGCTTAATGGGCCCGATCATGTCCATTCCCCACATTGAGAAGGGCCATAGTGAACTTATATTGTGGAGTTCCCTTGGAAGGGCGTGGATAACATTCCCATGAATATGGCATTGATAGCACCTCTTGACGTGATCATCCCAGTAATCTTTGAGCGTAAGCCAATAATGCCCTGTTCTGAGGATCTTCTTAACACAAGTAAGGGTCCACTCATATGGGGGCCACATACTCCACCATGAACCTCATCCATGAGCCTCTGAGCTTGGTCTTTGTCCAGACATCAGAGGAAACCTAATCTTGCATCTCTTTTGTAGAGTGCATCTCCGCTCAGATAGAATTTCATAGCAAGTCGATGGATCCGCCTCTTTTCAGTTAGGCTCGCCTCAGCGGGTGTAGATCCATCTCCCAGATACTCCTTGATATGCTGATACCAAGGGTTGTGGATGGGAGGTAACTCATCAGATACTTCTCCAACATAGTTCCCATAGGCTGGGGCCTTCTGCAGGGCAAATATGAAGCTTGGAATGTTTTCCTTGTCAGGTATGTGAATAGAGGAGGCCAGCGTTGCTAGTGCATCCGTAAAATCATTCCTATTACGAGTAATATGTGAAAAAGAGATTTCTTCGAACTCCAAAGCCATCTGTAAAACTTGTCGATGGTAAGGCAACAAATGTAGTTCTTTGGTTTGATAGATTCCTGTGGATTGTTTGGTTACCAATTCAAAATCTCCAAAGACAGTTAACCGCCTGATGCCCATTGAACGGGCAAGTTTTAGCCCCATGATACAGCCTTCATACTCAGCTGTGTTGTTGGTGCTGACAAACTGCAATTTGACGGCGACGTGATACTGCTCCCCCGTACCAGATATTTGAACTGCTCCAGCTCCAGAACCTTCTATGTTAACATCTCCATCAAAATACATTTTCCATATGTGGCATGCATCGTACTGATGGTGTTGCTAAACTGCCATTACCCCTTCATCGGGGAGGTATGTTTCCAAGGGTTTGTAGTCCCTTACAGGTGCGGTGTCCAGTTGATCCACAATTTCTTGACCTTTGACATACTTTTGTGTCACGTAGACGATGTCAAATTGCTGTAGGATCAACTGCCATCTAGACAGCGGACAATTCATTATGGGCTTACTGAACACATACTTGAGAGGATCCACTCGGGATATAAGATGGGTTGTGTGACCATGGAGGTAATGCTGTAACCTCATAAAAGCCCATGCTAAAACATAACATGTCTTCTCAATCAGAGTGTACTTGTGTTCACTGCTGCTGAATCTTTTGCTGAGGTAATAGATAGCTTGTTTTTGGCCTCTATCATCTTTTTGCCCCAGTATGCAGCCCATGGCATTGTGATTAATAGACATGTACATGAATAGGGGAACATCATCACTGGGTGGTACCAAAATAGGAACGTTAACCAGCTGCTCTTTAATGGTAAGGAAGGCTTTCTGACACTCATCGTTCCATTTCATGGAGGAGTTCTTCCTTAATAATTTGAAGATGGGCTCACAGGTTGCTGTGAGTTGAGAAATAAATATGCTAATGAAGTTGATTCTTCCCAAAAATCACTGTATTTCCTTCTCTATTTGAGGAATGGGCATTTCCTTGATGGCCAAGATTTTGGTGGGATCCAGCTCAATCCCTTTGTGCCTGACTAGAAAACCTAGCAACTTGCCTGATTTAACGCCAAAGGCGCACTTGGCTGGATTCAACTTCAAGTTGTACTTACATAACCTGTTGAAGTACTTTTTGAGATGGTTCAAATGGTCTTCTTCCCTTTGGGACTTGACAATGATGTCATCCACGTAGATCTCTATCTCTTTATGCATTAAATCGTGGAAAAGAGCCATCATAGCTCGCTGGTAGGTTTCCTCGGCATTGATGGGGTTGAATGACAACTGTCTATAGCAGAATGTTCCCCAAGGCATGATGAAAGCAATTTTCTCACGATCTTCCTCAGCGACCATAATTTTATGGTACCCCGCGAAGCAATCATCAAAGGATTACATGCCGTATTGAGCAGTATTTTCAATAAAAATGTGGATAAAGGGCACAAGAAAGCTATCTTTAAGGAAAACATTGTTGAGATCCCGGTAATCCACGCAAACTCGCACCTTTCCTCCTAGTTTAGGCACGGGAACAATGTTGGATATCCATTCCGAATATGTGGACACCATGATAATGCCAGCTTAAAATTGTTTCACAATTTCTTCTTTCACCTTTAAACTCCACTCAAGTTTCAATCGCCTAAGCTTCTGCCTGACTGGCTTAAATCCCTCTTTAATGGGAAGGCGATGAAGGACAATGTCAGTGGACAAACCCACCATGTCTTCATTAGACCATGCAAACACATCCTGGAATTGGGTTAATAGCGCAACCATGTCATTCCGTTGGTTTGGGGTTAGGTCTGAACCAATCTGGATTAGCTTAGGGCTTTTTAATGTTCCAAGATTAAAAGAAGTGGTTTGGTTAAGGTTGGGTTGTGGTTTGCCTGCGACCCATTCCTTAATCTCCCGAGGTGTCTCAATGTCCTCTTGGATTTCCATCAAGTTTGAGTCCAACTTTTCATCAAAGTTACAGTCCTTGTAGAGAAAAGGCACCTCATCAGCAAGTATAAGCACATCTAAATTTAGTGTCCTGAAACAAAATATGCTTTCACTTAATATATGAAACTATTTAATCATACAAAAGTTTTAGCATGTATTGATAAAATAACTGTTAATACTGTATAGAAAAGTAAGCAATTAAAGTTATCTACATGGCTGGATTTCTGCCCATTTTACCCTCATCGACCAATGCATGGAGTGCTGCTCCAATTGTCGAGGGTAAAGTCCTGATGGACTGCAGTGATGGAGGGGCTGTCATCGTCCTCCTTTTCCAGAATGATTACCATAACATCTGGGCAATTATCGTCTGGGGTATATCTGTTTGTATGTTCATCATGGATAATGATGCGTATGCCTGACATCATCAAGGCGATGTCATGTTTACGTTTTTGTTTCCTCTCTTCCACTCCGGGATTAGGAATCAAGACCTCTTTTGCTTTGAATGATACTGCTTTGGGAAACAACATAGCCATAACATGGGCTGGCACCTTTACCGGAGACTGTATCAGCTCATGAGTAGGTGGAGAAAATCGCCGTGTGGCAGAAGCTTGAGGAATCTGTTTGTGCTTATAAGGATTCCTGTTATTGAAACTGGCAGAATAGCCTAGTCCGGATGTCCCGGTTTGACTGGATACTTGAATTGGGTGCTTAATACCCTGCTTATCTTTACCAAGCCTTTGTCCAAGCTGATGACCCAATGACATCATTTATTGAGTGGCTGACATAACCTCGGCAGAAATCTTGGGTATGGCAAGTGGCGCTCCAATAGGATGGTATTGCGTGTTACTCACTTCCAAAAGTATGAAAACTAGCCGGCTCAACTTGTGAATTGAAGCTGATGATTGGTAGATTTCCTTGTTCAGGACATTCCGGCTCAGCGTTGACAGTGACTAGGCTATTGTTGACAATGTATTTGAGTTGTTGATGAAGTATAGAAGGAACGGCTCCAGCCATGTGGATCCATGGTCTCCCCAATAGCAGGTTGTATCCTGAATCTATCTTGAGGACATGGAAGGATACATTGAATGTGTCTCAATTGGCAGCTCAATCTCTCCGACAGAATTTCGTCGGGATCCATCGAAAGCTCTGATAACCGTATGGCTACTTCGAATCCGTTTGAGATTGACGTTCATCTTTATCAAGGTGGCATAAGGACAGATATTTAGAGACGAACCTCCATCTATCAAAACTCCAGCTAACATATACCCGGAGGACAAAAATGCGATTTCTAATGGATTGCAATGACCGGTCCCTTTGGGCGGTATGTCGTCATCAGTGAAGGATATCACATTGTTGTTAAAAATGTGATCAACCAGATGTTGAAATTTTTCCGCATCCACTAATTTTGGTAAATAGGCTTCTTTCTAAACATTTAATAAGATCTTCCTGTGATCCTCGAAAGAAAAAACCAAGTCTAGTATTGAGATCTGATGTGGAGCTTCTCTTAAGCTTAGAACCACCTTGACTTCATTATGGCCCATAGTGCGAAGGAATTTCTTAATTTTCTCCATGGGAATCTTCCCCTTTGCTTTCATGGCGGGCTTCATCACCCTCTGAGGAAGATACAGTGGATTTTCCTTCGACACTGTAGCAGTAGTATGAGATGTGGATCCTTCAGCTTTTCCATAATTTCATGGGACTTTGTATAGGCTGACAACAGGATACTGTGGTCTGAAAGGTAAAGAAATTGGCTCTGGTGCAACCACTTTCAAAGGATTGTCAGCTCCTTTGAGTTGAATTACTTGTATAGGAAATGGTTTGACAGTCTCATCAGCCTTAGCGGATATAACTGCTACTAATCCCTTCCATTTGGTAGGATAGGTCCCACTCTTGAGTAGCACAGTGTCATCGTCTGCCAGTTGCAGGACACCGCTATCAGTTAGATTATGAATAAGATGGCGGAGTGGCCAACATTCTTCTGTGATGTGACCTCGAGAATGTGAATGATATTGACAAACTCCATCAAAGTTGAACCGTCTTAAACGGGGATTAATTGGAGGTAGAAGGGAGGTGATTCTTCCTTAATTGATTAGCATTTGAAATATCTCCTCCATAGATTGGCCCATGTATGTAAATTTTCTTTTATTGGCAAAATCCCGACGGGCCGTAGCGCTTGCTCTCTTCGCAACCTTATCCTTTATAGCTTCGCTTTCTGAAGGTGATGGTGGAGCATTCATAACAAAAGGAAGGAGATAGGCATGCTCCTAGCTGACTAACTGGCATATGACTTGATGCTGATGAGTCACCAGTTCTGTCAATTATTCAATTTGCTTTCAAAGAGCTTTCATCTTTCGTTCTATAGCAAATTAGAATTTTGTGTAATCCCATCTGTCAACACCGTCTTTGATGGTCTGGGATGATTCACCATTAAAATTGGAACTCTGTCCTGCGCTCCAACTAATCATGTTGACCTCTTCTTCTTTGTGTTGAGGAAGAGGGTTGTCTTGCACATGAGGTTGATCTGGTTTGGTAACCTCTCACCGTTGTCTATTAAATCTTGGATCTTATGTTTCAAGGCCCAACAATCTTGAGTATCATGTCTAGGTGCCCCGACATGATAGGCACACTTCCAGGTAGTATTGAAACCCCTCCCATTAGGGTTGGCTGGTGGAAGAAGATGTGTGATTTTCTTCTGAGTAGTCAGAAGAGCAAGAATATTCTCGAGCGAGTCCCCTAAGGGTGTGAACGTTCGAGGGCGCTTTACATCTCCACCTTTAGGCAATGGAGGGTTTGAAGGCTGTGCTTGGAAAGGGGAGTAGTTTCTCCTCTGTATAGGCATGTTCTGACTGCCTTTTTGACCTTGTAGTATCAAGGAAACATCATCCTCTTTCTTTTTATAGACCCTCCGGGGGGTTGTTTCCATAAGTTCCGGACTAGATGTGCTCAACAACTGCTTTAAGAGCAGCTAGGTCTTGAATCTTTCTTGACTTCAATCCCATCTTAGCCATCTCTCCGTGCTTGATCATTGCAGAAAATGGTTTACCAATACCAGCTAAGACTCTTTTATAGAAATGAGCTTCTTATATGTCTATGAAAGTCATGACCATTTCTGACTCTGTCATAGAAGGAATAACTTGAGCAGCAAGGGACCTCCACCTTTGAGCGTACTCTCTGAAAGACTCATTAGACTGTTTCTTAACCTTGGTAATCTGGTACCGGTCAGGAGCCATCTGAGATTGAGAACTGTATTGAGTGAGGAAGGTGTGAGCTAGCTCTTCCCAGCTATGGATCTTTGAGTTGTCTAATCTGGTATTCCATGAACAGGCTTCTCCAGTCAGACTCTTTTGGAACAGCTGCATTCTGAGCTTCTCATTTTCCGCATAGGATCCAAGTTCTCCAATGAATACCTTCAAATGTGTGTAAGAATCCCCTAATCTGTCATACTTTTCAAAGTCAAGGGTTTTGAATTTCTCTGGATAATGAACACCAGGGAATATGGAAAGGTCAGCATATGAAACACTTCCATGTGTTCCAATCCCTTTGAGAGCACGGATAGTTTCTTCCATTTGAAGGACCTTCTTCCTGATATCACCGGTGTCTGGATCTCCTTTGAGATGGGTGTTTTCAGGGTCTTTGTTGGTCGTATCGAATTGAGGTTCTGGATTTGTTTTATCCAAACCTTGTGTTCCTCCTTGTGTAGAGGATTCTGTATGTGTAGGCATCTTTGTGACCAGAAGAGTAGACTGATGCAATTCTTTCAGCAGAACAACCAAATCTGTAATTTGTTTACTTAATCCATCAAATTCTTCTCGAGAAACGGGATTAGACTGGTCAGAAGAAGACATGATTGGCAGTAAGCTAGTGGCCTTTTTGGATTTTGAGCGGGTAACAGGCCCAATTGTTTCCCTACAAAAGACTTATATAGTTTGGTCTTAGGGATAATGAAAATGTTTACATGCTATGTGATATACCCGTGTTAGGAATATTTTCCTGCAAAAACGGATGTTAATTTGATAGCATGTTATGTATGTGCAAATATCCTTCATATTTTCCATTACATAAAGATGAACATGGAATAAAATTACAAGTAAATGCTTTTACAAGTAATTGAAAATGGAAAGCACGAAGAGACTTCCCTCCGCATTTGGTTTATTAAAGGTTGACCTATCTTAGGGTTACTCACGACTTTTTGGCATGAAGGTCCCTAGATCATCGCAATCTACTTGACGGGAAGTTAATCCGGTCTTTCAACTGGAGCGAATCTGGGTGGTGCCTTTCCCGAGCATCGTTAGAATTAGTCTCCCTACGAGTCCAGTAATCAAACACCGACAGGATTGCCTCTTGGTGGAGGAACCACAAAACATACATTCACATACAACGTGTCTCACCGTTTATGAAAATGATGACATGTTCGAAGCACTAATATCACAGATAGATATATTGAAGTGCAGTAAGTAAAATGCATTCGTACACATTCATCATAAATGTAAATGCAACATTCACACACAAGCATATAACAGTTTTGAAAAGCTTGTAGTAGCGGCTTAAACCCTCTTACTGGTGTCCCCAGCAGAGTCGCCACCTGTCGACGTCGGAATTTTTATTTGTCCCTTTTCGTTTTTTATTCTTTGGTGTTCTCATGTTATATGAGATTTGTTTGAAAAAACAAGTGAAAAAGGTCCGACATGTGTAATGTCGACGATTTGACTGTAAGAGTCGCCAGTTGGTGTTTTTAACTGGTTGCACCAACGCAACCGATAAAAGGTTTGCACATTGACGCAGTGATGTGACACTGCTAAACGGGTCTGTGAAATCGAGATTCATTTAGGTTCGGGGGTTTGATTATGCGGATGGAAGGTGTTAGGCACCCCCCGACATTCGTGTTACCACGGTGACCGCCACATTTTAAGAAACTGTTATATGAATGTGTGTATGTGTGTGGATCAATGTGCAATTTATTTGGAAGTAGTGCAAGGCCTCGTTCGCACCTATATACAAAGGGCTTGAATTTATATGAAAATTCAGTTTTAAACATGATATGTAAAATCCCAAATTTTACGAATAAAGATTTAATTTTCTCAAAATATTTTTTTGAATATTATGGTGTGAATTTGAGATAATGTTATAGTTGTGGGTAGTATTTATAAATTTTGCAAAGTATGCAAGTTGTTATATAATATTCTATTGGTCGGAGAATATTCGTTTTAACAGAGAATATTCGTACGATGACACAATCATTGGTGGACCCCACAATAGAATTATTGTCGGATTGAGAAAACGACAAAAATATTTTTATGAAAATAACGGCGGAAGTTTTACCGTTAAAACTGTTGAACTACTGGTAGTAAAAGTACAGTAATACGCGTTGTTGCATAGTAGCACACAGTATTGATTATTGATGTTTACGTGAGAAGTCACTCAGTTTTGTTCAACTATTGCTACAGTAGTTGCTGCATAGTATCTCACGTTATTTGATTCAATTATTGTTGATTGTTATATATATATATATATATATATATATATATATATATATATAGTTTTGTTTTATTAGTATTATTAATGTAATAAAACAGAAAAGCTTTTTATATAAAACAGAATACTTTTATAAAGTTATCTGTTTTATTAGAGAATAATTATAATATATTATATTTTATTATGCATAGTGTTTGCATAGTGCCTGCATAGTGTTTGTATAGAAAAATCTTTTTATATAAAACAAAATACTTTTATAAAGTTATTCATTTTATTAGATTATAAGTAGAATATATTATATTTTATTGTAAACCAATCTGGACCGTCCGTTTAAAAGTAAATCAATCTGGACCGTTCATGGATTGGTTACTATTCAGTCTATTTTTCTATAAATAGAAGCTCATTCCTTCATTATTTCTTACGAATTCACTGAAACTCTAGAGAGAGAAACTATAGAGAGAAAGAAGAAAAGTATTCTGCTACTTCACTACTCTGATATCAAGTTTCTTTTACGGTTAGGGATATTATTTGTTGTACCCGTAAGGGGTATTATTTTTTTTCATATTCTTGAAGAGAACTTCTGTTATTCCATTCTTTATTATTCTGTTGGAATAACCTGTATACGCGGTCTACCTTATACTTGGTGAAATTCTTCTGTTATTCCATTATTTATTATTTTGTTGGAATAACCTGTATACGCGGGCTACCCTATACTTGGTGAAATTCTTCTGTTATTCCATTCTTTATTATTCTATTGGAATATCCTGTCTGTGCGTTTTACGCCGGACCTGGTTCCTTTATTTCTTATTCTGTTGGAATAACCTGTCTATGCGAAGTACCGCATGCATGGTGATTTCTGTTGTTATTCCATTCTTTATTATTCTGTTGGAATATCTTGTCTGTGCGTTTTACGCCGGACCTGGTTCCGTTATTTATTATTCTGTTGGAATAACATGTCTATGTGAAGTACCTCATGCATGGTGTTTTCTGTTATTATTCCATTCTTTATTATTCTGTTGGACTATCCTGTAAGTGCGTATTACGCCTGACCTGGTTCCGTTATTTATTATTCTGTTGGAATAACCTGTCTATGCGAAGTGCCGCATGCATGGTAATTTCTGTTGTTATTCCATTCTTTATTATTCTGTTGGAATATCCTGTCGGTGCGTATTACGCCTGACCTGGTTCCATTAATTATTATTCTGTTAGAATAACCTGTGTATGCGAAGTACCGCATGCATGGTGATTTCTTTTGTTATTCCATTCTTTATTATACTCAGTTGGTTAAAGTTTTGACTTCTATACTCCATGAAATTAGTGGAATATCCTTGATATTTACGCTTCATCCAGTATCTTTTCATGAAAATATTCTTCTGAGCATTCTTGAATTTTACTCTACAAAGAAGTATCATGTTGACAATTTGGACGTTATTAGTTCCTGAATAATTTAATTCTTGAACTTGTTTTATTGAATTCTTATATCATTGTCATCATCCTCATGTTTACATTTTGTTGAAAGTCATCTGTGGCCTGTAGTGCATAAATGGACTTGGTATGATTATGATTAGGGATTATTCGGTATAATCATGACCGTAATGTTACAAATGATGTGAAAAAAGTCCTCATTGGCCCGTAGTGCATTGATGGACAGTTTTTGGTAGGATTATGGCTATGGATTCTCTTCGGCCAAGGGAGCAAAGATGAATTGTTTTATGGCATGATCAGGACCGTTGATGAAAACACGATTATCTTTGGCCCGTAGTGCATGGATAATTCGTGGTCGTGATACTAAATAATATCATTGGCCTGTAGTGCAGGGATGATTTGATTATGTGGATTATTTATTAAGCTGAGTCTCAGCGATAAAAGTGATGAAAAACCTTTTAAATCATAGAAGATAGTAGACTTTATTCTCTACTTGACTCTTCTAATGGATTGCTTGTTTCGCTACAGTTAAACTTGATGTTTGTTATATTGTATCAGTTTAACATTGTTGAAGGCTAACGATAATTTATTCTGTATTATCTTAGTCATAATATTTCTTACTGGGCTAGTTGAGCTCACCCTTTCTTTCATTGTTCTCTTCAGAAAATGAGAACGTAGCTGGGGCTAGTCGGGGAACAGAGTGATGGTCCTAGATGGTGCATTAGTAGTCCTCACTATTCTGTGAAATAGTGTAATAATAAATGTAATGAGAACTCCATTGAGTGTGGATATTGTCTAGATGGCAATATCTGTATTAAAACTCACAGTATATGTTTTGTCGTATTTTACACGATTGTTGTATAATTAGTTTGTATTTGTATTCTGTACCATGTATTTGGAGACTCAGAATAGGTGATGTATACCTAATTTTAGGGGCGTCACATGATATAGCAGTGAAGTTTTGTAAAAAGAGGTTTTTCAAACCATGTGCTCAATAGTAATTGAGACCTTTTCATACTTCCATTTTATTATTAAATGTTCGACTTGTTTGCTTTTATTTTTGAGATGTGAAGCATCTTCGAGAAAATAATATACATCGATGCCGAACTCTTCATGGGCATGACAACCATCTAAGGAAATTCAGACACCGTAAATAATGTACAAGCTGAGTACAGCTGAAAATGTCCATCACGGGAACCGAATCTAGATTCAGTAAACTGAATCTGTGATCACATGATTCCTAGGCTCACATGATGCTGCAGTTTATAGGAAAAGCAGTAAGCAGTTATATATATATAAGCTATAAATATATATATATACAGACATGATCAACCACCACGAAGCACCTCCATGGGGGATCAGAAATGTAAATATATAAAAGCGGTATATATATATATATATATATATATTATATATATATATATATATATATATATATATATATATATATATATATATATATATATATATATGGACATGATCAACCACCACGAAGCACCTCCATGGGGGACCAGAAAAGTAAATAAAGCTGTAAAAGACGATCAACCGCCACGAAGTAAACTCTAGGCGGGACTAAATATAAAGAAAGCAGTAAAGACGATCAACCGCCACGAAGTAAACTCCAAGCAGGACTAAATGTAAATAAAGCGGTAAAAGGCCTCGAAGTAAACTCTAGGCTTGACAGAAATGTAAATATATATATATATATATATATATATATATATATATATATATATATATATCAAGGTCAAGTTAGTCACCCGTGTTATACTCATAAGGACCTTATAGAAGAAGAAAGCTCTTCTTCTCCTTCCTCTTTTGAGTATCCAACTCAGTCAGATTTTGAAATTCCTATTAACAATCAATTAAGAGTCATTAAAAAAGAATTCTTATTAGATTGGGACAATCTTGTAAAAGATTTTATTAAACCCATTTATGCCAATAACGATAAATCCAAAGTACTTTATCATTCTCTTTATATCAAACAGTTCATTCAGATGTCCGATTGGGGAAACATCCCTCTGATCTTATGCAGCTTTCTAATCAAAATAACTCTTTCTATTATTATGATTACATGGAAGCTTGGTATAGAGTTTTCCTTCATCAAAATGAGTCAAACAGTCATTCATGGTTTTTTTAGTTCGATTATAAATTCAAAAGTCAATTCCCTTACTGGTTCACTCACTGGTGGACAAGGTTTGGTTCTACTTACGACCTCCTTCCTGATCTCTTGAAAGTTCAATCATTTCTGTAGCGACAGTAAAAATAATCCAAAATATGACGGTGTCCCTGTCCTTCTTCAATTTGTGAGTAAATATAAAATTCCTTGGATCCTTAAATGGCAATATGACATTAAGACTCCAACTAAAGTCGCCCATCCTCATGGTGATGATTTCCTGGTAGCTGATACCACAGTTGATCCATTTCCCCTTGTCTCCCGTCAATTCTTCATCAAATGGTGGAATAAATTTGATGTTAATAGAATTGTTGGTCAGGTCCAATTAGAGTTTCTCACTGTCCCTCTTAAGGTTCTTCTAGTTACAATTAAAGAGCCTTCCGGTCAAGAGTCAAAAGTCAGTCCTACTGGTTCCTCCTGTTCCCGTGACGTTTCTGATTTTAAGAATTGTTCCAGTAAAGAGTTAAAATTAATAGCTCAAGCATTAAATAAAAGAATTGATGAATTGCATGAAGAAGCCTCTGCAGGTTCTTCATCTTCTTCCAAGAATGCTTCTCCCAGTCAATATGGTGATGATGATGACCCATATGGCACCATCGACTTACAAGATGCTTAGGACCCATTTGCATGACATCTCATTCCAGTCACATGCACCTACTCCTGCAACCAGTCAGCTCAAAGATGCACTTCAGCCGAAAGCAGCCCTCTACCACTTGAGTATGTTCCTGCTTTTCCATCAAAAGCATCCTCCAAGTCAAAAGTTTTGGCCACTTCGTCAAAAGTTGCCAGACGCGTCCATGAATAGTAAAGAAGTCAACACTGTTTTACTGTTCATCAATAGTAAATTTTGTTTGTAATTATTTACTTTTGTAATAGTAACTTTGTAATAGTTCTTTCCTTGTTCTATAAAAGAAAACTGAACTTAGTTATTGAGGCAGACTTGAAAAGACTCTGAGTTCCTTCTCAGACTAATCTTTAGCCTCCACCGCTGTTATCCTCTCTTAACCCCTTCTTCTTCTCTTCTTAATGTTCTGAATAAATTTGTAAGTCAATTTAAAGTTCAGTTTTGTAAATATTTTTCAGTTATCAATAAAACTATTTATGTTTAGTAATTAAATTGTTTTGTTAAAAAATTAAAACTGAAATTGTAAGCTAAAAAATATTTACAATATCTGGTTTAGTTCAAGTGGCAGTTAAACCCCTAAATATTAAAGGAATAAATTCGAGTATCTACCTCTGCCTTAGATATTGTTGAGCCATAAATTGTTGAGTTAATAGCTAGTGGATTCACTGGTATTCTTAGGTCTTGGTGGGAAAAACATCTCACTGAAGATACTAGATTATCAATAGTTCATGCTGTCCAGTTAGATGATGACGGCAACCCCATCTTTGATGAAGATTTTGGTGTTGGTCCGCCTGATGGAGTTAACACTTTAATATTCACCATAATAAAACATTTTATTGAAACTCCTAAGTAACATTATAGAAAGAATTCACAATCAGCTTAATAATCTCACTTGTCCCACTCTAAGTGATTTTAGATGGTACAAAGATGTTTTTACTTCTAGAGTTATGTTGCGAAATGATAGCAATAAACCATTCTGGAAAGAAAAATTCGTTAATAGTTTACCTTCATTATTCACTCATAAAGTTAGAAAAGAGTTGAGTAAAAATTTAGGATATATTGATTATGATAACCTAACTTATGGTGACATAATCAGTTATATTCAAAAATTTGGTTTAAAAATGTGTATTGATTTTAAATTAGCCAAACAAGCTAGTAAAGATAAGAAAAAGACTAAGTATGAGTTAGGAACCTTTTGTGAACAATATGGTTTACCTCCTATTGCTCCCTCTAGAAGGAAGCATATGAATAAACATATTGATCATCCTAGAAGTCACAAGCGTCATAAACACAAACGCAGTCATAAAAAGATAACAATCAAAATGATTATTATACTAAACCCAAACCATCAAATAAAAAATATAATAGAAATTCTAAAAAATTTGATAAAAGTAAAATTGTTTTGCCACAATTGTGGGCAGAAAGGGTACTACAAAAATGAGTGCAAAATAAAACAAAAATTGTCTCAGTTAAATGTTTCTAGTGAAGATACTGAGCAACTATTGGAATTAATGAGGATAGAGAACGAAGTCAGTAATGATGAAGGTTCTGATATCCCTTATTCTTCTAATAGCAGTACTAGTAACAATGAAACGGATAGTGACAATGGAGAAGTTACTATTTGTGCAGATAATTGCAATGCAAAATGTTGTAATAAAAGATTGAATGTAATTACCAAAGAGGATGAAGAAAGCTCTTTGTTAAAATTTCTGACCCTGAGCTTAAGGCTCAATACACTAAGTAATTAAAAGATTTATTAACCAAAGATAATAGAGTTAAAGATAGGATTATTAAAGCTAAAGAAAAACCAATATTTAGCCTTAATAAAACCCTTGAAAGATTTAAAACTCCTGTTAAGGAAGTTACCCTTCCAGAATTAAATCAAGAAGTTAATAAACTAAAAAGAGAAATTTCTAATTTAAAGTTAGATGTTTCTAATCTAAGAAAATAAATTGATGACAAGAACTCTGATCTTCAGGTTTATGATTCCTCCTCTAGTGATGAAGATCACGATGAACCAGAATCTTCAGGAACTAAAGAAGAGGCAGATCTTTTTGTCCAAGGTCTTTCTCTTAAAAGAGTTAAAAATATTACCATTCAGAAATGGTATATTTCTATTAACTTGGTTATTGATAAAACTTTTTCAATACAACTTCCTGCCTTGGTTGATACGGGTGCGGATTTGAATTGTATTCAAGAAGGTTTGATCCCTACCAAGTATTATAAGAAAACTAATGAAAAACTAAACTCAGTTAATGGTAGTCAAATGGAAATAAAATATAAACTGCCTAATGTTCATATCTGTCAAGATAATGTGTTTTAAAACATCATTTGTTTTAATCCGCAATCTTACTGATAAGATCATCTTGGGGTTACCATTTATATATTTATTATACCCTTTTACTACTAGTAATGAAGGATTAGCTTGTAAACATTTAGGAAAAAGAATAACATTCAAATTTCTTATTAAACTTAAATAAAGAGATTTAAAATTTATTCAAGAAGAATCTATTTCCAAATCATTAAATTTATTAAATTGTAAATCCACTCATTTGAATTTCTTAAAGGAAGAAATTAAGTACAAACGAATTGAAGAACAATTTCAAAATAAAGAAGTTCAAGAAAAAAATTGAAGATTTAAGTACTGATTTAAAAGACAACCTTTGTTCTAATTATCCTAATACCTTTTGGCATCGGAAAAAGCATGTTGTAAGGCTTCCTTACGCTAAGGAATTCAAAGAACATTTAATTCCTACTAAGGCCAGGCCGATACAAATGAATCATGAACAAATGGAGTTATGTAAAAAGGAAATCAATGATCTCCTTACTAAAGGATTAATTAAACCTAGTAAATCCCCGTCTAGTAATCAATTACAAGCCATTGAACAAGGTCTTAGAATGGATTAGGTACCCCTTGCCTAATAAAGATGACCTCATTAATCGGTTAAGTAATGCCACCATCTTCAGTAAGTTCGACCTTAAATCTGGTTTCTGGCAAGTTGCAATCCACCCAGATGATAGGTACAAAACGGCCTTCACCACTCCATTTGGCCATTACGAATGGAATGTTCAAGCATTCGGTTTAAAGAATGCTCCCAGTGAATTTTAGAATATCCTCAATGACATTTTGAACCCCTTCAGTCATTTTGTTGTTGTTTACATTGATGATATTCTCATTTTTTTCCAATTCTATTGAAGAACATGTAAAACATTTGAAATCATTCTTCAAAACAGTTAAAGATAATGGACTTGTCCTTTCCCCTTCCAAATGTAGCTTGTTTCAAGCTAAAGTTCGGTTTCTTGGTTTAAATATTTATCGCGGACTCATACAGCCTATTGACAGAGCTATTCAATTTGCTGAAAGATTCCCAGATAAGATTACCAATAAAACCCAACTTCAGAGGTTTCTGGGCTCGCTCAATTATATTGACAAGTTCTATAAGAACCTCAGGAAGATTTACAAACCTCTCTTTCAGCATTTGCAAGACAATACTCCCCCATGGACTGACGTTCACACTTCTGTCGTCCAACAAGTTAAAAAATATGTCAAGGCATTGCCCTGCCTTGGTATTTTCCAACGATTCTGCATTTAAAATTGTTGAAACTGATGCCTCAGATATTGGATTCGGAGGCATTCTCAATTAAAAATTAACACTCCATTCTCCTGAACAGATTGTTCGTTTTCATTCCGGTGCATGGAATAGTACACAGTTAAATTACAACACTATTGAAAAAGAAATACTTTCTTTAGTATTATGTATTAACAAATTTCAAAGTGATTTATTAAATCAAAAGTTTTTGGTTCGTATTGACTGCAAATCAGCAAAATATGTTTTAGAAAAATATGTTGAAAGCATAGCCTCTAAACATTCCTTTGCCAGATGGGAAGCCCTTTTAAGTATCTTTGATTTTGAGATTGAATATATTAAAGGAAGTAACAATTCCATTCCTGATTTTCTCACTCGGGAATTTATTAACACAGGTACCGTGCATCCATTATGAGTGTTCGAGGAGCATCATATTCTCGTGGTCCGAGTCGCCCTACTGGCCCAAGTAATCAACCAAGAGGAACGTTGGTTTCTCACCCAGTAAACCCAGTTTATCAAACCACTAACAAATTTACCATCCTTAGGATAATGCCCAAGCCCTATAGTTCAGCCTTAGCCAGTAACCCAACTCCAGTAGACCCCTTTCAATCTAAGGCTTCCCTTTCAAACCCCAGTCATCCTCCTTCTGAGTACATACTCAAATGGACCAATTTCCTATTTCACATTGAACCCCATATGAAACCTAATGATGACCCAGTAGAACTTGCCTCCCAGTTCTTTCCTTTTGGGTGGCACTTCATGCCTCTTGCTCCTTATAAATCCCTTGTGTATTATAAGGATATCCTCCTTGAAACAGAATCGGTTTAGTTCAAGTGGCAATTAAACCCCTAAATAGTAAAGGAATAAATTCGAGTATCTACCTCTGCCTTAGAGATGCTAGATTCTTGAATTATCATCCAAGTATGATTGGTGCGATGGAATCAAGTTTGCACAATGGACCTATCCATTTCAATTGCTTTCCTGATTTCACATTAAGCCTAAGTGATCAACATTTATTAAAAGCTTTGACATTAAACATTAAAACTGCTGGAGAAATTACTCATATGATTGAGGGTTCTCAGCCCATTGCTTTAATTTACAGGATCTATTATAAGACCATGAAAACGAACTTAAACGTTCATGCTCTTAATAAAAGTTCTAAAGATCAAACTGTATTAATTCAAAGTTCAACTAGTGATGCTAATATCCAGATCTTGAGAACCATCCTCTGGAAGGATATTACACTACCTAGTCAATGGACTTTACCCAGTGAAATACTTCAACAACCTGTAGTTAACAATTTGTTAAATATTGAAAATGTTAGACAATTCTCTGATGGAAAGGTCAAAATAAGTTTTGAGCGTACTAGAGGGCCAGTTATAATAGAAGATTTTATTAATTCTTCAGCACCTTCAGTTCACACTCGAAGAGATACTGAAGTACTTAGTAACCCTTCAGTTATGGATATAAAATTAAAAGGTGTTCTTGGGGAAACTCGGGGTATGTTCTAATTGTGTAAAGCTTGACTAATGTTTTCATAACTGTGTGTTTCTTGGTTAACTATGTCAGGGATGGGGGGCAAAGTTGATCGGTTACTAGCTGAGGAGTTAGATCTGACCAATCTACTCATCCTTTACTAAATTCAAAATAAAGATTCACTCGCTATTCTTCCATTCATACCCTCTTACCTTAAGCAGGCTCGTACCTATGTTCTTAAACCAGACACTGCTCACACAAGAGACTTACAAAGATTTGACACGAATAAGGTGGACTACAGTAAGTTAGGTGACTTCAGAACAAGAGTAAAAGAGAACGTAAGATCTTAGTAATCTTATACAAAAACAGCTTTTATATATATATATATATATATATATATATATATATATATATATATATATATATATATATAAGCAAATAAACGCTGCAGACATAAGTCTAGGCTCAATCGAGGCATAACTCGATAATGTTAGTCCATATATAAATATATACATATATAAGTATATATACAGACAAAAATTAAAACCACGGACCAATGTCCGGGCATACACACACAACACGACTCTCAATGTGAAGAATAGTGTGTGCAAAGATGAAGAGAAAGGCTTTATAGAATGTGAGAAGGCTTACAGTGGGCCGCCAAAGCAGGCTTCTATGACTCTAGATGGATAAACACTCAGCTCCCGCCGGTAAAATATAGCTATATGTGAGCTAACAAGTGTTTAAAATGAGAAAGCACTCAATATGGGGTGTGTACAGAGTAAATTGGATAGGGCTTTCCCGCCTCTTTTTCTCTTACAAATGGCCACCCGAAGCTATATATTTATAGAGCTGGTGGCCGCAGGTGTACCTGCGGCAGCCACTGATGCACTTGCGGCTGCTCGGGGTGCCCCGAGCTACCGTCTCAAAGTACGTGCACTATGATGTCCGCTCAAACTTGCAGAACTTCAATTCGAGCATCCGAACGAGGTGTATAAGACCATCTTCGGACTGCTTTTGTTGAGAGTTACGCAATGACATGGGATTAGAGGTTGTACGAAGTCAAAAAAAGGGGACCATGCCCATGGTCTTCAAGCTTCAAATTCTATCCGGTGTGCTGCCACGCGTAATAGTCACTCGGGATTAGAACTCCTTGGCTCTTGTGGGACATTGTTGTGTAGAAATATATGTATGAAATGTTGAGACGGCGCGCAGGGTTTGAGGTGGAAAGATGACGTTTTGACTCCTATCCGAGGTTATCTCCGATTTGGGCTGATAGCAGACGTTGCTCAAGGTTACATCTGAGATTGGACTGCTGCAAGTGTTTGAATTCCGCAAGGTCATCTGTAAGTGTGCTTGTCTTCCCAGTGTTAGCTCTGGGTCTTTGGAATGAGTGCCTCGGTAGGAGGTCTGAGATTGAAGCTGATTGCATACATTTGAAACAAGCATTTTCGGAGTTATCGTCGAAACTGCAACAACATTCCTTGGGGTTATCTCCAAGGATGAAACTCGGGGTTATCTCTAAGGTTGGAGTTGTTACTCCTAGTGTGTGTTCCGAGGTTGAGACTGAACTTCTGGTAGTATCCAAAATGGATGTGAGCTGTCTTCCAGGGTTATCTCCGAAAGACGAATCTGTCCTCCTGCAATGTTAGTAACAGGTGTGCAAAAAATTTCGAGTGTCTACAATTAGGATTCTCTAATTATGCTAAGATTTCCTAATCATAATTCAAGCTTGCGTATTAGGATTTAATATTTCCTAATTAAAATTGCTAATTTAACAATTAGGTTCATAATTGTACATTAAGGTTTATAATTCAAGAATTAGGGTTTCTAAATTATAATTAGGATTTCCTAATTAGATTAGGGTTTCCTAATTACTTAGACTAGAACATTAGGATTAATGTTTCCTAATTAACATAAAACTTTCTTAATTAGCAATTAGGGTTTCTAATTAGCAATTAGGATTCCTAATTTTGCAATTAGGGTTTTCTAACTATTTTGTTAGGTTTTACCCTAATTAAGTTTATAATCAATACACTTAAGCCATTAAGTTCCCAATATAGGGTTTCCAACTTCCGAATTAGGGTTTTGGATTCCCAAAACTGAAATTAGGATTTTCAGAATCGGTTTCTAGGGTTTCTTATCAGTCATTAGTATTTTCTAACTGAACGTTGACGTCCTTAATATAATACTAGGGTTTGCCACTGATGTAGGTTATCTGGTCAACTCTTAACCACATATTGTACACATATATAACCATATACACCGAACATATACACATATACCCTTAATCCTGAATAATTCATCACAAAAATTTTAAATCCACCAAAATCCTTCATAGCATTTTGAAATCCTTAAAATTCCTTCACAAAATTGACAAATCCATTCACTTATTTTCTGTCTAGGTCTATTATTCAACCTCTAATCCATCATTTAAGATTTAAATAATTTTCTAAATTCTCGGGTTGTCACAATCCTCTTCTTAGAATCTCCTTGCTTTACTCCGGTATTTCCAGAGTTTAAACCCTTCCTCTTCTGCCCATTGCCACTACCACTGGCTACCTCAGTTTTCACTCCCCCGTCTACCTTATTCTTCTTCTTCTTCTCTTTGTGGTATTGGCTTAAAGCCTCATTACCACCTTCAGCAATTATTTCCTTCTCCAGAATGGTTTCAAAGGAATTACTTTAAAACACTGATATCCGGCTATAGAGCCAGGGTTTTAAGCCCTACTCAAATCTCCTCACCTTCCTCACCTCCGTATCTACCTGACGTGGAGAAAATCTCGCCAGTTCAGTGAACTTGGCAGCATATTGGAGAACAGTCATGTCCCCTTGTTTCAGTTCTAAAAACCTCATCTACATTCTACCCTGCATACTCGTGGGGAAATAGTTCTCAAAGAATATGTCCTTGAACCGTGTCCACATTATATTTTCCACTCTTTCCCTAGTCTGGTTTTCCTCCCACCAGAAGTTGGCCTCTCCCTTCATCATATAGGTAGCAAAAGAAACCTTTTGCCCCTCTTCGACATTTACAATAATAAATGCCTTTTTAATCTCTTTTACCCATGTTTTGGCTTCTATAGGATTCGTAGTTCCTTGGAACTCTGACGGACCTACACTCTTAAAATCCTTAAATGTAATAGCTCGTACTACCGCAGGATTTATAGGTATATTCACCCCATTTCTATTAAAAAACAGTTGTTAGTAAATTAACAAACTCTTGCATCGGCCCCCTTTTCGGTTGATTAACATTCATTTCTTGATTTCGTTGTCTTCTTCTTGGCGGCATCTTTCTATTAAAATAAATAACACTTCATTATTACTTTCTTCTTGTTAGTTAGTTATTATTCATGATTAAATAATAACTCAAATTCATTGCACAACATGTTCAATAAAAGGCTTATATTGATATGCTTCTTCCTTGTAGTATAATACTACATCATTCGTCATTACACAACCTTAGCTTATTACATTACTTTCCCGCAATTATTTTTCAAAAATTGGGATTTACAAAAGACTACCTTTTGTTTATACAAAAGAGGGTTTTACGTCACTATATAGACACAACATATTTACATATCTAACTCTACTCTAGTTAGTAACTAGATTACATTTGCCTAATGGCCTTCTCGTAATCTGCATTGGCAAGACCGGCTATCACATCTCGACTGATAGTATGTCGAGTCCGCCCTGCCTCCACAAGATACTCAGTAACTTGCCGCTGATAATCCTCGTGAGAACTTATATATATGTAGGACATTCTACTAATCTGCTGCTTCTTAGCCTTTAGCTCATGTCTAAGCTCAAAGGCCTCATGCTTCAGCTCATGGACCTTGTCCTTCACCAAATCCTTCTCGTCATGCTCCTCTTCCCACATTGTCTCCATGTCTTTCTTGTTTACCAAGATATCATGGATCTCCTCCTTTAACTCCTTCACCTCTTTCCCCAAAGGGATATTTCTATCCAACACTGTCATGAATAACGCCTTCATTGACTCCCCCGGAGTCATCTCTTCTGCAGGTACTGTAGACACTCGAAATTTTGCATCCCTGTTACTAACATTGCAGGAGAGAAGAATCGCCTTTCAGAGATAACCCTGGAGGACAAAATAGTTCTAGTTCCGGAAATCCCACCAGAGAAGACTTTTCCATCTCGGAGATAACCCCGAGATATTCAATCCCGGAAACAACACCGAGAGTTTTAGTCTCAACCTCAGAGATAACCCCGAGGAATGCAGTTGCAGTTCCAGAGATAACCCCGGAGATGCTCTTTTCAACCTTTGCAATCAGCTTCAACCTTGGAGATAACCCCGAGGCACTCAGTCCCAAACCCGGAGATAACCTTGGGAGGTCAGGCACACCTCAGAGACAACCCTGAGGACATCTAGTACTTGCAGCAGCCCAATCTCAGAGATAACCCGAAGCAACGACTGCTTTATCAGCCTAAACCGGAGATAACCCCGGTGAGGGGAAAAATCATCGTTTTGCCACCTCAATCCCACATGCGCGCCGTCTCAACACATTTCAACATAAATTCTACACAGAAGTGTCCTACAAGAACCAAATAGCTGCAATCCCGAATGACTACTACACAAGGCAACATATCGGATGCAATTTGAAGCTTGAAGACCAAGGGCATGATCCCATCTTCATGACTTCTTACAACCTCTAATCCCATGTCATTTGTGTAGCTCTCGATAACAGCACTCCGAAATAGGTCTTATATACCTTGATCGGATGCCCATATTGAAGTTCTAAAAGTTTGAGCGGACATCACGTTGCACACTTGCACGTACTTCGAGACGGCGGGACCCGCGGAGCCCGGGGCACCCTGGGCAGCCGTAGGTGCATCTGCGGCCGCCGCAGGTACACTTGCGGATCCCCCCTCCATAAATAGAGGGCTTGGGGTGGCCATTTTGTATGAGAAAATGGCGAGGTAGCCCTGTCAAATTTGCTCTGTACACACTATAAACTAAGTGTTTTCTCATTTTAAACACTTGTGACCTCATATATTGCTATATTTTTACCGGTGGGAACTGAGTGTTCATCCAGTTAAAGCTATAGAAGTCTTCTTTGGCAGTCCACTATAAGCCTTCTTACACCTTTTAAAGCCTTTTCTCCGCATCTTGCATATACTGTTCTTCACGTTGAGAGTCGTGTTGCGTGTGTATGCCCGGACTTCGGTCCGTGGCTTTTATTTCCTTTTGTGTGTATGTGTGTGTGTGTATATATATATATAACTATGGTCGAACTCTATTTGATGGGCCTGGATTTTATATTCGGAGCGTTTATTTCTTATATAAAATCCAGGCCCATCAAATAGAGTTCGACCATAGTTGTTATATATATATATATATATATATATATATATATATATATACATTTCTGGCAGGCTTGGAGTTTACTTCGTGGCCTTTTACTGATTTATTTACATTTCGTCTCGCCTAGAGTTTACTTCATGGCGGTTGATCGTTTTTACTGCTTTATTTCCATATCATCCCGCCTGGAGTTTACTTCGTGGCGGTTGATCGTCTTTACTGCTTTATTTACAATTCAAATTCCCCATGGAGGTGATTCGGGGTGGTTGGTCGTGTGTGTGTGTGTGTGTGTGTGTGTGTATATATATATATATATATATATATATATATATATAACCCACTTTTATATATTTACATTTCCAGTCCCCCATGAAGTTCGCTTTGTGGTGGTTGACAGTCTGTATATATATATTTACAGCTTTTATATATATAACTGCTTACAACTTTCATATAAATTGCGACATCATGTGATCACAGATTTAGTTTGGTGAATCTAGATTCAGTTCCCGTGATGGACATTTTTGGCTATAAACAGCTTATACATTATTCACAGTGTCTGAATTTCCTTAGACGGCTTTCATGCCCACAAGGAGTTCGACATTGCTATATATCTTATTTTCTCGAAGATGCCTCGCATCTTGAAAATAAAAGCAACTTAGCCGAACATTTAATAAAATAGAAGTATCAAAGGTCTCAATTACTATTAAGTATAAGGGTTTGAAAAACCTCTTTTACAAAACATCACTGCTATATCTTGTTAAAACTGAATTTTTACACAAATTTAAACCCTTTGTATATATATGTGTGAACGAGGCATAACACTACTTCTAAATAATTACACATTGACCCACACACACAGACATATTTATATAACAGTTTAATTGAAAAGTGGCGGTCACCGTGGTAACACGGATGTTGGGGGGTGCCTAACACCTTCCCTCCGCATAAGCAAGTCCCCAGACCCTAATGAATCTCGATTTCACAGACTACTTTAGCAGTGTCGCATCACGCGGTCAATGTTCAAACCTTTTTCTCGGTTGAGTTGGTGCAACCATTTAAAAATAGCAACTGGCGACTCTTATAGTCCAATCGTCACATATAAATGTCAGACCTTTTCACAACTTGTTTTTTCAAACAAATCTCACCTAACATGAGAACACTAAAAGACAAGAACAGAAAAGGGCAGTAAAAATTCCGACGTCGACAGATGGCGACTCTATTGGGGACCTAGTAAGAGGACTTAAGCCGCTACTACAAACTTTTCAAAACAATTATATACTTGTGTGTGGATGTTGCATTTACATTTTTGTCTTGTACGAATGCATTTACTTACTCCACTTAATGCTTTACACCATGTCTGCATACGATATTAGTGCTTCGCACATGTCATCATTCCCATAATGGCGAGACACGTTGCATGTGAATGTATGTTGTGTGGTTCCTCCACCAGGAGGCTATCCTGTCGGTGTTTGATTACTGGACTCGTAGGGAGAATAATTCCAACGAGGCTTAGGAAAGGCACCACCAACATTCGCTCTAGTTGAAAGACCGGATTAACTTCCCCGTCAAGTAAATTGCAATGATCTGGGAACCTTCATGCCAAAATGCCGTGAGAGTAACCTAAGATAGGTCTGCCTCTGATAAACCAAACGCGGAGGAAAGTCTCTTCATGCTTTCCATTTTCAATTACTTGTAAAGATAATTACTTGTAATTTCATTCCATGTCAATCTCTATGTAATGGAAAATATGAAGAATGTGTACATGCATATTAAAGCCTGGCCTGCTATCTTGTATTACAAACAACTGACAACTGTTTTGCAGGATAATACTCCTAAAAATGTACACATTATGATAGCATGTAAATATTTATACATTCCCTAAGACTAAACTACATAAGTTTTTGTAGGGAAACAATTGGGCCTGTTACCCATTCAAAGTCCAAGAAGGCCATGAGCCTACATCCAATTATGTCTTCATCTGATCAAACTAATCCTGCTCCTGTCTCTCATGAAGAGTTTGACGGATTAAGCAAACAAATTACAAATAAGGAAGATTAAAGATTTAACTTCATACCTCATTTGCGTGCAGGTATACTGAAGGATGCCTACTCAAGTCACCTTGAAGATCTGTGTTCGCCACTTGAATACCTGGCAATTCCCTACGGGGAACATGTAGAGCAGGAGCATGTAGAGCAGGAACCCGAATAGGACGTATCACCGCCTCCACCAAACGACGAGGCTACCTAACAGAACGGAGTTGAGGCTTTTCAAAAGCCCTCCTCCGTACACCAGAAGTGGTCCTGCGGGAACTACTCGGCTGATCCGGATCCATAATATCTGGACAACAAGTCTCCAAATCACCTCAGAAAGGGTGTGGTAATTTCTTACCTGGAGTCTTTTTCAAAATGCATTCTATGATTACATGCATGCATACATTGTTTTAACATACATCTACAGTAGAGTTAAAAATGCTGGCCTATATTTTGGAAAAATTTTGCCATAGCCCCATTTGTAAATGGGACTATCCACATGCACATAGGCATGACTAGGTGGCCATTCAGTAGCACACCTATACACAGTCATATACATCCTATATGCATTAATCACATCATAGTAAAAATCAGTAAGTGTAGTCTAATTATCAGGATTATTTTACTTTATGCATTTACTCATTTGTCCTTAGATAGGATAAGAAATGACAGTAAAAGGTGCCAATTTAACTGTTTCAAAAGTCAAATTCTTTCACATCATTATGTTCAGCATGGTTTAATACTAACATTTACTATGTTGAATATTTTTATCAAGTCATATCAGCATGCATATTCACTACTATGTGTATAAATGTATTTCACGTGATAAGTCATTTTCCAATGGATAGAAACTGGAAAAAAATACATGCATACGTTACCAGGACAGTGAAGAACGCTTGTACGGTGACAGAATATGCAGAAAGTTTCCCGAACTCAGCAGATCTGAAGAAGAGCTCTCAGATTTCCTTTGCTGCGTAACTTGAAAATGACTTATGAAATCAACCAATCGCCTATACATAGGCACGGTTGGCCGCAGGCTCACCTGCGGCTCCTGCAGGTGTACCTGCGGCACTCCTACATGGGTCCCATGCCTCCGACTCTCTCCAATTAGAGTTGCAAAGGAGGTCTCACAAGCTGAAAAGGCCAAATCAGGAATAAAAATGCTACGCGATTGAGCGGAATAGCTTGAAATCCTGGTTTCTCGTCAGTCAGAGTTGAACTCTCGTCGTCTCAATGGTATTCTCCTGAATGCAGGGTATACTATACCAATGAGCTTAGCTTTCACAAACCATGCTCGGCAATACCCCACAAAGGTCTGATTACGTCATTTGCAGGGTCACAACCCTAAACAATCCCCTGCAGGGGTTACAACGCAAAAAGCCACAAAATACCAAACCTCCACGGCGGGTGTTACAACGCCGAAGTTATCAACTTATAAAGTATCCCCGGCGGGGGTCACAACACACATCCTTCAAGCATATACGTATCCCCGGCGGGGGTTACAACGCAATGCAACCATTGATACACACATCAATGAAGGTCAAGCAACCTTGACATCATGTTACCTGATGGCAAGTAAACCCATCGAAATAACTCACCCACGTATCCCCGGTGGTCGTTACAACGTAATGCTACCATTGACACATACATCAATGAAGGTTAAGCAACCTTGACAATGCACCCAACAGGGATCTATCCAATGATACACACATCGACGAAGGTCGGGCAACCTTGACAGCGACAAAACTGTTCACAGTAACTTCGACAGGATGAGGGAATATGTTATACTCATCCTCAAACAGACAAAGCTTTATCCCCACAGATCTCTTATACACAAGAGGTACCTCTATGGAATATAAGCAAGTGTCTAGGATTCAAGACTTTGGTGATAGCCCTAACATTAACATCCTTGAAGACTTGGATCGCATGTCCAAGCCATCACTGATTGTCAACCTGGCAGGATTAGCAGGGAACCGACAATCATTCATGCATCATACATGCATTTGCATCATGTTGTTGCATATAGCATCATGTCTATCTTGCCTGCATTTCAAGTGTCTAGTATTCTTTATCCTATCCATGCCTTGTATTGCATGAATATGATAAAGAGGGGCATCTGTAGACACTCGAAAATTTCTACACGCCTGTTACTGACATTGCAGGAGGGTAGATTTGTCTTTCAGAGATAACCCTGGAAGACAACTTACATCCATTCCGGATACTACTGGAAGTTTAGTTCAAACCCAGAACACAAATTGGGAACGTCATCTCAACCCCGAAACACACACCAGGAGTATCATTTCTAATCTCGGAGATAACCCCGAGGTATGCAGATCAAAAGACCAACAACAACACAGGAAATGACAGATCTGTCTTGGCGATAACACCACGACGATCAGTTCCAGTCCTAGCAACAACACTGGGAGTAGCAACTCCACCCTTGGTGATAACCCCAAGGGATGCCATTGCAGTTCTGGCGATAATCCCGGAAATGCTTGTTTCAAACACATGCAATCAGCTTCAAGTTTAGACATCCTGTCGAGGCACTCATACCTCAGACCCGGAGCTAACAACGGGCAAACAGTCACACCCACAAATGACAGTGAGGCATACAAACAAGCAGTCCAATCTCAAATGTAACCCTGTGCAACGTCTACTTTCAACTCAAACCGGCGAAATCCCCAGTGAGGAGTCAAACATCATCTTGTCCCTTCAACACCTACGCGTCGTCTTGACACTTCATACATACATACATCCAACAATGTCCCACAAGAACTAAGGAGTTACAATCCCGAGTGACTATTACGCGTGGCAGTACTTTGGATAGAATTTGAAGCTTGAAGACCATGGGCACAGACCCGTCTTCCTGACTTCGTACAACCTCTAATCCATGTCATTGCATAACTCTCAACACAAGCGGTCTGAAGAAGGTAAAATATACCTCGTTCGGATGCTTGAATTGAAGTTCTGCAAGTTCGAGCAGAAATTATAGTGCATGAGTGAACGTACTACGAGACGACAGGACCCACGAGGTTCGGATGCACCACGACCAACCGCAGGTACAACTGCGGCTACTGCAGGTGTACCTGCGGCCATCCGTCTATATATACAAGCATTGGGGTCAGCCATTTGAGAAGGGAAGGAGAGGAAAAGGCGAGAAAGCCCTGTCCATTTTACTTTGTATACACATCTTTTGATTGTTACCTCATCTTTAAACACTTGTTAGCTCACATACAGTTATCTTTTATCCGGTGGGAGCTGAGTGTTTATTCATTTAAAGTCATAGAAGTCTACTTTGGCAGCCCACTGTAAGCCTTCTTACATTCTTTAAAGCCTTCTTCTCATATTAGCACACACTGTTATATATATATATATATATATATATATATATATATATATATATATATATATATACATTTCTGTCAGGCCTGGAGTTCACTTCGTGGCCTTTTACAACTTTATTTATATTTCGTCCTACATGTAGTTTACTTCGTGGCAGTTGATCATTTTTACAGCTTTATTTACATTTCGTCTCGCCTGGAGTTTACTTTGTGGCAGTTGATCATGTCCATATATATATATATATATATATATATATATATATATATATATATATATATATATATATATATATATATATATATATATATCGCTTTTATATATTTACATTTCCGATCCCCTATAGAGTTGCTTCGTGGTGGTTGATCAAGATATATTTACTGCTTTTATATATATAACTGCTTATTGCTTTCCATACGAATTACAGTATCATGTGAGCCTAGGAATCATGTGATCACAGGTTCAGTCTACTGAATCTAGATTCGGTTCCCATGATGGACATTTTTCAGCTGTAAGCAGCTTGTACATTATTTTACAGTGTCTGAATTTCCTTGGATGGCTGTCATGTCCATGAGGAGTTCGGCACTGCTGTATATTATTTTATCGAGAATGCTTCGCATCTCGAAAATAAAGCAAACAAGCCGAACATTTAATAATAAAATTGAAGTATCAAAGGCCTTAATTACTATTTAGCACAGGGTTTGAAAAACTTCTTTTACAAAACGTCATTGCTATATCTTGTTTAAAACTAAATTTTTCTATAAATTCAAACGTTATGTATATAGGTGCGAACGAGGTAAAGCACTACTTTCAAATAATTGCACATTGATCTACACACACACACACACACACATTTATATAATAGTTTCTTTAAGAAGTGGCGGTCACCATGGTAACACGGATGTCGGGGGTTGCCTAACACCTTCCCTCCGCAAATCAAGCCCCCAGACCCAAAATAAATTTCGGTTTCACAGACCCGTCTAGCAGTGTTAAATCACTGGGTCAATGTGCAAGCCTTTTTCGGTTGCGTTCGTACAACCAGTTAAATACACCAACTCCCGACTCTTAAAGTCAAATCGTCGACATTATACATGTCGGACCTTTTTCATTTATTTTTTCAAACAAATCTCACATTAACATGAGAACACCAAAGAACAAGTAACGAAAAGGGACACTCAAAAATCCCGACGTCGACAGACATGCAAGTATTATCAAACTTGTACCACCTCTCCTAATAGTAAATAATGTGAATCAATAGTAAATAATGTGAATCACTAGTTCTAGACATGTGAAAATATGAATTACAGTATAGTACCTCCATCTATACCTCCATTTTTAACTTAGTCATGCAAGTATTATCAATCTTGCACCACCACCTCTAATAGTATAAGAATGTGAATCAATAGTACGCACATATGAACAAATAGTTATAATCATGTGAATTAATAGCAATTAATTGCTCATTTATCTGATTAATTACCCGATTGGTCAGTATAACTTCCAGACATCAATTAATATGGAAATAAATGTCGATTTCCACTAACACTAATAATTCCAACACAATGGAACTATCAATTTCATCTTTAATCAACACAAACTTATTCATCATTAATATTATAACTCACAATATTTAACAACCAGGTCGTTCTCAGGAAAGAGGGGGCTTTTCGATAAGGATTTCTCCTTATTGGCGCGCAATTAGATGACCAAACCTCTCCTTGACAGAACTTCTAAACATTGTAAATATTACAATTTAATAATATGAATAACTTTGTCGTCTCAATTATTGATTTAATAATATATCATATTATGCAGATGATATTGTGACAATAATTGAATCAATAATATGAAAGATATGATGCAATAATTACTGTATCAATAATTGAGTATAACTGAGTGACTTCTCACGTAAGCATCAATAATCAATACCGTGTGCTACTATGCAACCACGCGTATTACTGTACTTTTACTATCGGGTAGTTCAACAGTTTTAACGGTAACACTTTCGCCGTTATTTTTATAAAAAGATAATTATGTCGTTTTACGATAATACTTCCGTTGTGGGGTCCACCAATGATTGTGCCGTCGTACGAATATTCCCTGTTAAAACGAATATTCCCCGACCAATCGAATATTATATAACCACTTGCTTACTTTACAAAATTTGTAAATATTACCCACAACTATAACATTATATCAAATCCACACCATAATATTCAAAAATATATTTCAAGAAAATTATTCTTTATTCATAAAAGTTGGGGTTTTACAGTCATGGTCGGTCAACGACCTTAGACCACTAATATCTTTCAATGTACACATGATCTGGGCTTGATTCTAGTTTCAGATCAAAGCCCTTACAACATAGAACATATCTATAACATTAAACACCACTAACACTTAACACAGAGAGATCTATGATCCCTAACATTCGGTTGTCACACCAAAATTTAGGGTTCATAGATCAGTTCTAAAAACTTGATTTCGTGCATCTAGATGTTATGAATCTATGATCTAATAACCCAGATCACTACCTAACACCATCTGAGTGACTTATCACGTAAGCATTAATAATCAATACCGTGTGCAGTATGCAAACACACATATTACTGTACTTTTACTACCGAGTAGTTCAACAATTTTAACGGTAAAACTTCTGCCGTTATTTTCATAAAAATATTTTTGTTGTTTTCTCAATTCGATAATAATTCTGTTGTGGGGTCCACCAATGATTGTACCGTCGTACGGATATTCCTCGACAAAAAGAATATTTTATATCAATTTGCTTACTTTGTAAAAAATTTCACATATTACCCTTAACTTTAAACTTTTATCAATTTAACTATTTACCAAAATAAAAAAATTGAATACTTTTATTTCATAAAATTCGGGGTCTCACAATCGGGCCCATCGAGCCCAAAGCCAGTAATGACATCGATTCATATTCACCATGATCCACTACTTCACCAAATGGGTAGAAGCAACCTCCTTCCCCAGGGTTACTAAAGAAGTCATCATTGCTTTCATCTGAAACAATGTTGTCTGGCGATATGGACAACCAGAGGTCATTGTGTCAGACAATGCTGAGAACCTCAACGACAAAATGATGGAGGAGTTATGCAGAAAATTCCACATCAAACACCTCAACTCCGTCATCTACCATCCAAAGATGAATGGTGCTGTTGAAGCGACTAATAAAAATATCAAAAAGATCATGTAAAAAATGTCCACCAATCACAAAGGATGGCCTAACCTATTGCCTCTGACTTTATTAGCCTACAAAACATCCATGCGTACTTCCACTAGGGCAACCCCCTACTCATTAGCCTGTGGGATGGAAGCAGTGCTCCCCATAGAGGTGGAAATGGATTCCCTCAGAGTGTTGATGGATGCCCAGTTGGATGAAGACCAATGGGTACAAGATAGGTATCACCAATTGTCTCTAATAGACGAAAGGCGAGCCGCAGCTATCTTCCATGGTCAGTTATATCAGCAAAGGATCACACGATCCTACAACAGAAAAGTCCGGTTATGGAAGTTTAAACAACATGGCTTGGTTTTAAAGAGGATTATTGACAACCAAGATCAGTCTAAGGGAAAATTCGCTCCTAACTGGGAAGGCTCATTTGTTGTCAAGGAGGTATTGACAGGAGGTGATCTCAGATTACAGGAAATGGATGGCGATGAATTTTCATAGCTTATCAACTCGGACACCGTGAAACAGTACTATGTCTGAAGTTACCATCAAACAAATATCCTGGTTTTGATCATCAAATCACCAGTCATTTCGGTTTTGAACCCTTTCCTTCCTACATACTCTTCTGCCCCTCAGGGAAACATACACTTCAAACCAGCAGCCTGGTTTCACCTCAGTTCAAAAATTTCACACAATTTCGGTTAACCTGAAGACGGGATTAAACCTTTCAAAACCTGCAGTTTATCCTGAAGACGGGATTAAACTTTTCTACGCTTGCAGTTTGTCCTAAAAATAGTATCAAACTTTTTCCACACCTGTAGTTTATTCCCATTATGGGATAAAACTTTCTTTTCCCCATAGTATAGCCTGCACATGGGATTTACACTTCTCTTTGGCTGCGATTGGTCCCGAGGGGCGAACTACGTCGACCTGATCTCCCTGGTACCTGGGAGTACATAGGAAACCATATTCTATATGGCTCGGTCGCAATAAAAAAAACAACAAAAACATTTCTGCCCTTTCTCTACAAAAAAAAAACAACCACAAAAAAATACTTCTACACCTAGCCTTTCACATTCAGCGTTGAACCTCTTACACTAGGTTCGAACTATGCAGACTTGATCTCCTCTTCAATAGGAGTACGTAGGCTGCCATTTATGGTTCAGTCTAACCCCTACCAGAACAAAAATACTTGTCACACGACATTGGGATCAACCTTTAATTCACCACATTTCATCAGTTTCAGATCAAAGGGATGGAATTACCCAACTTCTTCTCACCAATAGAAGATTCGGTGACCATCTAAGCTGCGGTCGTACCTCAAAGAGAAATACCAACCAATAAGAGATGGAATTAACTAGGCTGCTCACAAATAGAAGTACTGGCGTCCATCTGTGGTGCGGTCAATCTCAGAGAGGAAAAACCATCCTCCTCTCCACTTTTCCATATAGATACCAATACCAAGACACCAAAGATGGTAGGGATATACAGAAATTAATGATCCGTTCTGAGAGATTTTGCGACGTCTCAATGTCCACCTATTAAGTATAAGTTCAGAAAGCATCAAGATCTCAAGGCCCTGAAGAAATAGGAAAATATCAAGCAAGTATCACGGCATAACTAAAAGGGAAGTGAATCAAAACATATTTCCCTGCCATACATAATACTATTTGATATATACATATGTGTTGTACATGACAAAATGGCTAAGCTAATCTGTGCAGGAAAATACAAAGCTATCTACAGATCTGTATGTATGCGGACTATCAAATCTAACATGGCATCCCTCTCTGGAGAAGGAGGTAACGCTGTAAGCTCCTGCCCAAGGGTATCTACACGAGCTAGCAGATCATAGGCTAACTGCATGGTGGCATAATGCTCATCAATGTAAGCACTAATGTCGGCAAGAGTGACAGTCATCTGGGATCTCATTGAAGTACAGTCTGTAATGGCCACATCCCTTGCAGATAAGGCGGCATCCCGCTCCGCAATTAATGCATCCCCGGCTGATCTAGCGTCATCCCTCTCCAATAGAGTGGTATCTCTCTCATCAAGAGCTGTCAACATCGAGGCCCTAGCCTGATCTCTATCATAGGTCATCAGATGTAGGCTCTGCTCCAAATGTCGTGCTGAATACTGAGTAACAGTAGCACCCGGAGTGGGAGAATCCATCACAAATACTGGCAACCCAGCAGTCAAGTCCCCATCGATGGGAATTCCAGCCTCCTCTATAGGCTCCTCATCGTCAGAATCAGTCCCTTGCACTATGGATACTACCGCAGCCGATGCAGTCTTTGTCTCCATCCATGCGGAATACTCTGCAGGACAACCTGGATGACTGATAGAAAACTCAGCCAGCTCTCGCTGATCCCAACAGGTATACAACCTGGACATGTCCTCTACTGATAAACGGTGTGAAGCGAAGCGCTAACTCACTGCCCCCTCATAAGGATGAAAATCCTAAAACTGGTCAAACTGACACATCACGGCCAGTAAGTGGTAAGTAATCATGCCCCTCAATCCAGCCAGAGGGAGATAATCTATGCCCTGAGCACGAGTAATGAAGTTATAGGGTGAGCTAAGCCCTGAACACGGCAATATAGCAAATAGATCTCCAATCCCTACCAGGAAAGTTAACCAAGATGCATCATATGTGCACTCCGCATGATGAAAGGAGTATGACATGTCTATATCATGGGTAAAACAATACCCCTACCGTCTGAATGTGCCAATCGGTCTCAAGTGTGACATAAACCACACATACAACATGGCCGAGCTACCTATGAACACTCCTGTCGAATAAGTGCAGCAGTATGTAGATGACCTCAAAGTCTTTGCAATGATCATCGGTATAATGGTATGACCCTCCCTAAGAGCTCTCACTGCCATAATGACGCAGATATCCAACTCATTTATATACCATGGCATGAAGACGTATGACAATGCACATAATAGCAGTACATCCACTCTGGCTGAATGCCAATGGTCCTCTAGTGTGGTGAAATCCCCAAAATGTCGTGCATAACTATCCTCAGAGCCAAATATGTCAAACAGAAAATGCTGGGATATCACGTGACCGGATGTAATCTCGTCCTGTACCACTCTACACCTCAATTTAGTGAGGGTCATGAATTGTCTACTCATGTCTCCGATCGCCATGTGCACGCAAGGTCTGTCCAGCAGTAGCATCGTTAACCGTGCATACTCCTCCAAAGTAGGAGTCAACTCCTGGGTCCCGAATCAGAAAACCTGTCTATCTGATACCTAGTGCTCTAGCATACCCTCTATGAACCCTATAGGGACCTGAAACATCAACAAGGCCATAGTATGTTGTAGCAAATCATCTACAGTCACCCTGTCTGATGGTGACATACTATCATACCATGAGCGCATACCAGATGCCACCAAAAATGGTTGGGTATGATCAATACGGCTAACTATCAAAGAAGACATCTATACGGACCGTGTCATAAGACCATCCAGGGGTCAATGTTGAATATCTCTGGGCATACATACATAGGCATAACAGAATAATATGCATGATACAATAGATGGCAATATGATATAGGGAATGGAAAACTGTGCATACATTCCTAAGTATATCATCATCTAATACATCACTATACAACTAATATACAGGGAAATGGGGCGAAGCTACCCAATAACTAACAGAGGCATATCAAAAGATATAGCGAGAATGGGGCGAAGCTACCCAGCAGCTAACAGAGGCCTATCAAAAGAGATAACGAGAAATATACATAAAAAAAGTCAATGGTGTCGATGTCTACATCATCAATCCTGTCCACCTGATGTAACTCTTCCTGAGTCACTGGATCTTTATCTACATGGATGTTAGGCCTATACAAGGGAGGATCTGGACCGGCAAATCTATATGGGTCACCTGAGGGGCCAGTGCCAGAGCTGGAAGGATCAAAAGTTTCTACCTCTGAAGGATCTCTGCCCAAATACCGGATGAAAAGATGTGCCCGGTCCAACTGTCGGGTCAATCTATCAATCTGTGTCACATGAGTCGGATCTCTGACACAGGCTAGCCAATCCGTCATCATCACGGATCCTGGAACTATATCCCCCATAAACTGTGTGGCGCGGGTCTGAGCTCCGATAGTACGTGGGATCCACCAATGCTGGAATATCTCCTGAGTGCAGGGGCCCTCTAATAATGTAAAACCGTCAAGTCCCAACAATCGGATGTCAATGACGGGTGATTGCGAAACAGGATAATAACGCCTGACAAGAGGTAAGATCGGCATGCGAATCTACCCTGTAGTGGTCCTGATAGCATGCTCTCCTAAATAGAGCTCCCATCCTCCATCTGTGAAGAGAGGAATCCTGCGGGTGGAAATGACGTACTCAACTCCAGTCGGGTACTCATCCTTAAATCCAACACCCAAATGCTCTCCAGAGTAGGGAACCCATGTGATGACATCCGCTGTCAACAACTCCAGCTGTAGGCGACAATGAGTGAAACCCTCAGCAACAGGGACCTCCGCCAGTATGGAATGATGACATCTCCGTCCTCGTGGATAGGTGTCTAAGCCTAGCACGCTCACAGGGCATAAACATGGAAGCCTGTCGTAGGCACAAAACTGCTAACACAACGGCAACATCTACTGTCAGTCAACACTATTAACCTATACATGAGAAAAGACAAGAGAAACACTCACCAGCAGAAACGGGTAGAATCCTAACCACGCCTCAATCAAGCCCTGCGATCGTATGCGCATTCCCCTGAGGAAGTAGACAAAGGTGTAGGAACCCCAATCATACTCTCCTATACGGTCCCCGTGTCGAGTGGCGCTGATCAAAGCGAAGGACACTGTAGAAGAGTTATCTGCTATGAAGCAGCCCCTAATGATCATCAGGAATAGTTGCCGAAGAATGCGATCCCTGACTCAAACATCATCGGGTATAGGCTCACTCAACAGCCCGCTCATAGCATCTAAGCTCAAAGGACCTGTACGAACAGTCCTGCCCTTCAGCATCTCCGCTAGAACTCCCAACAAGGATCTGACTACAGTAGGGGTAATATTCGATGTGCAAGGCACTGGATCCCCTCTAAACTCCATACCTGTGATAAACCGCCAATCCATCGGCCTCATCATCACCTCACAGTCCAACAAATGGAGTGATTGAGTCTGGTGAAACCACCTCTCTGACAATGCCCTGAGGTAACCCCAGGGACAACGGCGGGGAAGAATGGAGAAGAACGTCCTGAATCCCCAGCCATGTACAATCGCTCTATAGTCATCATGCAAAGCCTAATACATAGAGTGGATGCTGAACCAGTTCCCTCGAGGCTGTGTAAAGCCGGGAACCTACATCAAATGCAAATCAACATCAAAATCCTTGACTCCTCATCAATAGGAAAAAGGAAGATTAAAGATCTAACTTCATACCTCGTTTACGTGCAGGTAGACTGAAGGATGCCGACTCAAGTCACCTAGAAGATCTGGGTTCACCACTTGAATACCTACGGGGAACACGTACAGCAGGAGCAGGAACCTTAATCAGTAAATCCTCCTCCTCGTCCTCGACATCCAGCACTTCAACCCGGATAGGACGTATCACCGCTTCCACCAAATGACAAGGCTGTTTAACAGAATTGGGACGAGGAACTTCGGAAGCCCTCCTCCGTACACCAGAAGTGGTCCTGCGGGAACTACTTGGCTGATCCAAATCCATAATATTTGGACAACAAGTCTCCAAATCACCTCAGAAAGGGTGTGGTAAATTCTTACCTAGAGCTTTTCAAAATGCATTTTATGATTACATGCATTTATGCATTGTTTTAACATACATCTACAGTAGAGTTAAAAATGCATGACTACTCAATGCTTATATTTTGGAAAAAATTTGCCATAGCCCCCTTTGTAAATGGGACTATCCACATGCACATAGGCATGACTAGGTGGCCATTCAGTAGCACACCTAGTCATATACATCCTACATGCATTAATCACATTAAAGTAAAAAATCCATAAGTGTATTCTAATTACCAGAATTATTTTACTTTTATACCTTTACTCATTTGTCCTCATATATGATAGGAAATGACAGTGAAAGGTGCCAATTTGACTGTTTCAAAAGTCAAATTTTTTCATATCATTATGTTCATCATGGTTTAATACTAACATTTGCTATGTTGAATATTTTTTATCAAGTCATATCATCATGCTTATTCACTACTATGTGTCTAAATGCATTTCATGTGATCATTTTCCAACGGATAGAAACTGGAAACAAATACATACATATGTTACCAGGACAGTGAAGAATGCTTGTACGGTGGCAGCATATGCAAAAAGTTTCCCGAACCTAGCAGATCTGAAGAAGAACTCTTAGATTTTTCTTCGCAGCGCAGCTTGAAAATGACTTGTGAAAGCAACCTTTGGGCTTTACAAAGTCACGGTTGGCCGCAGGTCCACCTGCAGCTACTGTAGGTGTACCTGCGACACTCCTACGTGGGTCCGACACCTCCGGCTCGCTCCAATTTGAGTTACAAAGGAGGTCTCACAAGCTGAAAAGGCCAAATCGGGAATAAAAATGCTATGCGATTGAGCAGAATAGCCTGGAATCCTGGTTTTTACGGGTCAGAATTAAACTCCCGTCGTCTCACTGGTATTCGCCGGAATGCAGGGTATACTATACCGATGAGCTCAGCTTTCACAAATCATGCCCGGCAATACCCCAAAAAGGTCCGATGCCATCATTGCAGGGTCACAACCCTAAACCTTCCCCGACGGGGGTTACAACGTCGAAGTCATGAAATGCTAATGTATCCCCAGCGGGGGTTACAACGCCAAAGTTACGAACTGATAAAGTATCCCCGGCGGGGGTTACAACGTAAATCTTTCAAGCATCCACGTATCCCCAACGGGGGTTACAGCGCATTCTCGACCATTGATACACACATCAATGAAGGTCAAACAACCTTGACGTCATGTTAGCCGATGGCAAGTAAACCCATCGAAGCAACTTATCCACGTATCCCCGGTGGTGGTTACAATGTAATGCAACCATTGACACATACATCAATGAAGGTCAAGCAACCTTGACAATGCACCCAACAGGGGTCTATCCTGTTATACACACATCAACGGAGGTCAGGCAACCCTGACAACAACAGACTGTTGGCAGTAACTCCGATAGGATGATGAAATATGTAATACACATCCTCAGACAGACAAAGCTTTATCCCCACAGATCTCTTGTACACAAGAGGCACTTCTATGAAATATAGGCCAATGTCTAGGATTCGAGACTTTGGTGATAGCCCCAACGTCAACATCCTTGAAGACTTGAATCGCATGTCTAAGCCATCACTGATTGTCATCCTGGCAGGATTATCAGGGAACCGACAATCATTTCCATCATGCATCATACATTTGCATCATGTTGCTGCACATAGTGTCATGATTATCTTCCTTACAGTTTAAGTGTCTAGGATTCTTTATCCTATCCATGCCTTACATTGCGTGAATATGATAAAGAGGGGCATCTGTAGACACTTAAAATTTTCTGCACCCCGGTTACTAACATTGCAGGAGGGCAGATTCGTCTTTCAGAGATAACCCTGGAAGACAGCACACATCCATTTCGGATACTACCGGAAGTTCAATCTCAAAACCCGGGACACACACCAGGAACCTCATTTCCAAACCCGGAACACACACCGGAAGGATCATTTCCAAACCTCGGAGATAACCCTGAGTTTTGTCCTTGGCGATAACCCCAAGGAATGCTGTTGCAGTTCCGGCAATAACTCCGGAAGTGCTTGTTTCAAATGTATGCTATCAGCTTCAATCTCAAACCTCCTGCCGAGGCACTCATACCTCAGTCCCAGAGCTAACACCGGGCAGACAGGCACACTCACAAGATGACATTGCGGCATACAAATAAGTAGTCCAATCATAGATGTAACCCTGAGCAATGTCTACTTTCAACTCAAACTGGCGATAACCCTGGTGAAGAGTCAAACGCCATCTTGCTACCTCAACACCTGTGCGTCATCTCAATACTTCATACATACATATCTACAACAATGTCCCACAAGAACCGAGGAGTTACAATCTCGAGTGACTATTATGCGTGGCAGCACATCGGATAGAATTTGAAGCTTGAAGACTATGGACATGGTCCCCTCTTCCTGACTTCGTACAACCTCTAATCCATGTCATTGCGTAACTCTCGACACAAGCGGTTCGAAGAAGGTCGTATATACCTCGTTCGGATGCTCGGATTGAAGTTCTGCAAGTTCGAGCGGACATTACAGTGGACATACTTCGAGATGACAGGACCCGCGAAGCCTGGGGACACCTCGACCAGTCGCAGGTGCAACTGCGGCTGCCGCAGGTACACCTGCGACTATCAGTCAATAAATATAGACCTTGAGCCAGCCATTTGGGGAGAGAAAAAAAGAGAGAGGCGAGGAAGCCCTATCCAATTTACTCTGTACACACCCATATTGAGTGTTTCCTCATTCTAAACATCTGTTAGCTCACATATAGCTATATTTTTATCGGGTGGGAGCTGAGTGTTTATCCATATAGAGTCATAGAAGCCTACATTGGTAGCCCACTGTAAGCCTTCTTACATTCTATAAAGCCTTTCTTTTTCATCTTTGCACACACTGTTATACACATTGAGAGTCGTGTTGTGTGCGTTTTCCCGAACTTCGGTCCGTGGTTTTCATTTATGTCTATATATATTTATACTTATATATGTATATATTTTATATATGGACTAACATTATTGAGTTATGCCTCGATTGAGCCTAGACTTATATCCGGAGCGTTTACTTGCTTTTATATATATATATATATATATATATATATATATATATATATATATATATATATATCTGTCAGGCCTGGAGCTTACTTCGTGGCCTTTTACAGCTTTATTTACGTTTTTATTCCGCCTTGAGTTTACTTCGTGGCGGTTGATCGCTTTTACAGCTTTATTTACATTTTGTCCCGCCTGGAGTTTACTTCGTGGCGGTTGATCGCATTTACTGTTTTATTAACTTTTCTGGTCCCCCACGGAGTTGCTTCGTGGTGGTTGATCAAGTCCATATATATATATATATATATATATATATATATATATATATATATATATATATATATATATATATATATATCAGCTTTTATATATATAACTGCTTACTGAAATACAAACTGCAGTATCATGTGAGCCTAGGAATCATGTGATCACAGATTCAGTCTACTGAATCTAGATTCAGTTCCTTTGATGGACATTTTTCAGCTGTAAGCAACTTGTACATTATTTACAGTGTCTGAATTTCCTTGGATGGCTATCATGCCCATGAGGAGTTCGGTACTGCTGTATATTATTTTCTCGAGGATGCTTTGCATCTCGAAAATAAAAGTAAACAAGCTGAATACTTAATAATAAAATGGAAGTATGAAAAGGTTTCAATTCCTATTGAGCACAGGGTTTGAAAAAAATCTTTTACAAAATTTCATTGCTATATCTTGCTTAAAACTGAATTTTTCTATAAAGTCAAACCCTTTGTATATAGGTGTGAACGAGGCCACGCACTACTTTCAAATAACTGCACATTGATCCACACACGCACACACGTTCATACAACAATTTCTTGAAAAGTGGTGGTCACCGTGGAAACACGGATGTCAGGGGGTGCCTAACACCTTCCCTCCGCATAATCAAGCCCCCGAACTCAAATGAATCTCGATTTCACAGACCCGTTTGTGTCATATCACTGGGTCAATGTGGAAACCTTTTCGGTTGCGTTGGTGCAACTAGCTAAATACACCAACTGGCAACTCTTAAAGTCAAATCGTTGACATTATACATGTCGGACCTTTTTCACTTGTTTTTTCAAACAAATCTCACATTAACATGAGAACACCAAAGAACAAGTAACGAAAAGGGACATTAAAAAATCCCGATGTCGACACCCATCTTAGAGGAGATCCAGACACCGGTGATATCAGGAAGAAGGTCCTTCAAATGGAGGAAACTATCCGTGCTCTTAAAGGGATTGGAACACACCCCTGATTTTGAAAAATATGACGGATTAGGGGATCCTTATACACATTTGAAGGTGTTCATTGGAGAACTTGGATCCTATGCGGAAAATGAAAAGCTCAAAATGCAGCTGTTCCAGAAGAGTCTGATTGGAGAAGCCCGTTCATGGTATACCAGATTAGACAACTCCAAGATCCATAGCTGGGAAGAGCTAGCTCACGCCTTCCTCACTCAATACAGTTTTCAATCTCAGATGGCTCCTGATCGGTATCAGATTACCAAGGTCAAGAAACAGTCTAACGAGTCTTTTAGAGAGTATGCTCAAAGGTGGAGGCGCCTTGCTGCTCAAGTTATTCCTTCCATGACAGATTCAGAAATGGTCATAACTTTCATAAATATACATGAAGCTCCTTTTTATGAGAGAGTTTTAGCTGGTATTGGCAAACCATTCTCTGAAATGATCAAGCACGGAGAGATGGCTGAGATGGGATTGAAGTCTGGTAAAATTCAAGACCTAACAGCTCTTAAGGCAGTTGCTGAGCACATCTAGTCCGGATCTTATGGAAACAACCCCCGGAGGGTCCATAAAAAGAAAGAGGAGGATGTTTTCTTGATACTACAAGGTTAGAAAGGCAATCAGAACATGCCTATACAAAGGAGAAACTACTCCCCTTTCCAAGCACATTCTTCAAACCCTCCATTGCCTAAAAGTGGAGAAGTAAAGCATCCACGAACGTTCACACCCTTAGGGGACTCGCTCGAGAATATTCTCTCTCTTCGGACTACCCAGAAGAAAATCACACGTCTTCTTCCACCAGCCAACCCTAATGGGAGGGGTTTTGATGCTACTTGGAAGTGTGCTTATCATGCTGGATCACCTAGACATAATACTCAAGATTGTTGAGCCTTGAAACACAAGATCAAAGACTTAATAGACAATGGTGAGATTGTGATCACCAAACCAGATCAACCTCGTGTGCAAGACAACCCTCTTCCTCAACACAAAGAAGAAGAAGTCAACATGATTAGTTGGGGCACTGGACAGAGTTCCAGTTTCAATGGTGAATCATCCCAGACCATCAAAGATGGTGTTGACAGATGGGATTACACAAAGTTCCAATTTACTATGGAACGAAAGATGAAGGCTCGTTGCAAATAAATTGAAGAATTGGTAGAACTGGTGACCCACCGGCATCAAGTCACATGCCAATTAATCAGCCAGGAGCATGCATATCTCCTTCCTTTTGTTATGAACGCTCCACCATCACCTTTAGAAAGCAAAGCTATGGAGGATTAGGTTGCAAAGAGAGCAAATGCTAAAGCCCGTCAGGATTTTGCCAATCAGAGGGAATTTACCTATCTGGGCCAATCTATGGAGGAGATATTTCAAATGTTGATCAATGAAGGAAGAATTACCTCCCTTCTGCCTCCAATCAATCCCCGTTCAAGACGGTTCAACTCCGATGGAGTATGTCAATATCATTCACACTCTCGCGGTCACAGCACAGAAAAATGTTGGGCACTCCGCCATCTCATTCAAAATCTCATTGACAGCGGTGTCCTGCAGCTGGCAGATGATGACACTGTTCAACTCGAGAATGGGAATACATGTCCTACCAAATGGAAGGGATCAGTAGTAGTTATATCTGAAGTGGATGATGAGACTGTCAAAGCATTTCCCATACAATCAATTCAACTCAAAGGAACTGACAATCCTTTAAAAGTGGCCGCACCAAAGCCAATTTCTTTACCCTTCAGACCCGAAAATCATGTTGTCAGCTTACACAAGGTTCCATGGAATTATGGAGAAGCTGAAGGATCCATATCTCATACTACTGCTACAGTGTCGAAGGAAAATCCACTGTATCTTCCTCAGCGGGTTATAAAGCCTACCTTCAAAGCAAAGGGGAAAATTTCCATGGAGAAGATTGAAAAATTCCTTCGCACTATGGGTCATAATGAAGCCAATGTGGTTCTAAGCATAAGAGAAGCTCCACATCTGATATCAATATTGGACTTGGTTTTCTCTTTCGAGGATCATCGGAAGATCTTATTGAAGGTTTTGGAAGAAGCCTACTTACCGAAATCAGTGGATGTGGAAAAATTTCAACATATGGTTGATCACATTTTTAACAACAATGTGATATCATTCATTGATAACGACATACCGCCCGAAGGGACCGGTCATTGCAAGCCATTCCACATTGCAGTTTTATCCTTATGATACCGTGGTAAAGATAAATGTCAATCTCAACCAGATCCAAAGCAGCCATACGATTGTCAAAGCTTTTGATGGATCCTGACGAAATTCCGTCGGAAAGATTGAGCTGCCAATTGAGATTGGTCCAAATACATTCAATGTATCCTTCCACGTTCTCAGGATAGATTCAGGATACAACCTGCTATTGGGAAGACCTTGGATACACATGGCTGGAGTCGTTCCCTCCACACTACATCAACAACTAAAGTACATTGTCAATAATAGTCTAGTCACTGTCAACGCTGAGCCGGAATGTCCTGAACAAGGAAAGCTACCAATCATCAGCTTCAATTTAGAAGTTAAGCCGGCCATATTTCATGCTCTGGAAGTGAGTAACACGCAATACCATCATATTGGAGCGCCACTTCCTATACCCAAGATTTCAGCCGAGGTTATGTCGACCACTCAAGAAATGATGTCATTGGGTTATCAGCCTGGACAAGGGCTTGGTAAAGATAAACATGGTATTGAACACCCTATTCAAATGTCCAGTCAAATTGGAATAGTCGAACTAGGCTATTCTACCAGTTCAAGTCACAGAATCCTCATAAGCATAAACAGGTTCCTCAAGTCTCTGCCACGCGGCGATTTATTCCATCTGCACCACATGAGCTGATACAGTCTCCAGTAAAGGTGCCAGACCATGTTGTGGCTATGCTGTTTCCCAAGCCAGTACCATTCAAAGCAAAAGAGGTGCTGATTCCTGATCCCAAAGTGGAAGAAAAGGAACAGAAACGTAAACATGACATCGCTTTGATGATGTTAGGCATACGTATCATTCTCCATGATGAACATACAAACAGATATACCCAGACGATGATTGCCCAGATGTCATGGTTATCATTCGGGAGAAGGAGGACAATGACAATCCTTCCATCACTGCAGTCCATCAGGACTTTGCCCTCGACAATTGGAGCAACACTCCATGCATTGGTCGACGAGGGTAAAATGGGCAAAAAATCCCTCTGCCCTGTAGATAACTTTAATTGCTTACATTTTTATACAGTATTAGCAGTTATTTTATCAAGTACATGCTAACACTTTTGTATAATCAAATAGTTGCATATATTAAGTGAAAGCATATTTTGTTTCAGGACTCTGATATGTGCCTGTACTTGCTGATGACATGCCTTCTCTCCACAAGGGCTGTAACTTTGATGCAAAGTTGGACTCATACTTGATGGAAATATAAGAGGACATTGAGACACCTCAGGAGATTAAGGAATGGGTCACAGATAAACCTAAACCCAACCTTGACCAAACCACTTCTTTCAATCTTCAAACCTTAGAAAACCCTAAGCTAATCCAGATTGGTTCAGACCTCACCCCAAACCAACGGAATGACATGGTTGCACTATTAACCCAATTCCAGGATGTGTTTGCATAGTCTCATGAAGACATGGTGGGTTTGTCCACTGACATTGTTCTTCATCGCATTCCCATTAAAGAAGGATTCAAGCCAGTTAGGCAAAAGCTCAGGCGATTGAAACCTGAGTGGAGTTTAAAGGTTAAAGAAGAAATTGTGAAACAATTTCAAGCTGACATTATCATGGTGTCTACATATCCGAAGTGGATATCCAATATTGTTCCCGTGCCTAAACCCGGGGGAAAGGTGAGAGTTTGCGTGGATTATTGGGATTTGAACAAAGCTTGCCTTAAAGATAGCTTTCCCGTGCCCTTTATCCACATTCTCATTGACAATACTGCTCAATATGGCATGTACTCCTTTGCGAATTGCTTTGTGGGGTACCATCAAATTATGGTTGCTGAGGAAGACCATGAGAAAACTGCTTTCATCACGCCTTGGGGAACCTTTTGCTACAGACGGTTGTCATTCGGCCTCATCAATGCCAGGGCAACCTACCAGCGAGTTATGACGGCTCTTTTCCATGATTTAATGCATAAAGAGATATAGATCTATGTGGATGACATCATTGTCAAGTCCCGAAGGGAGAAAGACCAATTAGACCATCTCAGAAAGTTTTTCAACAGTTTGCGTGTGACGCCCCCAAAATAGGTCCAATCCATCCAACCTATTCTAAGTCGCCAATTACATGGTACAGAAAATAACTACAACTTTATTATAACAATTATCGTATAAAATACAACAACACAAATGTTGTGAGTTTGGATACAAATATATACCAACTGTGACTCATGTCCCAACCTTGGACAGCACGTCACAATGACACCTTACATAAAGGTACAGTCAATAACTGTTTTAGAAATTAAAATCTTTGAAAAGTGCTCAAGGAAACCTTCGTACATGGGAGGCCATGCGTCTATGTTATAATAGATATCATATGCCCATAAAATTATCCTTGGTTGACCTAATAGACCCCAAAGAAAAATGAGAAGATTACTATCATGTTCTTTCTAATGATGAGTCTTCTCTTGACATATAAATATCTCCACTGTCTCCAGGTGAAAATTATATTTCAAATAAACTCCAAGATCATATAGGTAGTGCTCGTAGTTATACTCAGCAAGTGGATGTGCACAATCCTGTCTTATAATAACACAAAGTTGTATGTCATTAGACATCTTGTATGATAGTGGCAAAACACCCTTCCAACATTGGGTTCGCCTCACCCTATTGTTGTTCACCAAAATCAATTATTAAGTGACGTATAATATACGACACACACATCTTAGGTCCTCAATACAATTACATATTGTATGTCATGTCGCTTTATAATGTGTTGAGAAACTTTGACAGTCCATCCCACTATTCCCCTGTTATCCCCGCTCGACCCAGCTACACTCTTATTACCTGCAAGGAATTGTGAAGCAAAAGCGTGAGCACAACTAGCTCAGTAAAGAATATCATGACTAAAGATAATTAAATTATCAATAGCCTTCATCAGTAATAAATCAGAGATTTAAAACATATGGTAGATGATAAAACTTTTCAACCATAGTTGCAGCGGAACGAGCAATCCATTAGAAGAGTCAAATAGACTATAAAGTCTATTATCTGCTCCACATTAAAAGTCCACCAATAATGTTTTATCCCTGTAACATCAATCAACAGTTCCTTTCCACAATCATATGAATAACTCATAATCATAATTGTGATTATAAATTCCTCTTCTCATCTTGGACGAAGATAATTTACGTCACCTGTCTTTACCTGAAATATCAAAGATCATAGTTATATCAAATCACAGTTCTTGTTCATAATCATACTAATAAATTCATCTTTGCACTACGAGGATATTCATTATCATTTCATCTTTGCACTACAGGCCAAAGATATTTAATAATATGTCATCTTTGCACTACAGGTCAACCAAAGATATTCAACAACATGTCATCTTTGCACTACGGGCCAAAGATATTCAACAACAAGTCATCTTTGCACTACAGGCCAAAGACATTCATATCTCAAAGAAATGCATAATTATTTCAGAATTTATATAAACCATAATTATAATCATTTTGATCAATTCACCTTTGCACTTAAGCTAAAAATATTTAATGGTCATGATCATACTAGTCAATGATTCAACTTTGCACTACTGGCAAAAGAGAACCCATAGTCACGATCATACCAATAATCTACCCATCTTTACACTCAAGTCAAAGAGAAATTTCTTCATCAGGATTATAAAAATGTTATATATGATAATCAAAACATGAATTTAATTTCAAGAGCAATATTCTTAAATCAACGATAATTTGATCAGAAAAAGAAACCAATTTTATCGTGAATAGAGTAACTCCGACACAAAAGATAAACCTTCACATTAAAATCCATATCAATATTTATAACACCTTAATCCAAATGTTATAAATCACATAAAATCTCATAATCTAATATTATTAATATTATAACAATATTTTAATCATTTCTTAAACTTATAAACAATTTAATCCAATTGTTTACACTTTATTAATTAATACATTTAATCATCCTAAAATGCTAAACTCATAAGATAAGCCCTCATAAAAAATCTGCATATACATCATATAGAATTCTCAATCCATAAAATCTAATTTTCCAATTTTTTTACTTAACATAACATATTTAATTCATTTACTCATAACTAGACCATTTTCATGAAAAATACCAAATCAATTCCAAAAATATTTCTTTTCTGAGATTTAACATAATATAGTCTCAAATTGAACATATATTTTTCTCAAAATTTTTAAAATTTATGTACTATTTTTCATATGGCCATAACTGCCGAATATTTAGACATTTATCATAAATTGTATATTTGTCCAAAAATTCCGAAATTTACAGAGTATACTTCTGTTATATACATGTACTCCCAATAAAAATTTTACAAATTTTGGGGTTAACCACAAGGAGTTATAAGGGTTTACTTTTAAAATAGTATTTTCTCATAAAATTCATAACTCATAATCTATACATCCAAAAATCGCCATTTTTGGACACAATCTACAAAACTTATCAAATTATTATTTCAAAATTTTCTAGAATTTTTGAAGGTCTGAAAAGTTACCAAACATGAAAAACATAACAACTCTTAAAATCTCTTACCTAAAAAGAGTAGTACTTCTGACTGGAATATCGGATGTAAAGTCGAAGGAAACTTGCACTGAAAAGACACTCTCAAAGTATCTAAATACTCATAAAAATATGCTCGACAATATTGAGAGAGAAAACTTATGTTTCTGGTGTGATTTTCAATTCTAACATAAGCACCTATTTATAGGAAAATACTAGAACGCCAAATGAGACTAAATTAATAAATTATTTATTTATTTTTTTTTTCTCTCTACGCCACCTCTCTTGAAAACTTAGCAGCCTCTAGCATGCGATACTTGAACAAATTTGGCAGCCCACATGTGTTAAAACAAAAGTGGGTCCCACGCCTAATTTTAATAAAAATTATTTTATTTTTTGAAACTTCAGTAATTCATAGAAAATAGCCCGCTTATCAAAAAAATAAAAATTTTATGTCCATTCCACACAAAATCGAATTTTCTACAACTTTACAGAAGAAAGTTTTTTCAAATTGCAGACCGAAAATATCTGAAATTCACAAACAGAGGATTTTAAACACCGTTTCAACACCTCTTAAAATTTATAACAAACCATGCGTTAATTTTAACGGTTCCAAATGTGTGGACATACACTCAACTTATATATGTATAACATATCCAAAAATCATAACAATCCAACGGTTAGATTAAAATTATAACTCACACAATAGAGCTTTAAGAACACCGATTTGATCTTTTAATACCTCCAATCTGACAAAATACCGATAAAATATCTCAACATTAAATCTTTCACTTATGACCACATAAATAAATCCATCATTTATATTCGCATAAAATAAATATTTTCTTATCATATAAATCAATAGTTAATTATTCACAAATAATATTACAGAATCACACTTATGACAACCAGACAGTTCCTAGGAAAGAGGGGGCTTTCCGATAAGAATTTCTCCTTACTGGTGCGCAATTAGATTATCAAACCTCTCCTCGACAGAATTTTCTAGACATTACCAATAATGTTATCTAATAATGTTATTCAAATAATACGAATTATTGATCTGATAATGAAAAATACTATGCAGTGATAATTATTGAAACAACAATAATATAAAATATCGACGCAGCAATTATTGAACAAATAAAATAACGTATTGAACAGTAATTACTGTAACAATTATTGAGTAGTGCCTTCTTACATAAGAATCAATAATTCAAAAATAATGTGCAATACCGTGTGCTACTATGCAACAACGCGTATCACTGTATTTTAACCACCAAGTATTTCAACAGTGTTAACGGTAACAATTACGCCGTTATTTATAAAAACTCAAACTTGTCGCTTTCTTCATCCGACAGTTATTCTGTTATGGGGCCCACAAATGACTGCGCCATCGTACAGATATTCCCGGGAAAAAGAATATTCCACGACCAAATGAATATTTCCCGACAACAATAAGTATTTTATAGCTACTTGTTTATTTTAAAAAAATTTCATATATCACTCTTAACTTTACTTTTTATCAATTTTACCATTTACTGAATAGTAATTATAAGAAAAATTGAATAATTTTATTTCATAAAATTCGAGGTCTTACAATCTCCCCTTCTTATGAAATTTCATCCCCGAAATTTACGTACCTGGTATTTCTAGAGTTGAGTATACCTTGCTTTCATTTCAGATTCCATCTTCCCTGTCCTCATGATTTCTCCATTGCTCATCTCATGTATTTCAGATATCATTATAGAATACTGCTTCAAAACAAGGGTTAATTGAACAAATTAACATATCACATAATATCCCGATAATATGACTGACGAACAAATAAGCTTAGGTAGGACACACTGGCGAAGTATTTACTCATCTCTCCCCTCCTAGTTCTATTCCCCAATCTCCGCCAGAGATCATATCCCTAAGCTCTGATACCAACTGTGACGCCCCCAAAATAGATCCAATCCATCCAACCTATTCTGAGTCGCCAATTACATGGTACAGAAAATAACTAAAACTTTATTACAACAATTATCGTGCAAAATACAATAACACAAATGTTGTGAGTTTGGATACAAATATATACCAACTGTGACTCATGTCCCAACCTTGGATAGCACATCACAATGGCACCTTACATAAAGGTACAGTCAATAACTGATTTAGAAATTAAAATCTTTGGAAAGAGCTCAAGGAAACCTTCGTACATGGGAGGCCATGCGTCTAGGTTATAATAGATATCATATGCCCACAGAACTATCCTTGGTTAACCTAATAGACCCCAAAGAAAAATAAGAAGATTACTATCATGTTCTTTCCAATGGTGAGTCTTCTCTTGACATATAAATATCTCCACTGTTTCCAATTGAAAATTATATTTCAAATAAACTCCAAGATCGTATAGGTAGTGTTCGTAGATATACTCAGCAAGTGGATGTGTACAATCATGTCTTATAATAACACGAGGTTGTATGTCATTTGACATCTTCTATGATAGTGGCAAAACACCCTTCCAACGTTGGATTCGCCTCACCCTATTGTTGTTCACCAAAATCAATTATTAAGTGACTATAATATATGACACACACATCTTAGGTCCTCAAAACAATTATATATTGTATGTCATGTCGTTTTATAATGTGTAAAGAAACTATGACAGTCTCGGACTGTGACGCCCCCAAAATTAGGTATGCATCACCCATCTTGAGTCGCCAAATACATGGTACGAAATTCAAATACAACTTAATAATACAACTGTCGTGTACAATACGATAAAACATAAACTGTGAGTTTGAATACAAATATTGTCTACTAGAGAGTATAAAAACTTAAAAAGAGTCCTCATTACAATTATTATCACACTATTTCACAGAATAGTGAGGACTACTAATGCTATCCTCTGGACCATCACTCTGTTCCCCGACTCATCCCAATTATATTCTCATTTCTTGAAGAAAACAGTGAAAGAAAAGGGTCTAGCCCAGTAAGAAATATTATGACTAAGATAATGCAGAATAAATTATCGTTAGCCTTCAACAATGTTAAACTGATAAAATATAATAGACATCAAGTTTAACTGCAGCGGAACAAACAATTCATTAAAAGAGTCAAGTAGAGAATAAAATCTACTATCTTTTATGATTTAAAAGGTTTCTCATCACTTTCATTGCTGAGACTCAGCTTAATAAATAATCCACATCATTGAATCACCCCTGCACTACGGCCAAGGATATTCTTTAGTATCACGACCACGAATTATCCATGCACTACTGCTTAAGATAATCATATTTTCATCAACGGTCCTGATCATGCCATAAAATAATTCATCCTTGCACTCCGGCCAAAGAGAATCCATAGCCATAATCATACCAAAAACTGTCTATCAATGCACTACGGGCCAATGAGGACTTTTTGCACATCATTTATAACATTACGGTTATGATTATACCGAATAATCCCTGGTCATAATCATACCAAGTCCATCTATACACTACAGGCCACAGATGACTTTCAACATAATATAAACATGAGGATGATGACAATGATATAAGAATTCAATAAAACAAGTTCAAGAATTAATTTATCTAGGAACTGATAACTTCCAAATTATCAACATGATACTGTTTTGTAGAGTAAAATTCTAGAATGCTCAGAAGAATATTTCCATGAAAAGATACTGGATGAAGCGCAAATATCAAGGATATTCCACTAATTTAATGGAGTATAGAAGTAAAAATTTTAACCAACTGAGTATAATAAAGAATGGAATAACAAAAGAAATCACCATGCATGCGGTACTTTGCATAGACAGGTTATTCCAACATAATAATAATAACGGAACCAGGTTAGGAAAAATTTGCACCGACAGGATGTTCTAACAGAATAATAAAGACGGAACCAGGTCCGGTGTAAAACACATAGACAGGATATTCCAACAGAATAATAATAAAGACGGAACCAGGTCCTGTGTAAAACACACATACAGGATGTTCCAACAGAATAATAGAAGAATGTCACCAAGTATAGGGTAGACCGCGTATATAGGTTATTCCAACAGAATAATAAGTAATGGAATAACAACAGTTCTCTTCATGAATAAGAAAGAATAACACCCCTTATGAGTACAACAAATAATATCCCTTACCGTCAAATAACTGACCCAGAAAACTTTTTTTCTTTCTCTCTATAATTTTCTCTCTCTAGAGTTTTAGTGAATTCGTAAGAAATAATGAAGGAAAGAGTTTCTATTTATAGGAGAATGGAAGAGCACTGTTCATTGATGAAATAATTTTACAAATATACGTACCAAGGTTTTGATATCACCAATGCAAAAATTCAATCAACTAACCAATAAGATTACAACAAAAAATTAAAATATAATATATATATATATATATATATATATATATATATATAAACATGTTTTCAACTTATATATATCAATATTATATATATACACCACTTAATTTTTCTCCCCCATAACCAACATCAATCCCCCACCCACCCAATAATCAAATTCACTACACTCTTACACATCACTATCACACTACCACTTTTCCACCATTTTTCACTCACACACCTATCACTTTCACATATCATTTCCTCCCACCATATACTCAATACATGCATATACTTCCATACATATACTCTTTCATTTCTAAAATCATTTTTCCAACACATATGGGCCCCACATGTGGCCCCCACATGTGGGCCCCACCTTTAAAAAAATTTTCTACCAATTATTTTGAAAAATGGGTAAATGGGAGTCCATAAACAAAGCAAAACTGAGTGACTTCTCACGTAAGCATCAATAATCAATACCGTGTGTTACTATGCAACCACGCGTATTACTGTACTTTTAACACCGGGTGTTTCAACAGTTAACGGTAAAACTTTCGCCGATATTTTCATAAAGTATTTTTGTCGTTTTCTCAATCTGACACTAATTCCGTTGTGGGGTCCACCAATGATTGTACCGTCGTACAGATATTCCCCGACAAAAAGAATATTCCCCAACCAATCGAATATTATATAACAACTTGCGTATTTTGTAAAATTTATAAATACTACCCATAACTATAATATTGTATCAAATCCACACCATAATTTAAAAAATTATTTTGAGAAAATTAAATATTTATTCATAAAATCTGGAGTGTCACAATCTCCCCTCCTTATAGAATTTTGCCCTCAAAATTTACGTGCGTACCTTGTATGCCGAATAGATGAGGACACTTCGTCAGATTCTAACTCTTGAGGTATAACCTTTAAGCGTAGAATATATTCCAGGATTTTAACAGGTACATCTTCATACGTTAAATCATCCGCTATCTTGTCCGGTTTTAAATCAATAATGTGGTTCGGGTCGTCCACATATTTACGTAACATCAATACGAAAAAAAATGTTATGAACATGCGACATACTTGGCGGTAAAACGAGTCTATAAGCCACAGTTCCTACTTGATCGAGAATTTCAAATGGGCCAATTAAATCGAGGGTTTAAATTTCCTCTCTTCTTCGATTTTTGCTTTTAGAATAACGCCCTCTTGAACCTTCTTCTTCACGTTCATCAGCTCTGAGTATGTAGCTTGATCGGCTTTAACTTTATCGATTAAAGTCGATTCTAATCGTATATTTGTTATCTTCACGTGGGTCCCTAGAGTCTTTAACTCTATCTTCATTATTTGTAAGTTATATGAAATGGGTCTTTGTGTTAACAACATCTCACTCGCATACGATCTTTTACTCAATGCGTCAGCTACCACTTTCGTTCTTCCACGATGATATTGAATGGTATGGTCATAATCTTCAACAGCTCGAGCCAACGTCTTTGGCGCATGATAGGTTCGCTTTAGTTGAAGAAATATTTAAGGGTTTAAGAAATGGGTTTTGTACTGGGGTCAATACAAAATTCTATTTCATGCTCTAGAGTAGGCTAAGAAGTCTTCAAGAATACGTCAGTAAATTTATTAACAATAGAAATACCATTCAAAATTGTGACTCTCATCCAAGACTTGGATAACATGTCACATTGATACCTATTAACTTGCCATCGTCATTCACGACGTTGCCTACAGAAAGTCTGGCTTCGGTACATTCCACACAAGAAAGTCAACAACGAAAGGATCGGGGCTCTTTATTTATGGCTTGATATGACAATAATTGACTTTAGTGGTTTGGTTACTTGAATTCGCATGACAGGTTGGTTAGGAATATGAAAGCTAACAACCTTACGAAAAGCATGATGAGTAGTTAACCAATCGTTTTCAAAAATCACATCAAAGGAAAGTATTTTCAAAGAGATAAGATCAAAAGGTAACGTGAAAGTGTCGATTTGAATCTAACAAGATTTATAAATAGTGGAGTTAACGAAGGTTTCTCCCAACTGAGTTTAAACAGATATATCAAAGTCTAACTTCTCCGGAGTTAACTTTAAACATTGAACACAACTAGGTGCAATAAAAGAGTAGAACCGGTATCTAACACGGTATAGACTTCGTAAGAGTTTATGACTAACATACCCGTGATAATTTTATTCAGGTTCCTCGTCACAAAAAAATGCTCTCTCTTAAACTACTGGCTTTGGCTTGTCTGGGACATCCTTTGGCATCACTATCCCAGCTGGAATTGACTTCATCATATGACAAAATCGAGCTAGGTGACCTTCTCTTCCGCAATTAAAACACGCTTTGGATTGCTGCGTACAGTTTGGACGAATGTGTCCCTCCTGTCCGCATTTGAAACATACGACCGGTGGTCGTTCTTCTTTCTTTGAAACGGGTGCTGGTGTCGACGTCTTCACGTCATTGTTGAACCTTCTCTTCTTGAAATATCCATTCTTATTGTTTTAACCATGATTACCACTGAAGTGGTTACCATTTCTGGCATGTTAATTTCCTCAATGCTTATTGTCACCGCTTTGATGAATGTTATCACCGGTATTATTATTTTTTCGGCTACTCTCTTTTGGTTGTGTTGACTCGTTATCGCGCTCCACTAACTGAGCCCTATTTACAACATCTGAATACAAACACAGTTTATGAGAAATAAGATATTGACGTATCTCCGGCTTCAAACCTCTTAAAAACATTCGCGTCATTCTCTCTTCATTATCAACCAGGTGGGACGCAAATCGGGACAACTTGGCAAACTTAGCTTCGTACTGCGACACGGTCATGTTGTTTTGCTTCAACTTGATAAATTCCACCTCCTTCATGTGACGAATGCCTTCGGGAAAGTACTGGCCATTGAAAAGCTCTTGGAACTTCTCCCAAAATATCTTGAGTGCGCCAGGCTGGGTACGTTTTACAGATTTCCACCAGTGATCTGCCTCTTCACGCAACATAAAGGTGGCAAAGGGAACCTTTTGCTCCTCGTAGCATCCCAAGACATCAAATATCTTGGTGATCTGCTTTAACAACGTCTCCGCCTTAAGTGGTTCTGGCTTTCCCAAAAACTCCGGTGGTCACAGCTCCTTGAATTGCTTAGCGGTGACCAACCGTGGGTTGCCATTGTTTCCTCCTGCATTATGAACAGGAGCCGCCTTCGCCTGATGTTGCATGAATTCTAAAAAGCTCCTAAACGTACCGTCGTTCGTCAATTGATCAGTGTTGTTGTTTACAAAAGGATTATCACCATCCTGTTGCACATTGTCCAGATTATTGATCTGTGGAGAATCAACGGTCTCCTGTGCTCCATTGCTATTCTCAACATTCTCGGATGTCATTTTCAGATACTGCCACAAAACAAAGGTTAATTGACATGTAACATATTATCCTTATATTCTGACCGACCAATTAAATACCAAATAAACTTAGGTAGGTCATACTAGCGAAGAAATTCCCCGTCTCTCCCCTCCTAGTTCTATTCTCACATCCTAGCGAGGGATTATATCCCTGAACTCTGATAGCAACTGTGATGCCCCCAAAATTAGGCATACATCACCCATCTTGAGTCGCCAAATACATGGTACAAAATTCAAATACAACTTAATAATACAACTGCCATGTACAATATGACGAAACATAAATTGTGAGTTTGAATAAAAATATTATCTACTAGAGAGTATAAAAACTCAAAGGAGTCCTCATTATAATTATTATCACACTATTTCACAGAATAGAGAGGACTACTAATGTGACAACCCCAAAATAGGTCCATTCCATCCAACCTATTCTGAGTCGCCAAATACATGGTACAGAAAACAACTACAACTTTATTACAACAATTGTCGTGCAAAATACAACAACACACATGATGTGAGTTTGGATACAAATATATACCAAATGTGACTTATGTTCCAACCGTGGACATCACCTCACAATGACACCTTCCATAAAGGTATAGTCAAAAACTGTTTTAGAAATTAGAATCTTTGGGAAGTGCTCAAGGAAACCTTCGTACATGGGAGGCCACGCGTCTAGTAGATATCATATGGCCACAGAATTATCCTTGGTTGACCTAATAGACTCCAAAGAAAAACGAGAAGATTACTATCATATTCTTCCCAATGGTGAGTCTTCTCTTGACTTATCATTATCTCCACTGTCTTTAATCGTGAATTATATTTCAAACAAACACCAAGATTATATAGGTAGTGCCCATAGATATACTCAGCAAGTGGATGAGCACAACCATGTCTTATGATGACATGAGGTTGTATGTCATTAGACATCTTGTATGACAGTGACAAAACACCCTTCCAACGTTGGGTTCGCTTCACCCTAGATGATTCACCAAATATAACTACTAAATGACGACCACCGTTCTATTCCCCTGTTACCCCCGCTCGACTCAGCTACACTCTTATTACCTGAAAGGAATTGTGAAGCAAAAGGGTGTGAGCACAACTAGCTCAGTAAAGAATATCATGACTAAAGATAATTAAATTACCAATAGCCTTCATCAATAATAAATCAGAGATTTAGAACATATGGTAAATGATAAAAATTTTAACCATAGTTGCAGCGGAATGAGCAATCCATTAGAAGAGTCAAATAGACTATAAAGTCTATTATCTTCTCCATGTTAAAAATCCACCAACAATGTTTTATCCCTGTAACATCAATCAACAGTTCTGGTCCACAATCATATAAATAATCATACTAATAAATCATATAAATGATTCTAAATTTTTCTTCGCACCCACGACGAAGAATATTTTCATCACATGTCTTTACCTGAAACATCAAAGATCATGGTTATACCAAATCACAGTTCCTGTTCATAATCATACTAATAAATCCATCTTTGCACTACGACCAAAGATATTCAACAACAGTTCAACTTTGTACTACAGGCCAAAGATATTTATCAACAGACCATCTTTGAACTACAGCCCAAAGATATTCAACAACAGTTCATCTTTGCACTACGGGTCAAAGATATTCATCAACAATTCATATTTGCACTACAGGCCAAATATATTCATATCTCAAAGAAATATATAATCATTTCAGAATTTATATAAACAATAATTATAACCATGTTGATCAATTCACCTTTGCACTTAATCTAAAGATATTTACTTAAAAATTCAATGGTCATGATCATACCAGTCACCAATTCAACTTTGCACTACTGGCCAAAGAGAACCCATAGTCATGATCATACCAATCTACCCATCTTTACACTCAAGTCAAAGAGAAATCAATATCATCATTAGGGTTATAAAAATGTTATATATGATAATAAAAATAATATGATCAACAAATAGTTTTAATCTCAAGAGTAATATTCGTAACTCATGAATAGTAAGTCGTGAATAGTAACTCATGAATAGTAACCCCGACACAAAAAGGTAGAAATTCTACAATAAAATCCATACCAATATTTCGGTATAATGATATTGAAAGAATAACATTTCTTAAATTTATAAACAATTTATTTTAATTGTTTACACTTTACTAAAATAATGCATTTAATCATTCTAAAATGGCAAACTTATAAGATTTCATCACCAATAACCAAAACCCTCATATAAAATCTGCATATATTTCATATAGGATTCTCAAGTCATAAAATCCTATTTTTAAACTTTCTTACTTCACATAACATATTTAATTCATTTACTCATAACTAGACCATTTTCATGAAAAATACCAAATCAGTTCCAAAAATATTTCTTTTCTGGGATTTAGCATAATATAGTCCCATAGTGAACATATATTTTTCTCAGAATTTTTAAAAGTCATTTACTATTTTTCATATGGCCAAAACAGCCGAATATTTAGACATTTATCAAAAATTGTACTTTTATCTAAAAATTCTGAAATTCACAGAGTATACTCCTATCATATACATGTACTCCTAATAAAATTTTCATCAATTTTGGAGTTAACCACAAGAAATTATAAGCAGTTACTATTAAAATAGTCTTTTCTCATAAAATTCATAACTCTTAATCTATACATCCAAAAATCACCATTTTTGGACACAATCGAGAAAACTCATAAAAATATCATTTCAAATTTTTCAAAATTTTTGAAGGTCAGAAAAATTACGAAATTGAAAAATATAACAACCCTTAAAATCCCTTACTATCCCTTACCTCAAAAGAGCATTACTTCTGATCGGTATAAGGCTGAAGGAAACTTGCACTGATGAATAGAAACTCACAGAGTATCTAAATATTCACAAAATACACTCAATAATCTAGAGAGAGAGAGAAAACTTATGAATTCTGTGTGATTTTCAATTCTAACTTAGCCCTCTATTTATAGGAAAATGTTAGCACGCCGACGCAGACTTAACCTGTAACCTGATGGCTTTACCTGCTACTATTCCCACCCACCACATTTGAATAAAAATCTCAGTACATTTCGTTACCAACCAAGAGTGGAGCCCACCAATTCTAGAATTTTTCACCAAAATGATAAACTCCGAAAATTCAACAATTTATGAACCAGTCATCTCGTAAAATTCATAATAAATCATACGTTCATTTTTAACGTTTCAAAATTTGTGGACATATACTCAACTTATATATGTATAACATATCAAAAAATTACCACGATCCAACGGTCGAATTAAAAATTATAACCCCCGCAAAATATCTCAAAAACTCTAATTTTTAATACCTCCATTCCGACAAAAATACAGATAAAAACCTCAACATTAATTCCTTCATTTTTAACCACAAAAATATATCCCTCATTTATATCCACATAAAATAAATATTTCCTTATCATATGAATCAATAATTAATTGTTCACAAATAATATTACAGAATCACATTTATGACAACCAGGCCATTCCTAGGAATGAGGGGCTTTCCAATAAGAATTTCTCCTTATTGGCGCGGAATTAGATGACCAAACCTCTCCTTATACAGAATTTTCTAGACATTGCCAATAATGCTATCTAATAATATTATTCAAATAATATGAATTATTGATCTGATAATGGAAAATACTGTGCAGCAACAATTATTGAACAACAATAATACAAAATTTCAACGTAGCAATTATTGAATCATTAAAATAAAATATTGAATAGTAATTACTGTAACAATTATTGAGTAGTGTCTTCTTACGCAAGAATCAATAATTTCAAAAATACTGTGCAATAACGCGTATTACTGTATTTTAACCACCGGATATTCCAACAGTGTTAACGGTAACAACTACGCCGTTAATTATAAAAACTCAATTTTTGTCGTTATCTTCATCCGACAGTTATTCGTTATGGGGCCCACAAATAGCTGCGCCGTCGTACGAATATTCCCCGACAGAAAGAATATTCCACGACCAAACAAATATTCCCCGACAACAATGATTATTTTATAACCACTTGTTTATTTTGAAAAAAAATCGTATATCACCTTTAACTTTAACTTTTTATCAATTTAACCATTTACTAAATCGTAATTATAATAAAAATTGAATACTTTTATTTTATAAAATTCGGGGTCTTACAACTAATACCTCTGGACCATCACTCCGTTCCCCGAATCGTCCTAACTATATTCCCATTTCCTGAAGAGAACAGTGAAAGAAAGGGTGAGCTCAACTAGCCCAGTAAGAAATATTATGACTAAGATAATGCAGAATAAATTATCGTTAGCCTTCAACAATGTTAAACTGATAAAATATAATAGATATCAAGTTTAACTGCAGCGGAACAAGCAATCCATTAAAAGAGTCAAGTAGAGAATAAAATCTACTATCTTTTATGATTTAAAAGGTTTCTCATCACTTTTATTGCTGAGACTCAACTTAATAAATAATCCACATCATTGAATCACCCTTGCACTACGGCCAAGGATATTCTTTAGTATCACGACCACGAATTATCCATACACTACGGCTTCAGATAATCATGTTTTCATCAACAGTCCTGATCATGCCATAAAATAATTCATCCTTGCACTACGGCCAAAGAGAATCCATAGCCATAATCATTCCAAAAATTGTCCATCAATGCACTACGGACCAATGAACACTATTTCCACATCATTTATAACATTACAGTTATGATTATACAGAATAATACTTGGTCATAATCATACCAAGTCCATCTATGCACTACAGGCCACAGATGACTTTTAACATAATATAAACATGAGGATGATGACAATGATATAAGAATTCAATAAAACAAGTTCAAGAATTAATTTATCTAGGAACTGATAACGTCTAAATTATCAACATGATACTGCTTTGTAGAGTAAAATTCAAGAATGCTCAGAAGTATATTTCCATGAAAAGATATTAGATGAAGCGCAAATATCAAGGATATTCCACTAATTTCATGGAGTATAGAAGTAAAATTTTTAACCAACTGAGTATAATAAAGAATGGAATAACAAAAGAAATCACCACGCATGCAGTACTTTGCATAGACATGTTATTCCAACAAAATAATAATAACGGAACCAGGTCAGGGAAAATTTGCACCGACAGGATGTTCTAACAGAATAATAAAGACGGAACCAGGTCCGGTGTAAAACACACAGACATGATGTTCCAACAGAATAATAATAAAGACGGAACCAGGTCCGGTGTAAAACACACAGACAGGATGTTCCAACAGAATAATAGAAGAATGTCACCAAGTATAGGGTAGACCGCGTATACAGGTTATTCCAACAGAATAATAAGCAATGGAATAACAACAGTTCTCTTCATGAATAAGAAAGAATAACACCCCTTATGAGTACAACAAATAATATCCCTTACCGTCAAAGAAACTGAATATAAGAGTAGGAAAGTAGCATAAAACTTTTCTTCTTTCTCTCTATAATTTTCTCTCTCTAGAGTTTCAGTGAATTCGTAAGAAATAATGAAGGAATGAGCTTCTATTTATAGGATAATGGAAGAGCACTGTTCATGGATGAAATAATTTAGCAAATATACGTACCAAGGTTTTGATATCACCAATGCAAAAATTCAATCAACAAACCAATAAGATTACAACAAAAAATTAAAATAATATATATATATATATATATATATATATATATATATATAAACACATGTTTTCAACTTATATATATCAATATTATATATATACACCACTTAATTTTTCTCCCCCATAACTAACATCAATCTCTCACCCACCCAATAATCAAATTCACTACACTCTTACACATCACTATCACACTACCACTTTTCTACCATTTTCCACTCACACACACATCAGACACCTATCACTTTCACATATTATTTTCTCCCACCATATACTCAATACATACATATACTTCCATACATATACTCTTTCATTTCCAAAATCATTTTTCCAACACATATGGGCCCCACACGTGGCCCACACATGTGGGCCCCACATTTTAAAAATTCTTCTACCGATTATTTTGAAAAATAGGTAAATGAGAGTCCATAAACTAATCAAAACTGAGTGACTTCTCATATAAGCATCAATAATCAATATCGTGTGCTACTATGCAACCACGCGTATTACTGTACTTTTAACACCAGGTGTTTCAACATTAAAAGTCCACCAATAATGTTTTATCCCTGTAACATCAATCAACAGTTCCTTTTCACAATCATATGAATAACTCATAATCATAATTGTGATTCTAAATTCCTCTTCTCATCTAGGACGAAGATAATTTACATCACCTGTCTTTACCTGAAATATCAAAGATCATGGTTATACCAAATCGCAGTTCTTGTTCATAATCATACTAATAAATTCATCTTTGCACTACGGGCCAAAGATATTCATTATCATTTCATCTTTGCATTACAGGCCAAAGATATTTAATAACAGGTCATCTTTGCACTACAGGCCAAAGATATTCAACAACAGGTCGTCTTTGCACTACAGGCCAAAGATATTCAACAACAGGTCATCTTTGCACTACAGGCCAAAGATATTCATATCTCAAAAAAATACATAATCATTTCAGAATTTATATAAACCATAATTATAATCATGTTGATCAATTCACCTTTGCACTTAAGTTAAAAATATTCAATTATAAATTCAATGGTCATGATCATACCAGTCAATGATTCAACTTTACACTACTGGTCAAAGAGAACCCATAGTCACGATCATACCAATAATCTACCTATCTTTACACTCAAGTCAAAGATAAATTTTTTCATCAGGATTATAAAAATGTTATATATGATAATCAAAACATGGATTTAATTTCAAGAGCAATATTCTTAAATCAACGATAATTTGATCAAAAAAAGAAACCAAATTTATCGTGAACAGTACCCTGTGAATAGTAACTCGTGAATAGTAACTTCGACACAAAAGATAAACCTTCACAATAAAATTCATATCAATATTTATAACACCTTAATCCAAATGTTATAAATCACATAAAATCTCATAATCTAATATTATTAATATTACAACAATATTTTAATCATTTCTTAAACTTATAAACAATTTAATCTAATTGTTTACACTTTATTAATTAATGCATTTAATCATCCTAAAATACCAAACTCATAAGATAAACCCTCATCAAAAATCTGCATATACATCATATAGAATTCTCAATCCATAAAATCCTATTTTCTAATTTTCTTACTTCACATAGTATATTTAATTCATTTACTCATAACTAGACTATTTTCATGAAAAATACCAAATCAGTTCCAAAAATATTTCTTTTCTGGGATTTAACATAATATAGTCCCATATTGAACATATATTTTTCTCGGAATTTTTAAAATTCATTTACTATTTTTCATATGGCCATAACTGCCGAATATTTAGACATTTATCATAAATTGTACTTTTGTCCAAAAATTCCGAAATTCACAGAGTATACTTCTGTTATATACATTTACTCTCAATAAAAATTTTACAAATTTTGGAGTTAACCACAAGGAGTTATAAGGGTTTACTTTTAAAATAATCTTTTCTCATAAAATTCATAACTCATAATCTATACATCCAAAAATCACCATTTTTGAACACAATCTACAAAACTCATCAAATTATCATTTCAAAATTTTCTAAAATTTTTGAAGGTCTGAAAAGTTACGAAACATGAAAAAAATAACAACCCTTAAAATCCTTTACCTCAAAAGAGTAGTATTTCTGACTGGAATATCGGATGTAAAGCCGAAGGAAACTTGCACTGAAAAGACACTCTCAAAGTATCTATATACTCACAAAAATAAGCTCGACAATATTGAGAGAGAAAACTTATGTTTCTGGTGTGATTTTCAATTCTAACATAAGCACCTATTTATAGGAAAATACTAGAACGCCAAATGAGACTAAATTAATAAAATATTAATTTATTTATTTTTTCTCTCTACGCCACCTCTCTTGAAAACTTAGCAGCCTCTAGCATGCCATACTTGAACAAATTTGGCAGCCCACATGTGTTAAAACAAAAGTGGGTCCCACGCCTAATTTTAATAAAAATTATTTTATTTTTCGAAACTTTAATAATTCATAGAAAATAGCCCGCTTATCAGAAAAATACGAATTTTATGTCAATTCCACACGAAATCGAATTCTCTACAACTTTACAGAAGAAAGTTTTTCCAAATTCTAGACCAAAAATATCCAAAATTCACAAACGGATAATTTTAAACACCGTTTCAACACATTTTAAAATTCATAACAAATCATGCGTTAATTTTTAACGGTTCAAAATTTGTGGACATACACTCAACTTATATATGTATAACATATCCAAAAATCATAACGATCCAACGGTCAGATCAAAATTATAACTCACGCAATAGAGCTTTAAGAACACCAATTTGATCTTTTAATACCTCCAATCCGACAAAATACTGATAAAACACCTCAACATTAAATCCTTCATTTATAACCACATAAACAAATCCATCATTTATATCCGCATCAAATAAATATTTTCTTATCATATAAATCAATAATTAATTATTCACAAATAATATTACAGAATCACAATTATGACAACCAGGCAGTTCCCAGGAAAGAGGGGGCTTTTCGATAAGGATTTCTCTTTACTGGCGCGCAATTAGATTATTTAACCTCTCCTCGACAGAATTTTCTAGACATTGCCAATAATGCTATCTAATAATATTATTCAAATAATACGAATTATTGATCTGATAATGAAAAATAATGTGCAGTGACAATTATTGAAACAACAATAATATAAAATATCAACGCAACAATTATTGAACAAACAAAATAAAGTATTGAATAGTAATTACTGTAACAATTATTGAGTAGTGCCTTCTTACATAAGAATCAATAATTCAAAAATACTGTGCAATATCGTGTGCTACTGTGTAACAACGTGTATCACTGTATTTTAACGACCAAGTATTCCAACAGTATTAACGGTAACAATTATGCCGTTATTTATAAAAACTCAAACTTGTCGCTTTCTTCATCCGACAGTTACTCTATTATGGGGCCCACATTGCGCCGTCGTACGGATATTCCCGACAAAAAGAATATTCCACGACCAAATGAATATTCTCCGACAACAATAAGTATTTTATAGCCACTTGCTTATTTTGAAAAAATTTCATATATCACCCTTAATTTTATTTTTTATCAATTTAACCATTTACTGAATAGTAATTATAAGAAAAATTGAATAATTTTATTTCATAAAATTCAGGGTCTTACATTGCATAAGTACAACTTGAAGTTGAATCCAGCCAAGTGCGCCTTTGGCGTCAAATCGGGCAAGCTGCTAGGCCATCAAGCAAATGCCCATTCCTCAGACAGAGAAGGAAATACGAGGATTTTTAGAAAGAATCAACTTCATTAGTAGGTTCATTTCTCAACTCACAGCAACCTATGAGCCCATCTTCAAGTTGTTAAGAAAGAACTCCTCCATGAAATGGAACGATGAGTGTCAAAAAGCCTTCCTTACCATTAAAGAGCAGATGGTTAACGCTCCTACTTTGGTACCACCTAGGGATGATGTTCCCCTATTCATGTACCTGTCCATTAATGACAATGCCATGGGCTGTATACTGGGCCAAAAAGATGATAGAGGCTAAGAACGAGCTATCTATTACCTCAGTAAAAGATTCAGCACCAGTGAACACAAGTACACTCTGATTGAGAAGACTTGTTGTTCTTTAGCATGGGCTTCCATGAGGTTACAACATTACCTCCATGGTCGTACAACCCATCTCATATCCCGCGTGGATCCTCTCAAGTATGTGTTCAGTAAGCCCATACTGAATTGTCGACTGTCCAAATGGCAGTTGATCCTATAACAATTTGACATCATCTACGTGACGCAAAAGTCTGTCACAGGTCAAGGAATTGCGGATCAACTGGCCGCGGCACCTGCAGGGGATTATAAACCCTTAGAAACATATTTCCCCGATGAAGGGGTAATGGCAGAACAGTAATACCATCAGTACGATGCATGCCACACACGGAAGATGTATTTTAATGGAGCTGTTAACACAGAAGGTTCTGGAGCTGGAGCAATTCTAGTATCTGGTACGGGGGAGCAGTATCCCGTCGTCGTCAAATTGCAGTTTGTCAGCACCAACAACACAGCTGAGTATGAAGGCTGTATCATGGGGATAAAACTTTCCTGTTCAATGGGCATCAGGCGGTTAACTGTCTTTGGGGATTCCGAATTGGTAATCAAATAATCCACTGGAATCTATCAAACCAATGAATTACATTTGCTGCCTTACCATCGGCAAGTTTTACAGATGGCTTTAGAGTTTGAAGAAATCTCCTTTCTACACATTCCTCGTAATAGGAATGATTTTGCGGATGCATTAGCAATGTTGGCCTCCTTGATTCACATACCTGACAAGGAAAACATGCCGAGCATCACATCAACAACCCTTGGTATCAGCATATTAAGGAGTATTTACGAGATGGATCTACACCTGCTGAGGCGAGCCTAATTGAGAAGATGCGGATCCATCGACTTGCTATAAAATTCTAATTGAGCGGAGATGCACTCTACAAAAGAGATATAGGATTAGGTTTCCTCATATGTCTAGATAAAGACCAAGCTCAGAGGCTCATGGATGAGATCCATGGTGGAGTATGTGGCCCACACATGAGCGGACCCTTACTTGTCAAGAAGATTATCAGAACAGGGCATTATTGGCTTACACTCAAAGCTGATTGTGATGATCACGTCAAGAGATGCTATCAATGCCAGATTTATGAGAATGCTATCCACGCTCCTCCAAGGGAACTCCACAATATGAGTTCGCCATGGCCCTTCTCAATGTGGGGAATGGACGTGATCGGGCCCATCGATCCCAAAGCTAGTAATGGACATCGATTCAAATTCACCATGATCGACTACTTCACCAAATGGGTAGAAGTAGCCTCCTTCCCCAGGGTTACCAAAGCAGTCCTCATTGCTTTCATCAAAAACAATATTGTCTATCGATATGGACAACCAGAGGTTCTTTTGTCAGATAATGCTAAAAACCTCAATAACAAAATAATGGAGGAGTTATGCAGTAAATTCCACATCAAACACCTTAACTCCGTCATCTACCGTCCAAATATGAATGGTGTTGTTGAAGCGGCTAATAAAAACATCAAGAAGATCATGCAGAAAATGTTCGCCAATCATAAAGGATGGCCTGACCTCTTGCCTCTGACTTTATTAACCTACAGAACTTCCATGCGTACTTCCACTGGGGCAACCCCCTACTCATTAGCCTATGGGATGGAAGCAGTGCTCCCCATAGAGGTGGAAATGGAATCCCTCAGAGTGTTGAAGGATGCTCAGTTGGATGAAGACCAATGGGTACAAGACAGGTATCACTAATTGTCTCTAATAGACGAAAGGCGAACCACGACTATCTTCTATGGTCAGTTATATCAACAAAGGATCGCACGATTCTACAACAAGAAAGTTTGGCTATGGCAACATGACTTGGTTTTGAAAAAGATCATTGACAACCAAGATCAATCTAAGGGAAAATTAGCTCCTAACTGGGAAGGCCCATTTGTTGTCAAAGAGGTATTGACAGGAGGTACTCTCAGACTACAGGAAATGGACGGCGATGAATTTCCACAATTTATCAACTCGGACACCGTGAAACGGTGCTATGTCTGATGATATCATCAAGAAAACATCCTGGTATTGATCATCCAATCACCAGTCATTTCGGTTTTGAACCCTCCCTTTTTTTACAAACTCTTCTGCCCCTCAGGGAAACATACACTTCAAACCAGCAGCCTGGTTTCACCTCAGTTCAAACATTTCATACAATTTTGGTTATCCTGAAGATGGGATTGAACCTTTCACACCTGTAGTTTATCCTGAAGACGGGATTAAACTATTATACGCTTGCAGTTTGTCCTGAAGACGGGATCAAACTTTTTCCACACCTGTATTTTGCTGCAATTCGTCCTGAGGGGCGAACTACGTCGACCTGATCTCCCTGATACCCGAGAGTACGTAGGCAACCATATGCTATATGGCCCGGCCACAATAAACAAAAACAGAAAACAAACAAAAACAATTATGCCCTTTCTCTACAAAAACAAAAACACAAAAACACTTCTACACCCTTCTTTGTCAATAAGGGTTCTGCCTTTCAAATTCAGCATTGAACCTCTTGCACCAGGTTCGAACTACGCAGACTTGATCTCTTCTTCAATAGGAGTACGTATGCAGCCATTTATGGTTCAGTCTAACCCCTACCAGAACAAAAATACTTGTCACACGGTACTGGGTTCAAACTTTAATCCACCACATTTCATCGGTTTTAGACCGAAGGGATGGAATTACCCAACTTCTTCTCACAAATAGAAGATTCGGTGACCATCTAAGCTGCGGTTATGCCTCAAAGAGTAACACCAATTTATAAGAGATGGAATTAACTAGGCTTCTCACAAATAAAAGCACTGGCGACCATCTGTGGTGCGGTTAATCTCATAGAGGAAAAACCACCCTCCTCTCCAATTTTCCATACAGATACCAGTCCCAGACACCAAAGATGGTAGGGATACATACAGATCAATGATCCCTTCTGATAAATCTTGTGACATCTAATTGTCCACATATCAAGGATGAGTTCAGAATGCATCAAGATCACAAAGCCCTAAAGATACAGGCAAATATCAAGCAAGTATCAAGGCACAACTAAAAAGGGAAGTGAATCAAAATATATTTCCTTGCCATACATAATACTGTTTGATATATACATGTGTTGTACATGACAAAATGGCTAAGCTAGTCTGTGCAGGAAAATACAAAGCTATCTATGGATTTATGTGTATGCGGACTATTAGATCTAACATGGCATCCCTCTCTAAAGAAGGAGGTAAGGCTGCAAGCTCTTGCCCAATGGTATCTACACGAGCTAGTAAATCAGAGGCTAACTGCATGGTGGCATGATGCTCATCAATGTATGCACTCATATCAGCAAGGATGCCAGTCGTATGGGATCTCACTAAAATACGGTCTACAATGGCCACATCCCTAGCAGATAAGGCGGTATCCAGCTCCATAAACAATGCATCCCTGGCTAATCTAGCCTCAACCCTCTCCAACAAAGCGGCGTCTCTCCCATCAAGAGATGCCAACATCGAGACCCTAGCCTGATCTCTATCATAGGTCATCAGATGTAGGCTTTGCTCCAAATACTGTGTTGAATACTAAATAACAGTGGCACCCAGGGTGGGAGAATCAATCACAGATGCTGGCAGCCCAGCAGTTAAATCCTCATCGATGGGAACGTCAGCCTCCCCCATGGGCTCCTCATCGTTAGAATCTATATCCTGCACTATGGATACTACCATTGTCGATGCAGTCTCTGTCTCCATCCATGCTGAATACTCTGCAGGATAACCCGGATGACTGACAGAAAACTCGGCTAGCTCTAGCTGGTCCCAACAGGAATACAACCTGGATCTGTCTGCTAATGATAAGTGGCGAGAAGCGAAGCGCTGAATCACTGCCCCCTCATATGGGTGGAAATCCTGAAACTAGTCAAATTGACACAACACTCCCAGTGGGTAGGTGATCATCCCTCTCAAACCAGCTAGAGGAAGATAATCCATGCCCGGAGCATGAGTAATGAAACTGTAGGGTGAACTAAGCTCTGTACACCACAATATAGCAAATGGATCTTTGATTCCTGCGAGGAAAGCTGACCAAGATGCAGCATCTGTACACTCCGTAGGCGGAAAGGAGTATGACATAGCTATCTTATGGGTAAAATAATACCCATGCCGTCTGAATGTGCCCATCGGTCTCAAGTGTGACATAAACCACACGTACAGCATGACCGACCTACCTATGAACACTCCTGCCGGATAAGTGCAGCAGTATATAGCTGACCTCAGAGTCTCTGCAATGATCATCAGTATGATGGTATGACCCTCCCTGAGAGCTCTCATTGCCATAATGATGCCGATGTCTAACTCATCCATATACTGTGGCATGTAGACGTATGACAATACACACAATAGCAGTACATACACTCTGGCTTAACGCCAATGGTCCTCTGGTGTGGTGAAATTCCCGGAATGCCGTGCATAACTATCCTCAGAGCCAAATCTGTCAAACAAAAAACGTTGGGATATCACGTGGCCGGATGTAATCTCGTCCTGTACCACTCTACGCCTCAATCCGGTGAGGGTCATGAACTACCTACTCATGTCTCCGATCGCCATATGCACGCAAGGTCTGTCCAACGGTAGCATCGTCAACCATGCATACTCCTCTAGAGTAGGAGTCAACTCCTGGGTCCCAAATCGAAAAACCTGCCTCTCCAGTACCTAGTGCTCTAGCATACCCTCCACGAATCCTATGGGAACCTGAAACATCAACAGGGTCATAATATGATGTAACAAATGATCTACAGTCACCTTGTCTGATGGTGACATGCTATCATACCACGATCGCATACCCGATGCCACCAAAAATGGTGGGGTATGATCAATACGGCTAACTGTCGAAGAAGCCATCTGTACGGTCCGTGTCATAAGACCATCCAGGGGTCAATGCTGAGTATCTCTGGACATACATTCATATGCATAACATAATAACATGCATGGTACAATAGATGGCAATATGATAAAGGGGATGAAAAAAAACTATACATACATTCCTAAGTATATCATCATCTAATACATCTCTGTACAACTAAAATACAGGGGAATCAGATGAAGCTACCCAACATCTTAACAGAGACCTATCAAAAGATATAGAGAGAATGGGGAGAAGCTACCCAATGTCTAACAGAGAGGCCTATCAAAAGAGATAAAGATAAATATACATCAGAAGAAGTCAATGGTATTGATGTCTACATCGTCAATCCTGTCTTCCTGATGTAACTCCTCGTGAGCCACTGGATCTCTATCTACAGGGATGTCAGGACTATACAATGGAGGATCTGCATCGGCAAAGCCATATGGGTCACCTGAGGGGCTAGTGCCAGAGCTGGAAGGATCAAAAGTATCTGTCTCTGAAGGATCTCTACCCAAATGTCGGATGAAGAAATGTGCCCGGTCCAACTGTCGGGTCAAACTGTCAATCTGTGTTACATGAGTCGGATCTCTAACACAGGCTTGCCAATCCATCATCATCACGGATCCTGGAACCATATCCCCCATAAACTGTGTGGCGCGGGTCTGAACTCCAATGGTATGAGGGAACCACCAATGCTGGAACATCTCATGAGCGACCCTTTAACAATGTGAAACCATCAACCCTCAACAATGGGATATCAATGATTGGTGACTGTGAAACAGGCCAATAACGCCTGGCAGGAGGCAAGATCGGCATACGAATCTCTCCTGTAGTGCTCCTGATAGCACGCTCTCCTAAATAGAGCTCCCATAATCCATCTGTGAAGAGAAGAATCCTACGGGTGGAAACAACGTACTCAACTCTAGTCGGGTACCCATCCTCAAATCCAACACTCAAGTGCTCCCCATAATAGGGAACCCATGTGATGACATCCGCTGTCAACAACTCCAGCTGTAGGCGGTAATGAGTGAAACCCTCAACAACAGGGACCTCTGCCAGTATGGAATGATGCCATCTCCGTCCTCGTGAATAGGTGTCCAAACCTAACACGCTCACAGGACGTAAATATGGAAGCCTCTCATAGGCCCAAAACTACCAACACAAAGGTAACATATGCTGTCAGATAACACTCTTAACCTGTACATAGTAAAAGATAAGAGAAATACTCACCAGCGGAAATGGGTAGAATCATAACCAAGCCTCGGTCAAGCCCTGCGATCACATGCGCATTCCCCTGAGGAAGTAGGCAAAGGTGTAAGAACCCCAATCATAGTCTCCTATACGGTCCATGTGTCGAGTGGCGTTGATCAAAGTGAAGGATACCGTAGAAGAGTTATCTACTATAAAGCAGCCAGTAATGATCATCAGGAACAATCACCGAAGAATGCAATCCCTAACACTCACATCATCGGGTATGGGCTCACTCAACAGCCCATTCATAGCATCTACGCTCAAGGGACTTGTATGAATAGTCCTGCCCTTGAGCCCCTCCGCCAAAACTCCCAACAAGGATCTAACGGCAGTAGGGGTAATATCCGCCGTACAAGGCACTAGATCCCCTCCAAACTCCATACCTGTGATAAACTGCCAATCCATTGGCATCATCATCACCTCACAGTCCAGCAAACAGAATGACTGAGTCTGGTGAAACTAGCACTTAGACAATTCCCTGAGGTAACCCCAGGGACAATGACGGGGAAGAATGGAAAAGAACATCCCAAATCCACAGCCATGCATAATCTCTCTATAGTCATCATGCAGAGCCTGATACATAGAGTGGATGTTGAACCAGTTCCTCGAGGCTATGTAAAGCCAGGGACCTACATAAAATGCAGATCAACATCAGAACTCTTTGCTCCTCATCAATAGAAAATAAGGAAGATTAAAGATTAAACTCCATACCTCGTTTGCATGCAAGTAGACTAAAGGATATCGACTCAAGTCAAGCAGAAGATCTGGGTTCGCCACTTGAATACCTGGCAAATCCCTATAGGGAACACGTGTAGCAGGAGCAGGAACCTCAATCGGTATATCCTCCTCCTCGTCCTCGACATCCGACACTTCAACCCGGATAGGACGTATCACCGCCTCCACCAAACGACGAGGTTGTCTAACAGAACGTGGTCGAGGTACTTTAGAAGCCCTCCTACGTACACTAGAAGTGGTCCTGTGGGAACTACTCGGCTGATCCGAATCCATAATATCTGGACAACAAGTCTCCAAATCACCTCAGAAAGGGTGTGGTAAATTCTTACCTGGAGCTTTTCAAAATGCATTTTATGATTACATGCATGCATGCATTATTTTAACATACATATATAGTAGAGTTAAAAATACATAACTACCCAATGCCTACGTTTTTGAAAATTTTGCCATATCCCCCTTTGTAAATGGGACTATCCACATGCACATAGGCATGACTAGGTGGCCATTCAGTAGCACCTACCAACAGTCAAGTACCTGGCTGTCTTTCTAGGTCAGCAGTGTTGAGTTGGATTAGTCATTTGATGTTTTCACCTCCAGGGAAGAATCATAGATTAGAGCGAGCTTGTGGTTACGACAAGGTTCACAAATGGACACACAGATCCATGTTCTTTGACCTGACTTATTGGGCTACACTCTGCATCCGTCATTGTTTAGATCCGATGCATACTGAGAAGAAAGTATTTGATAACATATTTTATATAGTCCTAGATGCCAGTGGTAGAACACAAGACAATAATAAGTCGAGGCTTGATTTGGTAGAAATGAACATTAGGGAAGATCTGTGGCTGTATCAGGAGGGTAGTAAGACGGTAACGCCTAAAACTGAATATACTTTAACCAGGGAATAGTTGATATTGATATGTAATTGGATCAGTGGACTGAAGCTCCCAGATGGATATTCTTCTAATATAGCAAGGTGTTGTAAAGTCGAAGAGCTAAAGTTTCGGGGTCTCAAAAGTCATGATTGTCACGTATTCATGCATAAGTTGATCCCTGTGGCATTTATCGACTTGTTACCGAAACGTGTGGTTGAAGCACTGACAGAGCTTTCTAATTTCTTCAGAGATCTATGCTTGACGGAGCTTCAGGTCAAAGACATAGATAAAATAGAGATGCAGATAGTGGAAATAATGTGCAAGTTAGAAATGATCTTCCCTCCATCGTTTTTTGATTCAATAGAGCATTTGTCTATTCATTTGTCTATTCATTTGTCTATTAATATTTTTAATACGGTAAAATTTTCATTCTTTTTTGCTAATCTATATATATCACATAGGTATATGCAAAGTCTAAAGCAAAAGGTGAATAATAGAGCCCATGTAGAGGGGTCAATTGCTAAAAGTTATGTTATGGACGAACTTGTTAATTTTTGCTCGTTGTACTTTGACCCGAATGTTCAGACGAAGCACAATCGCTTACGTCGGAATCAGGAAGTTGCACACGAGGAAAATGGAGAATTAACGGCCTTTAGTCATCCTGTATGCCCATTCAACGGTAAAAAAGGCGATTCTTGACCGATAGTGAGTATGCAGCTGCCTCATTGTATGCACTTGTCAACATGAATGAAGTAGCGGCATATATTAAGTAAGTAGTCATAACTATATATGTATGGTGTAACTGTGTCAAGTTCCTTTACGAACACATTAAGTATATAACTGTGCTGCAGTCAATATGATGCTGAAGTACGTGAAGCATATCCGAGTATATCGGACGAGGATTTGCAAAATTTGAGAAATGGACAATTTGTGCAATGGTTTAAAGATCATGTAAGTCTAACCTATACAAGTTCAATGAATCTACCATCATAGATTTATTCTTATGGCGTAATTAACTTTAGAATATGTTGTTTTAATGTTCATTAGGTCCTCACAGATGAGTTAGCTGACAATCGGCTAAAGCTTATAGCCGACGGCCCTGAAAGATCTGTAGATACTTATACATGTTACATTGTCAACAGTTACAAATTTAAGTGTTACGATATTAGGGAAGTCGCTTCTGTTGATTTTGGTGTTGTGGTGAAAGGTAGATGCTATGATAACATTTGGGATGACTGGTATGGACGATTGCTAGAAGTTGTCGTTCTCAAATATTGGGGTCATAAAGAATTAGTTTTCTTCAATTGTCATTGGTTTGATGTTGATAATAGAGTTAAAGTAGATAAAAAATTAGGACGGGTGACTGTTAACGTTAAGTCAAAACTAAGACTGATGAGTGGTATGGACGAGCCTTTTATTTTAGCAAGTCAAGTAACACAGGTGTACTACACGCGGAGTGTTAAGACTCCTGCAAGACCATGACATGCTGTTATAACCACCGAAGCCCGTGGTTTTCAAGGAACAACTCCTCGTCCAGACGATGAACCTTTACAAGTCGAGTTTACTAGTGTCACACCTACTGATATGACAATTATTAGTGAGTCTAGTGAAGAAGAGGATGATGTTGTCGATGTCGAAAGTGAAGACGATATTGTTGTGGAGGTAGATATAATTGAAGAAATCGTTGTGGACAACGAAGATGGTTATGACAACGATAGTGAAGATCTACTGCTCGAAGATGACGGTTCTGATATTGATGGCTTTGAAAATATAATTGATTAGGAGTATGTACACTTTGTGTCCTTTTAGTTGTATTCAAATGTAATAGCTTGTAGTAGTGCAATCATTATCTTCAACTTATATTAATCTACTAAATAAGGTGTTAGTTGTTTTAGGTTACTATTTATGTTGTATCCTTTTAGGTTACTATTTATGTTGCATTCTTTTAGTTGTATCTATATGTTATCCTCTTTGTTACTGTTCACAAATATATTATTTACTAATGTTAAATAATATTTTTTTATGATTTGACAGTATACATACATATGGCGCGCACACCACACGATGATCGTGGTGGCCGTGCAGGTCGTAGGGGCAGTGGCGATTCTATGCGTGATGATCAAGGCGGATCATCAGGTATAATTACATATTTTATTGGGATACATCTTATTATTTTTTATTTTATATTGTATTGACATTATATTCGTTTGTATAAATATTGATGTATTTCACTACATAGGTGATCGACTTAGGCCTCCGCGGGGACTAGCATGTGGCTTGCTAGGGAATCCCCCCCAGGCGCCACTTATATGTCGTGTTGGGACTCATAGGTAATTTCATAATCCTATATAGTATCACTATAACATAAGTATTTATTTCTTATATATTCTTTGTAATTTGCAATGTATTAATTTTAATTGTAGTATCCTTGACGCCACGCCAAGGAACACTGTGCTTGGGATCGTCCGCACTTGATTCTCAAGCCCATGCATGAGGTGGGCGGATGTGGATGACTGCACACGTAAGCTGATTATTGCTGAGTTTAGGGTAGGATGTCAATCATTCATATGCTAGTTTTATATTCCATTTGAATATACTATTACCTCTTTGATTTATGTTGTAGATACTAAGCTTCTTAATTTGTAATGTGTAGAGATATTATCGTTTTGAGGACGGGCAGGAAGCCCATGGCATGACTGTTCTGCACAGATTACCTAGAGATAAATTGGCACAAGTGGGTCTACGACTGGAAGAAGAAGGCCCAGACGAAGATGTCTGGTGGATAGACGCTTAAGGATGTCTGGCCAGATTTCATATCTGATGCGGTGTGGGTCCAGATGTGCAGCATTTGGCATGGCGAGGCCTTCAAGAAGATGTCGGCACAACGTTCAGCTGCTCGACAACAGAGTCGTCTCGCACACTGCACTAGGTCTTAGTCGCACGACCTGTACCGGGAGAGACTCGAGGTGAGTTTAAAGCATGCACCCTCCCGCTTGGAGTTTTGGTGGCACGCCCACCAAAAGAAAGGTGATGGTGGTTATATCTCACCTAAGGCAGAACACATTGCTTTAAGTTTGGATTCATTTTATATTCTTTTGTATTATTTCATTTTATTCTTTTGTATTATTTCATTTTATACTTTGCGTATCATCTACTAATGTGTTTTTTTTCAGCGACGGTTCGAGGATCTTGCAGTGGCCCAGAGCAGCCAGAGAGGTGACACTCCAGTAGACGAGTTTACGTGTGCGGACGAGGAGATAGAGGACTAGCTGCAGGCTACAGGGGGACCGAAGAAGGGTAGAGTTGTGGGCATTCCCCATGTCCCCGCTTACACCCTAGTCCTTGCTGCGAGATCTCGGCGATGCCCACCATTGGAGGTAATGCATGGTGCGAGTGGATCGGGTGCTTTCCCTTCATTATCCGACGACTTCTTCCGGCGAATCACAGAGGGGTGCATGGCGAGCGATGTTGTGCAGTCAGGAGCACCATCACGCGAGCGGATCTACCAGTTGAGTTAGGAGGTTGTCCACGGCTCTATCGATCCTACAGCTACCGTTGACGACCTCATGGGTGTAGTACGGATGGAGACCATCCACGTATGTGCAGTTATCTTGGCCAACATCTTCCCACCACATATTAGACATGTAAAAACAATTAAATTATGTATTTCCTTATGTAATTTATGTAATTTGTAATTGTATTGCTTAGATAAACTTAAGATAAAACCCTAACTTCCATTATGAAACCCCTGAACCCCTGAAGTCCATTATGAAACCCCTGAACTCCATTATTAACATAAACATACTAAACTTTCGGAGCACACATATAGCACATGGCACATAGCACCACATAGGTATTAGACATGCGTTATAACTTACGGGACTCGATTCCGAGATACGGAGACCGAGTTATCGCCCAGTTTACAAAACTCGCCAACACTTAGGCAAAAGGCCGAAAAAGAGGCCAAGACCCGCATCGGTACTTCGAATGCCACACAAATATACACATAGCGCGTAGGTCTTAGACATGCATTATAACTTATGGGACTCGATTCCGACAAATGGAGACCGAGTTATTGTCCAGTTTGCAAAACTCACCTAGACTTAGGTAAAAGGTCAAAAAAGAGCCCAAAACACGCATCAGCCGTCCGAACACCACAAAAACACACACATAGCACCGCGTAGGTATTAGATACGCGTTACAACTTACGGGACTCGATTCTGACATACGAAGACCGAGTTATCACCCAATTTGCAAAACTCACCAACACTTGGGTAAAAAGCTGAAAAAGAGCCCAAAACCCGCCTCGGCCGTCCGAACGCCACACAAACACACACATAGCACCACGTAGGTATTAGACAAGCGTTACAAATTAAGGGACCAAATTTCGACATACGAAGACCGAGTTATTGCCCAGTTTGCAAAACTCGCCAACACTTAGGTAAAAAGTTAAAAAAGAGCCCAAAACGCGCCTCGGTCGTCCGAACGTCATAAACACACACATGCACTACATAGGTATTAGACACGTGTTACAACTTATGGGACTCAATTCCAACAAACGGAGACCGAATTATTGCCCAGTTTAAAAAAACTCGCCAACACTTAGGTAAAAGGCCGAAAAAGAGCCCAAAACCCGCCTCGGCCGTCCAAACGCTACACAAACACACACATAGCACCGCGTAGGTATTACATACGCGTTACAACTTATAGGACTCAATTCAGACATACGGAGACCAACTTATCGCCTAGTTTGCAAAACTCGCCAATAGTTACCTAAAAAGCCAAAAAAGATCCCAAAACCCGCCTCAGCCATTCGAACACCACACAAACACTCACATAGCACCGCGTAGGTATTAGACACGCGTTACAACTTATGGGACTCGATTCTGACATACGGAGACCGGTTTATCGCCCAGTTTGTAAAACTCTCCAACACTTGAGCAAAATGTCAAAAAAGAACCCAAAACCCGCCTTGGCCGTCCAAATGCAATACAAACACACACATAGCACCGCATAAATATTAAACACGCGTTATAACTTACGGGACTCGATTCTAACATACAGAGACCGAGTTATCGCCCAGTTTGCAAAACTCGCTAACACTTAGGCAAAAAGTCGAAAAAGAACCCAAAACCCGCCTCGGTCGTCCGAACGCCACACAAACACACACATAACACCGCGTAGGTATTAGGCACGCGTTACAACTTACGGGACTGGATTCTGAGATACGAAGACCGAGTTATCTCCCAGTTTGCAAAACTCTCCAACACTTAGGCAAAAAGCCGAAAAAGATCCCAAAACCCAACACCGCCGCCTGAACGCCACACAAACACATACATAGCACCGCGTATGTATTAGACACGCATTACAACTTACGGGACTCAATTCTGACAAACGAAGACCGAGTTATCGCCCAGTTTGCAAAACTTGTCAACACTTAGGTAAAAATCCGAAAAGAGCCCAAAACCCGCCTCGGCCGTCCGAACGCCACACAAACACACATATAGCACCACGTAGGTATTAGACACGCATTACAACATAAGGGACTGGATTCTGACATACGGAGACCGAGTTATCGCCCAGTTTGTAAAACTCGCCAACACTTAGGTAAAAAGTCAAAAAAGAGCCCAAAACCCGCCTTGGCCTTCAACACACCACACAAACAGCCATATAGCACCGCGTAGGTATTAGACTTACAACTTACGAGACTCGATTCCGACATACGCACACCGAGTTATCGCCCAATTTAAAAAACTCACCACCACTTAGGTAAAAAGCCGAAAAAGAGGCCAAAACCCTCCTCGGCTGTCCGAACGCGACACAAACACACACATAGCACCGCGTAGGTATTAGACACGCATTACGACTTACGGAACTCAATTCTGATATACGGAGACTGAGTTATGGCCTAGTTTGCTAAACTCGCCAACACTTAGGCAAAAATTCGAAAAGAGCCCAAAACCCGCCTCGGCCATCCGAACGCCACACAAACACACATATAGTATAGCGTAGGTATTAGACACGCGTTAAAATATACGGGACTCGATTCTGACATATAGAGACCGAGTTATCGCCCAGTTTGTAAAACTCATCAACACTTAGGTAAACAGTCGAAAAAGATCTCAAAACTCGCCTTGGCCGTCCGCATGCCACACAAACACACACATAGAACCGCGTAGGCATTAAACACGAATTACAACTTACGAGACTCAATTCTGATATACGAAGACCGAGTTATCGCCCAGTTTGCAAACTCGCCAACACTTAGGTAAAAAGCCGAAAAAAAGCCCAAAACCAGGCTGGGCCGTCTGAACGCGACACAGACATAAACATAACACCACATAGGTATTAGACATGTGTTACAACTTACGGGACTCGATTCCGACACACGGAGACCGAGTTATCGCCCAATTTGTAAAACTCGCCGACACTTAGGCAAAAAGGCAAAAAAGATCCCAAAACCTGACACTACCGTCCGAACGCCACACAAAAACACACATAGCACCGCGTATGTATTAGACACGCGTTACAACTTACGGGACTCGATTCTGACATACGAAGACCGAGTTATCGCCCAGTTAGAAAAACTTGCCAACACTTAGGAAAAAGCTAAAAAAGAGCCCAAAACCCGCCTTGGCCGTCCGAACGCCACACAAACACACACATAGCACCCCGTAGGTATTAAACACATGTTACAAATTACGGGACTTCATTCCAACATACGGAGACCGAGTTATCGCCCAATTTGCAAAACTCACCAACACTTTGGCAAAAAGCCAAAAAAGAGCCCAAAACCCGTCTCGGCCGTCTGAACGCCACACACACATAGCACCGCGTAGGTATTAGACACGCGTTACAACTTACGAGACTCGATTCTGACATATGGAGATCGAGTTATCGTCTAGTTTAGAAAACTCGCCAACACTTAGGTAAAATTCTAAAAAAGAGCCCAAAACCCGCCTCGGCCGTCTGAATGCTACACAAACACACACATAGCACCCACGTAGGTATTAAAAATGCGTTACAACTTACGGGACTCGATTCTGACATACGGAGAATGAGTTATCGCCTAGTTTGTAAAACTCGCCAACATTTAGGCAAAAAGCCAAAAAAGAGCCCAAAACCCGCCTCGGCCGTCCGAATGCCACACAAACACACACATAGCACCGAGTAGGTATTAGACACGCATTATAACTTATGGGACTTGATTCTGACATACGGTTTATCGCCCAGTTTGCAAAATTCGCCAACACTTAGGTAAAAAGCCAAAAAAGAGCCTAAAACCCGCCTCGGCCGTCCGAACATGACACAAACACACGCATAGCACCGCGTATGTATTAGACATGCGCTACAACTTATGGAACTCGATTCCGACATACGGAGACCGAGTTATCGCCCAGTTTACAAAACTCAACAACACTTAGGCAAAAAGCCGAAAAAGATTCCAAAATCCTAGACCGCCGTCCGAACGCCACACAAACACACGCATAGCATCGCGTAGGTATTAGACATGCATTACAACTTACATGACTCGATTCTGACATACGAAGATCGAGTTATCGCCCAGTTTACAAAACTCAACAACACTTAGGCAAAAGGCCGAAAAAGAACCTAAAACCCGCCTCGGCCGTCCGAACGCCACACAAACAAACACATAGCACCACGTAGGTATTAAACATGCGTTACAACTTATGAGACACGATTCCAAAAGACGGAGATCGAGTTATCACCCAGTTTGTAAAACTCACCAACACTTAGGCAAATAGCCAAAAAAGAGCCCAAAACCCGCCTCGGTCGTCCGAACGCCGCACAAAAATACACATAGCACCGTGTAGGTATAAGACACGTGTTACAACTTATGGGACTCGATTCTAACATACGGAGATCGAGTTATAGTCCAGTTTGCAAAACTCGCCAATACTTATTCAAAAAGCTAAAAAAGAGCGCAAAACCCGTCTCGGCCGTCCGAAGGCCACACAAACGTACACATAGCACCGCGTAGGTATTATACACGCGTTATAACTTACGGGACTCGATTCCGACATACGGAGACCAAGTTATCGCCTAGTTTGGAAAACTCGCCAACACTTAGGCAAAAAGCTGAAAAAGATCCCAAAACACGCCTCGGCCGTTCGAACGCCACACAAACACACGCATAGCACCTCGTGGGTATTAGACATGCGTTACAATATATGGGACTTGATTTCGACATCCGGAGATCGAGTTATCACCCAGTTTGTAAAACTCGCCAACACTTAGGCAAAAAGCCGAAAAAGATCCCAAAACTCATCTCGGCCGTCTAAACGCCACACAAACACACACATAGCACCGCTTATGTATTAGACGCGTGTTACAATTTACGGGACTTGATTTTGACATACGAAGACCGAGTTATCGCCCAGTTTGCAAAACTCGCCAATAATTAGGTAAAAAACTGAAAAAGAGCCCAAAACCCGCCTTGGTAGTCCGAACGCGACACAAACAAACACAAAGCACCGCGTAGATATTAGACATGCATTACAACTTACGGGACTCGATTCCGACATACGGAGACTAAGTTATCGCCCAGTTTGTAAAACTCAACAACACTTTAGGCAAAAAGCTAAAAAAGAGCCCAAAACCCGACACCGCCGCCCGAACGCCACACAAACACACATATAGCATCACGTAGGTATTAGACACGCGTTACAACTTACGGGACTCAATTTCGACATGCAGAGGTTTGCAAAACTCAACAACACTTAGACAAAAGGCCAAAAAAGAGCCCAGAACCCGCCTCGACCGTCCGAACGCAACAAAAACACATACATAGCACTGCGTAGGAATTAGACATGCGTTACAACTCAAGGAACTCTATTCTGACGTACAGAGACCGAGTTATCGCCCAGTTTGCAAAACTTGCCAACACTTAGGCAAAAAGCCAAAAAAGAGCCGAAAATCAGTCTCGATCGTCCGAACGCCACACATTTACATAGCACCGCGTAGGTATTAGACAAGCGTTACAACTTACGGGACTCGATTCTGACATACGGAGAATGAGTTATCGCCCAGTTTGTAAAACTCGCCAACACATAGGAAAAAAGTTAAAAAAGAGCCCAAATCCCGCCTCGGCCGTCCGAACGCCACACAAACACACACATAGCACCGCGTAGATATTAGACACGTGTTACAACTAACGGGACTCGATTTTGACATACTGAGACCGAGTTATCGCCCAGTTTATAAAACTCAATAACACTTAGGTAAAAGGCAAAAAAAGAGCCCAAAACCCGCATCGACCTTCCGAATGCCACACAAATACACACATAGAACTGCGTAGGTATTAGACACGCTTTACAACTTATGGGACTCAATTTTGACATACATAGACCGAGTTATAACCCAGTTTGTAAAACTCGCCAAAACTTAGGGAAAAAGCAGAAAAAAAGCCAAATACCCGCCTTGGTCGTACGAACGCCACACAAACACACACATAGCACTGCGTGGGTATTAGACATGCGTTATAACTTATAGGACTCTATTCCAACATACGGAGATCGAGTTATCACCCAGTTTTCAAAACTCAACAACACTTAGGTTAAAAGCCGAAAAAGAGCCCAAAACCCGTCTCGACCGTTCGAACGCCACATAAATGCACACATAGCACCGCGTAGGTATTATACACGCGTTATAACTTACGGGAATCGATTCCAATATACGAAGATCGAGTTATCGCCCAGTTTGTAAAACTCAATAACACTTTAGGCAGAAAGCTGAAAAATAACCTAAAAAATGTCTCGGCCATCCGAACGCCACACAAACACACACATAGCATCGCGTAAGTATTTAACACGTGTTACAACTTACGAGACTCGATTCTGACATATGAAGACCGAGTTATCGCCTAGTTTGTAAAACTCGCGAACACTTGGCCAAAAAGCCAAGAAAGAGCCCAAAACCCGCCTCGGCTGTCCAAACACCGCACAAACATACGCATAGCACCGCGTAGGTATTAGACATGTGTTACAACTTACAGAACTCGATTCTGACATATGGAGACCGAGTTATCGCCCAGTTTGCAAAACTCGCCAACACTTAGGTAAAAAGCAGAAAAAGGGCCCAAAACCCACCTCGGCAGTCTGAACGCCACACAAACCCACATATAGCACCGCGTAGGTATTAGACATGCGTTACAATATACGGGACTCAATTATAACATACGGAGACCGAGTTATCGCCCAGTTTGTAAAATTCGCCAATACTTAGGCAAATAGCTGAAAGAGAGCAATAAACCTGCCTCGGCCGTCCGAATACCACACAAACACGTACATAGCATCGCGTAGGTATTAGACACGCGTTACAAGTTACGGGACTTGATTCCGATATACGGAGACCGAGTTATCGCCAAGTTTGCAAAACTTGCCAACACTTAGGTAAAAATCCGAAAAAGAGCCCAAAACCCGCATCGGTCGTCTGAACGCCACACAAACACAGACATAGTACTGCGTAGGTATTAGTCACGTGTTACAACTTACAGGACTAGATTCTGACTTACGAAGACCGAGTTATCGCCTAGTTTGCAAAACTCAACAACACTTAGGCAAAAAGCCGAAAAAGATCCCAAAACCCGACACTGTCGTCGAAACGCCACACAAACACACACATAGCACCGCGTAGGTATTAGACACACGTTACAACATATGGCACCAGATTCTGACATATGGAGACAGAGTTATCACCCAGTTTGCAAAACTCAACAACACTTAGGCAAAAGGCCAAACAGAGCCCAAAACCCGCATCGGCAGTTCGAACACGATAGAAACACACACATAACACCGCGTAGGTATTAGACACGCGTTACAACTTAAGGGACTCAATTCTGATATACGGATACCGAGTTATCGCCCATTTTGCAAAACTCGCCAATATTTAGGTAAAAAGCCAAAAAAGAGCCCAAAACCCTCCTCGGTCGTCTGAACGCCACACAAACACACACATAGCACCGCGTAGATATTAGACACGCGTTATAACTTACGAAACTCAATTCTGACATACGAAGACTGAGTTATCGCCCAGTTTATAAAACTCGCCAACATTTAGGCAAAAAGCCGAAAAAGAGCCCAAACCCCGCCTCGGCCGTCCGAGCGCTACACAAATACACACATAACACCGCGTAGATATTAGAAATGTGTTACAACTTATAGGACTCTATTTCGACATACGGAGACTGAGTTATCGCCTAGTTTACAAAACTTGCCAACACTTAGGCAAAAACCTGAAAAAGAGCCCAAAACCCGGCTCGACCGTCCGAATGCCACACAAACACACACATAGCACCGCGTAGGTATTAGACACACGTTACAACTTACGGGACTAGATTTCGACATACGAAGATCGAGTTATCGCCCAGTTTGTAAAACTCGCCAACACTTAGGTAAAAAGCCAAAAAAGAGCTCAAAACCCGTCTCGGCGGTCCAAACGCCACACAAACACACACATAGCACCGCGTAGGTATTAGACATACGTTACAACTTACTGGACTCAATTTTGACGTATAGAGACCGAGTTATCGTCCAGTTTACAAAACTCGCCAACACTTGAAGAACACAAACAAAACTAATATAAATATGCTCTATTTTCAAATTCGTTATTAATATTTTAATTTTGTAGGGTCTTGTTGATGAGACTTCTACGGGTGGAGGCTGCGGAACAAGCGATGCCCGAGGTGGAGATGGTGATAACCACCGGGCTGATGCTGATGAGACTATTGAGGGTAGGACCAGCAGTCTGACCGGAGGTAAAACCGTAGGTGGGACCGGCGATGATGATACCGACATTCCTTATCTTGGGTTGTAATGCCCCTTATGTTTATATTTTGACTTTCATATACATACATATATATATATATATATATATATATATATATATATATATATATATATATATATATATATATATATATATATATATATAGCTTTTGAGTTATACAGACTAGAGTTTAGTATCTAGTTAGGTTAATGGTATATGTATCTAACTAAATTGATTGTTTATGATTACATTTTGTATTTACATCGTACGAGTTTTATCTATAAGTCATTACGTTGTTTACATATTTGATGGTTGATATAACAAAAGCTATTATTGTTATTGATATGCGTTCGTGAAGAATTTTTTATTTTTCTTTAGTTTATAACAGGTATAATTATGTATATGTAAATGAACAGGGGTATTTTGCAATTTATTTAAATTTTTTTTTCTAAATAACTCATTAGCGACGGGCGTGGAGGGTCATTGGTGACGGCTATGCCGTCGGCAATGACTATTTTTTAGTTTTCAGATATAGCTATTATTGACGGTCTGTTCGTCGCCAATGTCGTCACCAATACATCATTTCTGACAGCACGCCGTCGCTAATGACCCCGCGGTAATGACACATTTGCCGACGGCGAGCGACGGGAACCAGGTGAGACGACCCATACGGTGACGGGAAAGGCGACGGACTACGCCGTCTCCAATGACCTTATTACCGACGGCAAGAGAGTCATTGGCGACGACTTAGGCCGTCGGCAATGACCTATTTTTTTTAGTGATATTTCACTAAAACATACACTCAAAGTATTCTTAAACTCAAAAGAAATACTCACAATATTGCAGTAGGAACGCTTGTGATTTTTTGGTGTATTTAGGAATGAGGGTTACCCCCCCACCCCACCCTTTTATAGTGCAACACGGAGTAAGAAAATAATTCAATCTGCCTAACCTTTTTTTCTTTCAATGCCTAACTTCCTCACTTCTTATTGGTTAAGGTCCACACCTTTAGAAAACAAATGAATGCAGGAGAAATTCTCAACCAATCAACTTAGGAAAAAAAGGACATGGCTATATTGCTTTTGAAAACAATGCATTCAAATACTATATGCTCACCTCCGTCCTTTTAATCACATGCTTATATATATATATATATATATATATATATATATATATATATATATATATATATATATATATATATATATATATATATATATATATATATATATATATTATTTAAAAAATTATAATATATTATAATAATATATTTGAATAAATATTTTATCGAATGCGATAATTATAATTCCATAGAAAAATATGTCAAACTTTCAGCAAATATTTCATGCTAAATTCCTTCATTTAATAAAAATTGAACCAATATCCACCACATAATAATTATTCACAATTAAAATTATAAGCTCACAATATTGACAACCAGATCATTTTCAAGAAATAGGGGGATTTCTGATAATGATTTATCCTTATTGGCATGCAATTATATAACCTAACCCTTTTCATCGACAGAACTTTCTAGACATGACCAATAATGCTAACTAAAAATATTATTCAAATAATATAAAATATTATGCAGATATTACTGTAACAATTATTGAATCAATGATATGAGATACTATACAGCAACTACTGTGGCAATTATTAAATATTGAGTGACTTCTTACGTAAGAATCAATAATCAGAGATACTATGCAATACCGTGTGCTACTGTGCAACCACGCATATTACTGTACTTTTATCACCAGGTATTTCAACAGTTAACGGTAAAAGTTTTGTCATAATATTTTTTATAAAAAGGTTATTTCTGTCACTTTTTATATCCGACAGTTATTCCGTTATGTGGTCCACCGTCGTCGTACAGATATTCCTCGATAAAAAGAATATTTTTTGACCAAACGAATATTTTATGACAACTTGCTTACTTTGTAAAATTTGCACATATCACCCATAACTATAGTATTATATCAAATCAACACCTTATTATTCAAAATAATATTTAGAGAAAATTAAATCTTTATTTACAAAAAGTTGGGTTCTTACAATCTCCCGTCCTTATGAAATTTCATCCTCGAAATTGATGTACATACCTGATATATCGAAGAGGTGAGGATACCTTGTTTTTATTTTGGATTTTAACTCCCAGGTCATTTCCTCAATATGATAGTTTCTCCATAAAACTTTGACTTGAGGTATAACCTTTGAGTGTAGAATCTGCTCCTTCTTATCCAAGATCTTGACAGGTACCTCCTCATACGTTAAATTTTTCGCTATCTCATCTGGTTCTAATTCAATAATATGGTTTAGGTCTACCACATATTTAAGTAGCATGGATATGTGAAAACGTTATAAACACGAGACATACTTGGCGGTAAGGCGAGTCTATAGGCCACAATTTCTACTCGGTCAAGGATTTCAAATGGACCAATAAATTGAGGGTTGAGATTTCCTCTCTTTCCAAATATCGTAACTCCTTTACATGGAGTAACATGTAACAATACATGATCTCCAACATTGAATTCCACGTTTCTTCGATGAAGATCAGTATGACTCTTTTGTCGATCTTGTGAGGTTTGTATATGTTATCGGATCATTTGAATCTTTGTTGTATTCATGCGTACCAATTCTAGTCTCAACAACGTTGCTTCACCCACTTTGTCCCAACATACTGGAAAATGAAACTTTTATCCATACAATGCCTCGAATGGAGCCATGCCTATACTCACTTGATAACTGTTGTTATAGGAGAATTTCACAAATGGTAAGTACTTGTCCCAACTTCCTTTGAAGTCTAGGACACAGATTCTTAATAGATCTTTAAGAGTTTGAATAGTCCTTTCTGATTGCTCGTCCGTCTGGGGATGATATGCAGAACAGAATCATAAATTAGTGCCCATAGCTTTCTGCATCCTGACCCAAAATCATGAAGTGAATCTTGGGTCTCGATTAGAAACTATGGATACTGGCATACCATTCAATCTCAAAATCTCACAATCTCATTTATATACATACGAGCAAGACGTTCCAGTGAATAAGTTTCTCGTATAGGCAAAAAATGAGCATATTTGGATAATCTATTGACAATGACCCAAATTGCAGCTATGCTTTGAGAAACCTTGGGAAGACCAGTAACGAAATCCATGTTGATGTGTTCCCACTTCTATTCAAAACATTCAACTGGTTGTAATGGACCTTTTCGCACTTGATGCTCCGTCTTGACTTGTTAACAAGTTAAACACCTTGAGATAAACTTTTTAATCTCTCTCTTCATATTTCTCCAATAAAATATATATCGAAGATCACGTTACATTTTGTTACTCCCGGGATGGATTGTAAACGGTGTGTTGTGTGCCTCCATCATGATTTTATGCTTCAATTCAGAGTCGTTAGGAACACAAAGTCTAGAGTTCACTCGAAGTATTCATTCCTCGTTGATCCTTACTTCTAGAATAGCACCTTCTTTTACTTTCTTCTTCATATGCATCAGCTCCGGGTCTGTAGCTTGAGCAGCTTTAACTATATTGAGTAAAGTCGGTTCTACGCGTATATTTGACATCATCACGTGGGTCATTGGAGTCTTTAACTCTATCTCCATTCTTTGTAAGTCATACAAAATGGGCCTTTATGCTGATTATATCGCACTCGTACCCGTATATGATCTTTTGCTCAACGCGTCAGCTACCATATTCACTTTTCCAGGTTGGTATTGAATGGTATGGTCGTAATCCTTTAACAGCTCGAGCCAACATTGTTATCGCATGTTGATTTTCTTTTGTGTGAAGAAATATTTTAGGCTTTTATGATCTGAATAGATCTCCACTTTCTCCCCATACAGGTAGTGTCTCCAGATTTTTAGCACAAAAACAACCGCTGCTAACTCTAGATCATGAGTAGGATAATTTCTCTTATATTCTTTGAGTTATCGTGAGGCATAGGCTGTGACTTTCTAATGTTGTATGAGAACACATCCTAAACCTTTACCTCAAGCATCGTTGTAGATGACAAATCTCTCTGAACCTGATGGTATTGTCAGAATAGGTGCTGAAATCAGTCTCCTTTTGAGTTCTTGAAAACTCTTCTCACATTCCTCGCTCCATTCAAATTTATATCTTTTTGATTCAACTAAGTAAATGGAGTGACAATTCGAGAAAATCCTTCCACGAATCTCCGATAATAACCAGCTAAGTCCAAAAAGCTACGTACTTCGGTTACTAACTTAGGTTGCTCCCAACTTTGTATTGCTTCAATCTTCACCGGGTCAACTGATATTCCATGTTTCGATATCACGTGCCTTAGGAATGCTACTTCCTCAAGCCAGAACTCGCATTTCTTCAACTTGGCATAAAACTTGTTTTCACGAAGCTTTTTGAGTATTAGCCTCAAGTGTTGCTAATAATCTTCATGGCTTTTGAAGTAAATGAGGATGTCATCAATAAAGACAACCACAAAATGATCCAAATATTCCTTTAATACTCGGTTTATGCACCCCCAAATTCGAGTCCTCTTACCCCAACCATGTTATCACGATAAAATACAAACATCCACCTCTAAACAACATACGATAACTAAAATGCGGAATATAATAAATGTATGTTGTTCATTCAAATGGTGTTACTAGTCCCAAGATTCAATAACCTTAATATAATCTTATAAACATACCCTAAAATAATTATTAGGGTTCATAATTACATAACAATAATTTAAACTAGGCATAAGGTAAAGTCTGCTCCTCGCCACTATCTTACATCTTTCCTTTACCCTTGTCCTTTCCTGAGGTCTCGGGCTTAACTACAATATAATTCATGATATAGCAAGGATGAGAAACAAGTTTGCTCAGCGAGTTTGAATATAACAATAAGGATATATCATGATGAATGGAAAATATCTGACAATGAATTCAAAAATATGAATATCTGAAGGATTCAACATTATGAATTTTAGAAACAAAGATAATGATTTCTTTTAGAATAACTGATAGTCAAGTAGACTTTGAACTATAAAACTCCAATGGAATAAATAGCTGATTGACCCTTTGGTTACTGGCTAAAGAATAAGTACTTGAAGGGATCAGCCTCGCGTACACCATGTATATGCATAATATTTAAATATGCTCTTTGTATCGTATATTAGATACCTAGGGTACTCCCCTATCATAAAAGGGGTGTTCTTTCAGTCTAAGAATTCTTACCATCAATTGGTTTGGATAGCTTTTACAAAACTTCATACATTTGTCTGACCGAACAAAGGTTCAGACTATCTGACACAGTTCAAGAATTATAGAACTTTAAATGATGTACAAGTCCAAGACTGTACGAACTCGAGCGCACTAAGTGCGAATATCAATAATATCGATGTGGAATAATTGTAAAGTAATTAAACCACTTAATAGTATGCTTGGAAATAAGTTAAAGCTTGAATGAATAACTTTCAATTCAATAATAACATGCATAATACAATATGAGGTGGATAGGAAACTTTCACCAAACTTAAAATTGTGTAAGTTAACAAACTTGCAACACAATAAAAATAGTGTTCAGATACTTGCTTAAGTAAAAGATTAAGAATTAAGGAACTTGCACAACCAAAAAGTGAAGTTCGGAGACTTGCACAATATAAATTTGGGTAAGGTTAGGGAACTTGCCTGTTTGCTCAGCTACAATTTAATTCCAGCTTTAATTGACTTGCGTTGAAATGACCTAACGTTAACAAGTCGGTCTTTTCAACTAGTATGCGTAAACTGGTATGAGTCTATACTTACAAGAATCAAATCATCACATAGCATGCTGCTTAACACATTACATAGCATATTGCTCATATATTACAAGGTAAAGTAATCATATAAGCATGCCTTGAACTTCATATCAAAATTAGAAACTATTCATGACTGCAGGATGGCGCAACTGCACCTGGTCTAGGATTAGGGACGGTGCAGCTGCGCTGTCCCCTGGCCAGACTAGGGTTGAGCTTTGCATTCCTATTTTCAAACAAAACTTTAACACACTTAGACACTTACACTTCTCATGCATACATGCTAAAGGTCTTTACAAAAGTGTATAACCATTCTTGAGTTTATTTTTACAAGCTGTTAGTTTATTACTTTCCATGGAATTAAAGCATAAAAGGTTCATGTAATTATTATGCCTTATAACTTGGCCATAGGTTTGCCTAGAGAGGTCACACAACCTGTTAACACACATGCTCATGGTGTTCATATTGTATATTCACAACTAGCATGGTTTAATACTTTGAACATGCTTTAAACTTATGTTTGATTAAATTATATTTATATCCATTATATATGAATCGTGTTTAGAGACATAATAAACATAAACATGTCATCTTAACCTTTTAGAATCTAGATACTTATGTGATGCAACTAGATTTTGAAAATATGTTCAAGGTTGCCTTTAAAATCACTTTATCATGAATGATGCAAGATAACGCATATAAGATAACTTTAAAACTCTTATCATAAATAACTAAATCGTGATAACTTCTTTTTAAGATCAGAAACTACACCTTGTAGAATTCATGTTCATTAGCTTTATTATACTAAGCTTTCCTTTTAAAATAATTTCTCTAACACAAAGCTAACAAGTTTAATCATGATAAAGACACTATCTATCATGCTCATTTAGGTTTGGAATCAGTCATATGTATAACAAACTAAGTCCAGAACTTGTAGATCAAGTATTACTTCAAAGTTTATTTCTAAACTTTAAGTTTTAATTACCAATCTGACTAACTCATGTTGATTACTTTATACTACATAAGAAAGCTTTGTAAAACATGTTATACCTCTTTTCCATATATATATATATATATATATATATATATATATATATATATATATATATATATATATATATTTAAAAGTCATAGAATAAAGTTAGCAACAACTTAACACAACAGAAACCAAAATCTTGTTTTAGGGTCTGGCGCAGCTGCGCTGCACCCTAGTACAAATAGGGCGTAGCTGCACCATGCCTGTACCAGTAGCAAAAACAGACTCTATTTTACAGAGCCTTATTCTATTATGATTCCTTTCATTTTAATCATGCCCATCATTCAAGAGTTCATACTTGTTAACATACTTCATAAACACATTATAGCATAATAATTCACATTGATTAACAGAAAATTTCAAGTAATTCCTAAGAATTTTACAAACCCAGCTAAGAACAAAAGTTTATCATTTTATACCTCTTGAAGCTTAATAAACTTAGTTTCCTCCTTCTAAATTTGCTAATCTCTTCTTTGGACAAACAACACTCACACTCAATTTCTCAGTATTTCTCAGTATTCTGGATCGTCTAACTCTTCATCTCCCAATAGTGTCGTTTCAAACGGATCGTTACCCAAACTTTTACCCATGTCTTCGCTGATTATCTGGTCAATGATATCCATCCTGAAACATTCTTCTTCATCCGTAGGGAATTTCATGGCCTTGAAAACATTAAATTTTACTTCTTGATCTTGGACCCTCATAGTTAGTTCACCTTTTTGTACGTCGATGAGTGTCCTACCTGTAGCCAATAAAGGCCTCCCTAGGATAATTTGGATGTTCTTATCTTCCTCAAAATCCAGAATAATGAAATTCGCGGGGAATATAAACTTTTCAACCTTAACTAATATGTCTTCTACAATACCTCTCGGGTACGTGACTGACCTATCCGCTAACTGGAATGAAATGTTTGTAGGCTTTGGAACTGGCAAGCCCAATTCTGTATAAACTAATAACGGCATAAGGTTCACACTCGCCCCCAAATCACATAAAATACTTATTGAATTCCATGTTCCCAATCGTGCACGGAATGGTGAAACTCCCCGGATCTTTCAACTTTGGTGGCAACTTTCGCTATAAAATCGCACTACACTCCTCTATTAATGCCATTGTTTCAAAATCTTCCAACTTCTTTTTCCTGGACAGAATCCCTTTCATGAATTTCACATAACTTGACATCTGCTCCAGGGCTTCTGTAAACAGGATGTTAATCTGAAGTTTCTTAAAAACTTACAAAAAATTCACAAACTGCTTATCTAATTTCTGCTTTAGGACTCTCTGCTAAAACGGCAGTGGAGGATACCCAACTGGCTTGTTATCTAACTTTGTTTTCTCAATTTGCTTATATCCTCACCCTATTTTTCTTCAACCACTTTGTTCTCATCAACTTTGTCTTCCGTTCTAGTTGAATTTTTTACATTTTTCCCATCTAGATGTTTTCCACTTCTCAAAGTGATTGCTTGACACTGCTCGTGATTTCCCTTCGGATTTCTTTTGGTGTCACTTGGTAGAGTCCCTTATGGTCTATTGTTTAATGCTAAGGCAAATTTTCCCATCTGATTTTCTAGATTCTAGATGACTATTGCTTGGTTTTTCATCACTGCCTCATTGCTTATTATATATTTTGACAATAACTCCTCTAAATCTGATTTCCTCTCTTGATGTTGAACTGGTTGTTGATGATTCTAAAATCATGGGGGATATGATGGTCGTGGAGCTTGTTGATGCTGATTATTACTCCATGAAAAGTTAGGATGATTCCTATTCCCCTGATTATATGCATTTTGGTATATATTCTGTGGATTTCTGTTGTAGCTACCCACAAATTACACCGACGCTAGGTTGATTGCACATTGATTTGTAGGATGTTCACCCACGCACAATTCACAAATAACTGCAACCTATTGTGTCTGTACCCCTGACATGGCATCCAACTTCTTAGAGAGTGCTGAAATTTATGCTTGTATTGCCGTCACTCCATCTACTTCTAACACGCTAGCTACCTATGCATGTGTCATTCTTGCCGTGGACCACTGGTAGTTGTTAGCTGCCATAGTCTCTATCAATTCGTAGGCCTCCTCATAACTCTTAGCCATAAATGGTCCACCTGAAGCTGCATCAATACTGGTCCTAAGATTTCCGTTCAACCCGTTGTAGAATGTGTTCATCAGCAACCACTGAGGCAATCTATGATGCGGGCACTTTCTGAGCAATTCCTTGTATCTTTCCCATGCCTCATATAGTGACTCCCCGTGTTACTGTTCAAACATAGTTATCTCATTCCTCATTTTTGCAGTTTTTGCTGGTGGGAAGAATTTTGCAAGAAATTTCTGAGCGAGGTCTTCCCAAGTAGTTATTAATCCCGGCGGTAGAGAGTGTAGCCAACTTTTTGCCTTGTCCCGTAAAGTAAATCGGAACAGGTGAATTCTCACCGCATCATCCGACACCCCATTGTACCTGAAAGTGTCACAAATCTCCAGAAAGCTGACTAAGTGTTCGTTCGGATCATCATTTGCTAAACCCCCAAATGAACCGAATTTTGAATCATTTGAATCGTCCCAGGATTGATTTCAAACGTGTTCGCAGCTATAGCAGGCTTGGTGATACTCGACAGCAGCTCAGTCACCTTGGGTGTACCTGTAACAACCCGATATTTTCTATATAAATAAATAAGAAATTTTGCGTATAAATTTTTTTTTAAGGATGAGGATTTGTACAAGATAATATAGATATGTATTTATGTGGTAAATAAAAATATATTTATTACATAAATATTTACAAATAATTTTATTTTAGAATTATTAATCATTATAAAGTACATTCTTATAATAATTAATTTTATAGTAGAAATGTTTTATTAATTATTTTTCATGAAAATATAAGCATATATTATTTAAATAATATATGAAGTGATTTTTTTGGAATAATTATAATAATTATTTTATTATAAGAATTTTAGTACAGGCTATTAAGTTCATTATTTTACCTTAATTATTAAGGTTAAATAGGAAGAATAAATCAGATATGGAATCCAAACCCAAAATTTGGATTATTGTAAAGGTATGAAAATAATAATATAATATTAATTATATTTTGATTTTTCAGTACTATGAATACGTACTGTATCTCCGTATTGATAATGGTAGGTCAATTACGGTGTATTATGACCAAACCCTAGTAATAATGCTAAACCCTAATTTGAGATCCAAATTAGAGTGCAAGATTGTTTTATAAGTGTGTTATATAATTTATGTCGTGTATTAAATGTAATAATTAGGTGAACCCTAATTAAAATTCTAGAAACCCTAATTTTTAGAAAATGAGGAACCCTAATTTAAAATTTAAATTAGAGTTCGAGATTGGTTGTAATTGTGTTAATGTGATTAATTAGCAAGTATTATAATTTCAGTTGCTAATTTTGGAAACCCTAAAATTTTAAACCCTAATTTGATAATTAGAAAACCTAATTATAAATTGGTAACCCTAGTTATCAAAATCGTAAACCCTAATTGATATTTTAGCAATGTTAATGATAATTATATGATATTAAACCCTAATGTTCCTGTATAGCGTATTTAGAAAATTAATCATAATTAGAAAACCCAAATTTCAAAATTTTAGAAACTAAAATTTATTTAATTTTTATTTTATTTTTATTTTGTGTAAACCCTAGTGGAAAAATCCTTCATTTTGTGCTAAACCTTAGGGTTAAACCCTAAGGGTTAAACCCTAAGGGTTTGACAAGTACCAATTTTGCCATTAAATAGAAAATACAAAAGACCTTTTTGCCCCTAAATGCATTATTTTGGCTAATTAGTAGGGTTTGACATTAGGAGGAGTTGTTCACCAAATTCAACCACTCTCTTGACTTATAATTGACAGCAACAAGCTCTAGATATCAGCCATTCATGTATCAAGACTTGTATATATAGATTTAAGAGAGAGAGATGATCATTTACTAGCCATTTGTGTACACAACACATAAGTCTTTTCTCTCAAGCCCCAAACCTAAAAAATTATTTCATAATATCAGTCAAGAACAAGCCCACGTTCATCCCTAACAAATCAGAAGCATAGAAATCAATATCGATCAAGAAGGTATAAACCAACCCTAGAAAAAGCTGTCCATGATTCCATGTTTGATGTTGTTTTTTTTTTGTTAAATATGTTATATAAGGTGTCTAATGATGATCTGTGTTGCTAGATGTTAGATCCATAACATCTAGAGGCTCGGATTTGAAGATTTGCAAAATCTGAAAAAAATTTATTTTGTGGTCTGACATCAAATGTCAGAGGCTTTAAATCTCAGCGTGTTTATGCTTTTTGTGTTTTGATGGTTTATACTGGTAGTCTGTTATGTAGTCTTTAATCTCGAACAAGAATCAGACTTAGATCTGGTCTAGGTAGCAAGATACTCAAGGTCAGACGTGGTTGACCGGCCATGACCAGACGTTTCTGGGTAACCCAGAAACAGCCCAGAACCGGCCTGACAACATCTTTGACCATCTTAATCTGTCAGTGTATTGGTGTTCTGATAATGTTTATGTATCTAAGTTGTAGTAGGTAGATTATACTACATATGTATGCCTTAACATTTCCTAATAATTAAACTTAGTAATCATAGTGGATGGTCAAACCAGGCAAGTCGACCATGTTCTCTGTTTTCTGGGTAACCCAGAAAACATATGAACATGTCGACTGACATGGTTTGACCGGAGCATACATGTTGATTATGTTGTTATTGTCATACTTTTATGTGATAGATCTCTTGTCATACATGTTGGTTACACACTGAAACGTTCATATCACAAAAATATTACATGGATTTCAAGTTGTTGAAGCCCAAAAGTGTGTGCTCGAACTATTTTTTATTTCTGGGTAACCCAGAAATGAAGAACAACCTCTGACAACAATTTTGGAGGCTCAGATCTCTTTGTTTGTGCATTATTTTATGGTGTTAATGGTTGGATCGTGTAGTCTTGTGCTTGTACTACATTATCTGACCATTAACCTGTCCTGAATCATCATGACCAGATCAAAAATCATGGTCAAAGGAGGAACCTTGAAACTGCCTTATGAACAACTCAAGAACATGAAGAACCCCTATAACGACAGTTTTGTCACTATAGGTGGCCTTTAGCGACAGACAACTTATTATTTTACGGAAATTAAATATTAAATAGAAAAAAATAGTTTTTAATTATTAAAAATACAAAATAAGTTATTAAAAATTATTTTAAATTGCAAAAATTAGTTTTTAATTATTTTAAATATATTTCATAAATATTTAATATTTTTGGAATATTAAAAGTATTTAACTTATTTAATTATAATATTAAATAAATTATTTAAAAATGATTTTAATATTGGAAAAATCATTAAAAATTATATCAATAAGAAAATATTTTAAGTTATTTTTAATGACTTTTAATATTTTGTGATAAATTTCATTAATAAATATATATTAATGGCAATTAATTTATTTACTAAATAAATTAAATAAATTAATTAAAAATGATTTTATTATATTAAAAATCATTTTAAATGAGAATAAAGTGTTTAAAAATATTTTAAGTTATAAAATATAACTTTTAATATTTAAAGGATAATTTTATTATAATTAAATATTAATGATTATTAAGTTATTACTAATGATATTAAATTTATTTAATAATTATATTAAATAAATAGTTTATAAATAGTTTTATTAATTTAAAAATCATTTAAAAGGGATATAAATGAATTAAAAATATTTTAAGTTATACTTAATGACTTTTAATATTTGGATAAATGAAACATTAATACCTTAATATTAATGATAATTATTTAAAAATGATTTTAAATGTTTTAAAAATCATTTAAGGGTAATATTAATGTTTTAAAAATATTTTGAGTTCTTATAAATAACTTTAATATTTTGACAATGGTTTCATTAATAGTTTAATATTAATTAGATATTAATGATAATAGAATTGATTAGTATTTAAATCATTTAAATATGATTCCAATGTTTGAAAATTTATGATAAATCATAATAAATGTTTTAAAATTATTATAATTCATTTAAAAATAATATGACTGATACGTACGGATATTGAGTTACGGTGCAGAGTCTTAGACTCGATAATTACCTGATAAAGTTGTCAGTACACCGACATGTTTCAGAAATTGATCTGGACTTAGATAATGTGATTAGATAAGTGATTATTTGTGATTTAATAGTTGTTAAATCTATGTGCCAATGTGATTAAGGTATGTGCTGACTGCAATAAGCAGTGTTATGTGTTATAGTATGTTGTTTTAATCGAACGAATGATCTGATTAATGATAGGTCGCGAGATAAGCGATAAATCTTAATTACAAATTGTAAGCAGCACTTCAGGCAAGACAGACAAGTATCTTACCTTTGCATTTTCTTTATGCAATGGACATGAGTAAGAATATTTACGAATGATATTTTTATTGTACAGATTATTAACCTTATATTATATACGCTCATTGCTTATCAACATGTTAGTATATGGTAATTCAGATATATATATATTCTGTTCGTTAATTTCTGTAAATGGTTAAACAAGTGTCCCCACTTGGATAATCTTTGTATTTAATCACATGTTGATATACCTTTGTCAATTACCCGTATATATATGTTAAATTATAGATTATTGTTGAAATAAGATAAAACCTTTGATTTGGAACCCAGACAAATATGAACATCCCTACACGGGAAAACTTTTTATGCACCCAAGGTGGACAGAGTGAACGATACCCTCGTTCTTGTATGTAGTATTGATCAATGCAGGGCATAACGGGCTGATCACCCCCCCCCCCCCCCCGTGCCCGTAAGTTATGACGGTTTACAGATGAATTTCTGTTTAACCTTTTCGAAAATAAAAACAATATTCATGGCATGTCACCATAACCCCAGTTAGAGTCAATATGTAGTTTCAAAAAAATTTGAAAGGGAGTTGTTATGTTATATTTATCGGTTCAGAATACTTCACAACTATTGACTTGTTGTAGAAGAATAGTACAAAGAAAATATTTAAATCCTTTCAGCTTATATATATATAATTTCTATTACTTGCTGCGCACTCAAATGCTCATCCTTGCTTAATTTAAATATTTTCAGCTAAGTGTGAACAACCAGATAGCTCTGCTAAGACCAAGGAAAAAGGAAAGGTTGCTGAATGAATGCAAATGTTATCTTGTGTAATAGTTGATATTAATATTAAGACAATTATGATATATATTATCTATCATGGGTTGTAATGAATGTTTAAAGGTTACGTACTTGGGAGCTAGACTCTGATAATTATGTAAATTAAGTTTGACTTTTATATTATTGTTATTATTATTACTGTTGAAACTCTGTTGGGAGAAACCTTCATAACATTCACTGTTTATAAGTCGTGTTTGATTCAAATCGGTAACCACACGTTACCTGTCGATCTTATCTCTTTGAAAATACTCATCATGCTAAAATCGATTGTTTTCGTAAGGTTGTTAGCTTTCATATTCCTAACCAACCTATTATGTGAATTCAAGCAACCAAACCACTTAAGTCAATTACGGTCATATCAAGCCATAAAGCTATTCGTTTATTAAAAAATAGATGTCAAACTTTCTTAGCCCATGTCATGGATTTAAACAAAAATACAATAGATTTGAATGAAATTTCTATTGTTAATTAATTTCCTGACGTATTCCCTGAAGAACTTTCTAGCCTACCCCTAGAGCGTGAAATCAAATTTTGTGTTGACCTAAGTACAAAACCTATTTGTAAAACCCTCAAATAGTTTTTCACCCAAAACGAACGTAACATGTGGCGAAGACGTTAGCTCGAGCTGTTGAAGATTACGATAATACTATTCAATACCATCCTAGAAAAGTGAATGTGGTAGAAGATGCATTGAGTAGAAGATCGTTTGTGTTTATGAGTACGATATTGTTAGCACAAAGACCCATTTCATATGACTTACAAATGATAGAGATAGAGTTAAAGACTTTAGGGACCCACGTGATGATGTCAAATAATACGAGTAGAATCGACGTTAATAGATAAAGTTAAATGTGAGACCCCGAATTTTATGAAATAAAAGTATTCAATTTTTCTATTTTGGTAAATAGTTAAATTGATAAAAGTTTAAAGTTAAGGGTAATATGTGAATTTTTTTTTTCAAAGTAAGCAAGTTGATATAAAATATTCGTTGTGTCGGGGAATATTCTTTTTGTCGGGAAATATTCGTACAACAGTACAATCATTGGTGGAACCCACAATAGAATTATTGTCGGATTGAGAAAACAACAAAAATATTTTTCTGAAAATAACGGCGGAAGTTTTACCGTTAACTGTTGAAACACCCGGTGTTAAAAGTACAGTAATACGCGTGGTTGCATAGCAGCACGCGGTATTGATTATTGATGATTACGTGAGAAGTCACTCAGTTTTGTTTTATTGGTATTATTAATGTAATAAAACAAAAAAAACTTTTTATATAAAACAGAATATTTTTATAAAGTTATTCGTTTTATTAGGCTAATAGTAAAATCTTTTTATATAAAACAGAATACTTTTATAAAGTTATCTGTTTTATTAGATAATAATTAGAATATATTATATTTTATTATGTATAGTGTTTGCATAGTGCCTGCACAGTATTTGCATAGTAAAATCTTTTATAAATTATTCGTTTTTATTAGATTATAAATAGAATATATTATATTTTATTTAAAAGATTTTGCTTTAAATATGGACCGTCCAATTAAAAGTAAATCAATCTGGATCGTTCATGAATTAGTTACTATGCAGTCCATTCTTCTATAAATAGAAGCTCATTCCTTCATTATTTCTTACGAATTCACTGAAACTCTAGAAAGAAAAATTATAGAGAGAAAGAAGAAAAGTATTCTGCTACTTCACTACTCTGATAACAAGTTTCTTTTACGAAAGTGAGAACGCAGCAGGGACTAGTCGGGGAACGGAGTGACAGTCTAGATGATATCATTAGTAGTCCTCACTATTCTATGAAATAGTGTGATAGCTGTGGAGGTTCTCCCTAAACAGTATAGAAAAGTGTGGTGTATTCTATACATCATTTAGTAGTTATATTTGGTGAATCAAATAGGGTGAGGCGAACCCAACTTTGGAAGGGTGTTTTGTCACTATCATACAAGATGTCTAATGACATACAACCTCGTGTTCTCATAAGACATGGTTGTGCACATCCACTTGCTGAATATATCTACGAGCACTATCTATATGATCTTGGAGTTTATTTGAAGTATAATTTTCACTTGGAGACAACGGAGATATTTATATGTCAAGAGAAGACTCACCATTGGAAAGAAGATGATAGTAATCTTCTTATTTTTATTTCGGGACTTTTGGGTCAACTAAGGATAATTCTGTGGACATGTGATATCTATCATAACCTAGACGCATGGCCTCCCATGTATGAAGGTTTCCTTGTGTACTTCCCAAATATTTTAATTTCTAAAACAGTTTTTGACTATACTTTTATGTAAAGTATCATTGTAAGGTTGTGGTCGAGGTACCATGAGAGTTACATACATTTGTATTAAAACTCATAGTTAACTGTGGTCGTATTCTATACGACAGCTCAACAGTTGTATAAATGAAGTTGTATTTGAATTTTGTACCATGTATCTGGCGACTCAGAATGGGTGATGTATACCTAATTTTGGGGGCGTCACAGTTGGTATCAGAGCTTAGGGATATGGTCGCTGGCGGAGATAAGAGCCTAGAACTAGGAGGGGAGAGACGATTTATATACTTCACTAGTGTGTGACTTACCTAAGCTGAAATTGTTTACCTGATAAGTTGACAAATTATGATATGTCAATTAACCTTTGTTTTGAAGCTATATTCTAGAATGATATCTGAAATACAGAAGATGAGAAATGGAAAAATCATGATAGCGAGGAAATTATCGGGAAGGTACAATCTGAAAAGAAAGCAAGGTATTCTCATCTCTTCGAATATCAGGTAGGTACGTAAATTTCGAGGGCGAAATTTCATAAGGAGGGGTGATTGTGAGACCCCGAATTTTATGAAATAAAAGTATTCAATTTTTCTATTTTGGTAAATAGTTAAATTGATAAAAGTTTAAAGTTAAGGGTAATATGTGAATTTTTTTTTTCAAAGTAAGCAAGTTGATATAAAATATTCATTGTGTCGGGGAATATTCGATTAGTCGGGGAATATTCTTTTTGTCGAGAAATATTCGTACGACGGTACAATCATTGGTGGACCCCACAATAGAATTTTTGTCGGATTGAGAAAACGACAAAAATATTTTTATGAAAATAACGGCGAAAGTTTTACCGTTAACTATTGAAACACCCAGTGTTAATAGTACAGTAATACGCGCGGTTGCATAGTAGCACACAGTATTGATTATTGATGCTTACATGAGAAGTCACTCAGTTTTATTTTATTGGTATTATTAATGTAATAAAATAAAAAAAGCTTTTTATATAAAACAGAATACTTTTATAAAGTTATTCGTTTTATTAGGCTAATAGTAAAATCTTTTTATATAAAACAGAATACTTTTATAAATTTATCTGTTTTATTAGACAATAATTAGAATATATTATATTTTATTATGCATAGTATTTGCATAGTGCATGCATAGTGTTTGTATAGTAAAATCTTTTATAAAGTTATTCGTTTTATTAGGTTATAAATAGAATATATTATATTTTATTTAAAAGATTTTGCTTTAAATATAGACCGTCCGATTAAAAGTAAATCAATCTGGACCGTTCATGAATTAGTTACTATGCAGTCCATTCTTCTATAAATAGAAGCTTATTCCTTCATTATTTTTTATGAATTCACTGAAACTCTAGAGAGAAAAATTATAGAGAGAAAGAAGAAAAGTATTCTACTACTTCACTACTCCGATATCAAGTTTCTTTTACGGAAGTGAGAACGCAGTAGGGACTAGTCGGGAAACGGAGTGACGGTCTAGATGATATCATTAATAGTCCTCACTATTCTATAAAATAGTGTGATAGCTGTGGAGGTTCTCCCTAAACAGTATAGAAAAGTGTGGTGTATTCTATACATCATTTAGTAGTTATATTTGGTGAATCAAATAGGGTGAAGCGAACCCAACTTTGGAAGGGTGTTTTGCCACTATCATACAAGATGTCTAATGACATACAACCTCGTGTTCTCATAAGACATGGTTGTGCACATCCACTTGCTGAATATATCTACGAGCACTATCTATATGATCTTAGAGTTTATTTGATGTATAATTTTCACTTGGAGACAATGGAGATATTTATATGTCAAGAGAAGACTCACCATTGGAAAGAAGATGATAGTAATCTTCTTGTTTTTATTTGGGGACTTTTGGGTCAACCAAGGATAATTCTGTGGACATATGATATCTATCATAACCTAGACGCATGGCCTCCCATGTACGAATGTTTCCTTGAGCACTTCCCAAATATTTTAATTTCTAAAATAGTTTTTGACTATACTTTTATATAAAGTATCATTGTATGGTTGTGGTCGAGGTACCATGAGAGTTACATGTATTTGTATTAAAACTCATAGTTAACTGTAGTCGTATTCTATATGACAGCTCAACAGTTGAATAAATGAAATTGTATTTGAATTTTGTACCATGTATTTGGCGACTCAGAATGGGTGATGTATACCTAATTTTGGGTGCGTCAGATTAAAGCTGCTCAAGCTACACACCCAGAGCTGATGAATGTGAAGAAAAAGGTTCAAGAGGACGTTATTCTAGAAGCAAGAATCGACGAAGAGAGTAAATCTCAAACCTCGATTTAATTGGGCCATTCAAAATCCTCAATCGAGTAGAATTTATGGCCTATAGACTCGCTTTACCGCCAAGTATGTCTCGTGTTCATAACGTTTTCTACATAGCTATGTTACGTAAATATGTGGACGACCCGAACCACATTATTGAATTAGAACTAGACGAGATAGTAGATTATTTAACGTATAATGAGATACATGTTAAAATCAAAATAAGAATGAATATATTCTACGCTCAAAGGTTATATCTCAAGAGATAGAATCTGACGAGGTATCCTCATATCTTCGACATACAAGGTACGTACGTAAATTTCGAGGGCAAAATTTCATAAGGATGGGAGATTGTAAGACCCCAAATTTTATGAAATAAAAGTATTCAATTTTCTTATAATTATTATTTTATTTAGTAAATGGTTAAATTGAAAAAGGTTAAAGTTAAGGGTGACATCTGAAAATTTTATAAAGTAAGCAAGTTGATATAAAACATTTGTTGTGCCGGGGAATATTCGATTGGTCGGGGAATATTATTTTTAATAGAGAATATTCGTACGACAGCACAATCATTGGTGGACCCCACAACAGAAGTAAGGTTAGAAAACGACAAAATTATCTTTTTATAAAAATAACGGCGAAAGTTTTACCGTTAAACTGTTGAACTGTAACATTCCAAAATTTTAAATTATAATTTTAAATATTTATTGAATTATATAAGTATTTAATGGATATGTTTATTGTTGAATAAATAATTTTTCAATTTGATTTGGTTTGATTTAGTTAATTATTTGTTAAGAAAATAATTAAGGAATTAAGAAAATTAATTGTTATGAGATAATATACTAATTTAATTTAATAGTTAAGTTAGAGAGCTTATAATGATTAAATAAATTATAATATTTTAATTAGAATTTTTAATTAAAATAAGGTGTTAGTTGGTTAAATAAAATTATAATTATAAAGGAAATTATAATTATGTGGTAGTGATTTATGTGTTAAAGTAATTTCATAGATTAGTATTAGAATTTATTAAATTGATTATTAAAATTTAATTAAACAGAAGTGTAACTAATAACCTTGCTATAAAAGAGTTACTAAAATAAATTAAAGGAGTTTAATTAGTTTGCCAAACAAGCCTTAATGCATATTAAGTCTTTAATCTAATAGTAATTTATCAAACAAGGTATAAGGATTAATTCATTTGTTTTAATTAGGTTTACCAAACAAGGTGTAAGGTTTAAAGGGTTATATTTATTAGCCTAGCCAAACAAGCCTTATGGCTTTTGAATTTTAAAACTTAGATAACTGATATCAGTTATCTCTATATTAATATTAGATAATTAATACATATATTATTACATATATACGTTATATTTTACTACGTAAGTTAGAATAGAGTTGGGAGAAAAACTTAGAAGAAGAAGAAGAATACAGAGGAGAGAAAGTTGAGAGAAATCCTAGAAGGTTTTGATAAAGAGAAGAAGCTTGAGAATCAAAGATAGCCATCATCTTCTTCTAAATTAAGGTATCATCTTGTTCCTATTTTTCTAAAAGTTTTATTGTCTTCTTCTTCCAAAAAGTTCTCTGTAAAATATTTATAAAAGATGAATTTTTGACCTATATAGCTTTATATGATAGTTGTTGTTACTAGATTGCAATCCAGCAAGCTGGATTCAACATATTTTCAATTCAGTAAACTATTTTTCAATCCAGCAAGCTGGATTCATCAGATTTTTCAATTCAGCAAACTGGATGCCTAAATTATTCAATCCAGCAAGCTGGATTCCATATCCTTTTTACGAAAACACCAAATCAGCTCATTATTTTTCCATCCTTTGTCCAAACACATATACATATATTTCATACGTAAAAAGTGTTTTTCCATAATTTTCCAACTTCTTTTAGTATTTTTTAAAAATTATTTTTAGTGTGTAGCTTAAGAATTTAGTCCCATCATGCTCAACTCCCAAACTTCCCATCTCTTGGCACAATCTTATACGTGTTAACATGAGCCTCCAGTTTAAATTTTGTGGCCATCGGAGTTATAGAACTCCGTTTATAGCCGTTTTCGTCGAAAAATAACAACAATTGAAATAGTCATAACTTGGTTATTTTAAGTCAGAATGAGCTCAATTTTGGACAGGAGGTACTTAATACCATATAATTTCATGTCCCAAGAGTTCGGAATTTATTTCACAAATTTAGTGGCCGAAACTGCCCTTGCACAAATCTTGGCAGTTTACTTTTGTCATTTTTCTATTTTTGACTCCTTTGCTAAAATCAGTCCACGCAAAAAACTACAACACCTTTCCCAGTGATTCCACTTGGATAAGTTAGACAACTCATAGATCTAACTCTAGGACTTGACCACACTCAAAAATTCGAAATATAATAGGAGATATGGTCATTTGAATTTCATGTTCATTTTCACAAAAATCTGATTTTCAACCCTTTGTGGTTTCTAAGAAAACTTCTATGATCTCACATAATAACCAATATAACTCATCATAATTGTAAGACCCCAACTTTAATAAATAAAGATGAATTTTCTATAAATATCATTTTTAAATATTATGGAGTGAAATTGATATAATATTATAGTCGTGGGTAATCTTTATAAATTTTGCAAAGTACGCAAGTTGCTATATAATATTCGATTGGTCGGGAAATATTCGTTTTAACAGGGAATATTCGTACGACGACACAATCATTGGTGGACCCCACAACAGAATTATTGTCAGATTGAGAAAACGACGAAAATACTTTATGAAAATAACAGCGGAAGTTTTACCATTAATACTGTTGAACTACTCGGTAGTAAAAGTACAGTAATATGCATGGTTGCATAGTAGCACACGGTATTGATTATTGATGCTTACGTGATAAGTCACTCAGTTTTATTTTATTGGTATTATTAATGTAATAAAACAGAAAAGCTTTTTATATAAAACAGAATACTTTTATAAAGTCATTCGTTTTATTAGGCTAGTAGTAAAATATTTTTATATAAAACATAATACTTTTATAAAGTTATCTATTTTATTAGACAATAATTAGAATATATTATATTTTATTATGCATAGTATTTGCATAGTGCATGCATAGCGTTTGTATAGTAAAATCTTTTACAAAGTTATTCGTTTTTTTATTTAAAAGATTTTGCTTTAAATATGGACCGTCAGATTAAAGTAAATCAATCTAGACCGTTCATGAGCTAGTTACTATGTAATCTATTTTTTTATAAATAGAAGCTCATTCCTTCATTATTTTCTTACGAATTCACTGAAACTCTAGAGAGAGAAACTATAGAGAGAAAGAAGAAAAGTATTCTGCTACTTCACTACTCCGATATCAAGTTTCTTTTATGGTAAGGGATATTATTTTATGGTAAGGGATATTATTTGTTGTACTCGTAAAGGGTATTCTTTCTTTCTTATTCATGAAGAGAACTTCTGTTATTCCATTCTTTATTATTCTGTCGGAATAACCTGTATACGCGGGCTACCCTATACTTAGTGAAATTCTTCTGTTATTCCTTTCTTTATTATTTTGTTGGAATATCCGGTCTGTGCGTTTTACGCCGGACCTGGTTCCATTATTTATTATTCTGTCGAAATATCATGTCTGTGCGTTTACGCCGAACCTGGTTCCATTATTTATTATTCTGTCGGAATATTCTGTCGGTGCGTTTACGCTGGTTTCATTATTTATTTTCCTGTTGGAATAAAAGGGTTGAGATGTGTTCTCATGCAACATGGGAAAGTCATAGCCTAGGCCTCAAGACAACTCAAAGAATATGAGAGGAATTATCCTACTCATGATCTAGAGTTGGCAGCTGTTGTCTTCGCACTTAAAATTTGGAGGCATTACTTGTATGGGGAGAAAGTGGAGATCTTTACGGATCATAAAAGCCTCAAATATTTCTTCACTCAAAAGGAACTTAACATGTGACAACGACGTTGGCTGGAACTGTTGAAAGATTATGATCATACTATCCAATACCATCCTAGAAAAGCGAACGTGGTAGCTGATGCATTGAGTAGAAGATCATATGCAAGTACGAGTGCCATATTGTCAACGCAAAGGCCCATTTTGTGTGACTTGCAAAGGATGGAGATAGAGTTAAAGACTCCAAGGACCCATGTGATGATGGCGAATATACGAGTAGAACCGACTTTAATTGATAAAGATAAAGTTTCTCAAGCTACAGACCTGGAACTGATGCGTATGAGAAAGAAAGTGCAAGAAGGTGCTATACCGGAAGCAAGAATCGATGAAGAAGGAATACTTCGAGTCAACTCCAGACTTTGTGTTCCTAATGACCTTGATTTAAAGTATAAAATCATGATGGAGGCGCACAACACACCATTTACAATCTATCCTGGGAGTACTAAAATGTATCGTGATCTTCGTCATACATTTTGGTGGAGCAATATGAAGAGAGAGATAGCGCTGTTTATCTCAATGTGTCTAAGTTGTCAACGAGTCAAAGTGGAGCATCAAGCACCAAAAGGTCCATTTTAACCACTTGAAATTCCAAAATGGAAGTGGGAGCACATTGCCATGGATTTTGTTACTGGTCTTCCCAAGGTTTCTCAAGGCATTGATGCAATTTGGGTCATTGTTGATAGATTAACCAAGTCTGCTCATTTCTTACCAATACGAGAAACTTATACACTTGAACGTCTTGCTCGTATGTACATAAACGAGATTGTAAGACTGCATGGTATGGCAGTATCCATAGTTTCTGATCGAGACACAAGATTCACTTCACGATTTTGGGTTAGTTTATATAAAGCTATGAGCACGGATTTACGATTTAGTTCGGTATATCATCCCCAGACGGACGGACAATCAGAGAGGACTATTCAAACTCTTGAAGATTTATTAAGACTCTGTGTCCTTGACTTCATGGGAAGTAGGGAAAAGTTCTTACCATTGGTGGAATTTTCCTACAACAACAGTTATCAAACAAGTATTGGCATGGCTCAATTCGAGGCGTTGTATGGAAGAAAGTGTCGTTCTCCAATATGCTGGGATGAGGTGGGTGAAGCAATATTGTTGGGCCCGGAGTTGGTATATATGACTACGGAAAAGATTCAAATGATTCGGCAACGTATTAAAACCTCACAAGATCGACAAAAGAGTTATGCTGATCTTCATCGAAAGGACGTGGAATTTGATATAGGAGATCATGTGTTGTTACGAGTTACTCCGTGGAAAGGAGTTACGAGATTTGGAAAGAGAGGAAAGCTCAATCCTCGATTCATTGGCCCATTTTTAATCTTCGATCGAGTAGAAACTGTGGCCTGTAGACTCACTTTACCAGCAAGTATGTCTCGTGTTCATAATATTTTTTACATATCCATGTTACGTAAATATGTGGAAGACCCAAACCACATTATTGAGTTAGAACCGGACGAAATAGCGGAAGATTTAACGTATGAAGAGGTTCCTGTTCAAATCTTGGATATGAAGAAACATATTCTACGCTCCAAGGTTATACCTCAAGTCAAAGTTTTGTGGAGAAACCACGATATTGAGGAAATGACCTGAGAGTTAGAATCTGAAATGAAGTCAAGGTATCCTTACCTCTTCGATATACCAGGTACGTACCCTAATTTCGAGGGTGAAATTTCATAAGAAAGGGAGGTTGTAAGACCCCAAATTTTATAAATAAAGATGAATTTTCTATAAATATCATTTTTGAATATTATGGAGTGAAATTGATATAATATTATAGTCGTGGGTAATATTTATAAATTTTGTAAAGTACGCAAGTTGCTATATAATATTCGATTTGTCGGGAAATATTCGTACGACGACACAATCATTGGTGGATCCCACAACAAAATTATTGTCGGATTGAGAAAACGATGAAAATACTTTATAAAAATAACAGCAGAAGTTTTACCATTAATACTGTTGAACTACTCGGTAGTAAAAGTACAGTAATACGCATGGTTGCATAGTAGCATACGGTATTGATTATTGATACTTACGTGATAAATCACTCAATTTTGTTTTATTGGTATTATTAATGTAATAAAACAGAAAAGCTTTTTATATAAAACAGAATACTTTTATAAAGTTATTCATTTTATTAGTATAATAATAAATTTTTTTTATATAAAACATAATACTTTTATAAAGTTGTCTGTTTTATTAGACAATAATTAGAATATATTATATTTTATTATGCATAGTGTTTGTATAGTGCTTGCATAGTATTTGCATAGTAAAATCTTTTATAAAGTTATTCATTTTTTTATTTAAAAGATTTTGCTTTAAATATGGACTGTCAGATTAAAGTAAATCAATCTAGACCGTTCATGAGTTAGTTACTATGCAGTCCATTTTTCTATAAATAGAAGCTCATTCCTTCTTACGATTTCACTAAAACCCTAGAGAGAGAAACTATAGAGAGAAAGAAGAAAAGTATTCTGCTACTTCACTACTCCGATATCAAGTTTCTTTTACGGTAAGAGATATTATTTGTTATACTCGTAAAGGGTATTCTTTCTTTCTTATTCATGAAGAGAACTTCTGTTATTCCATTCTTTATTATTCTGTTGGAATAACCTGTATACGCGGGCTACCCTATACTTGGTGAAATTCTTCTGTTATTCCTTTCTTTATTATTCTGTTGGAATATCCTGTCTGTGCATTTTACGCCGGACCTGGTTCCATTATTTACTATTCTGTCGGAATATCTTATCTACGCGTTTACACCGAACCTGGTTCCATTATTTATTATTCTGTCGGAATATCCTGTCAGTGCGTTTACGCATGACCTGGTTCCATTATTTATTTTCCTGTTGGAATAACCTGTCTGTGCGGTCTATCGCATGCATGGTGATTTCTTTTGTTATTCAATTCTTTATTATATTCAGTTGGTTAAAGTTTTGACTTTTATACTCCATGAATTTAGTGGAATATCTTTGATATTTGCGCTTCATCCAGTATCTTTTCATGGAAATATTCTTCTGAGCGTTCTTGAATTTTACTCCACAAAGCAGTATCATGTTGACAATTTGGACGTTATTGGTTCCTGGATAAATTAATTCTTGAACTTATTTTATTGAATTCTTATATCATTGTCATCATCCTCATGTTTATATTTGGTTGAAAGTCATATGTGGCCTGTAGTGCATAGATGGACTTGGTATGATTATGACCAGGGATTATTCGGTATAATCATGACCGTAATGTTACAAATGATGTGGTAAAAGTCCTCATTGGCCCGTAGTGTATTAATGGACAGTGGTTGTCATGATCATGACCATTAATGAATACACAAATATTCTTGGCCTGTAGTGCATGGATAATTGTGGTCGTGATACTAAAGAATATTCTTGGTCGTAGTGCAGAGATGATGTGAATTATTTATTAAGCCGAGTCCCAGCGATAAAAGTCATGAAAAACCTTTTAAATCATAGAAGATAGTAGATTTTATTCTCTACTTGACTCTTCTAATGGGTTTCTTATTCCGCTGTAGTTAAACTTGATGTTTGTTATATTTTATTAGTTTAACACTGTTGAAGGCTAATGATAATTTATTCTGCATTATCTTAGTCATAATATTTCTTACTGGGCTAGTTGAGCTCACCCTTTTGTTTTCATTGTTCTCTTCAGGAAATGAGAACGTAGCGGGGACTAGTCGGGGAACGGAGTTACGGTTCAGATGATAGCATTAGTAGTCCTCACTATTCTATGAAATAGTGTGAGAATAAATGTATTGAGGACTTATTTTGAGTTTGAATTCTGTTTAGAAGAAATTGTTGTATTTAAATTTACAGCTTATATTTTGTCGTATTTTACACGACAGTTGTATAATTAAGTTGTATTTGAATTTTGTACCATATTTTTGGCGACTCAGAATAGGTGATGTATACCTATTTTGGGGGCGTCACAATAATACCTACTAATACTTCATATACCCATTAATCTACCATAATATATGATCTATTTCGTCAACCAAGCACCAAACACAAGACTAAACACAATCAAGGCTAAGAAAAATTAGGTTCTCTACATTTTGAAAAAAAAACTAGTTTCTATTTCATACTTTAGATCTAACTTTTAACACACAAGATGGATAGATCCACACATAACACACTCTAGATCATGTAAATCTATAGTTTTGAAGTTCAATAACATAAGTCCATGTTTTGATTAAAACAACTAAGAATAACTAGATAAATGTAGTTTATACCTTGATATCTTGCTAGCCTTTCTTAATCTTTCAAAATAGATGATGATCTTGGTTAGCTTGAAGATCAAAACGTCCTCCCATTTACTAAAATAAGTGGCCAAGTATTATGGTGACACCTAAGGGTGTTGTTCACTAACTAAAGTAAGCAACTATCACATTCATCCCTTCTTTTTTCCCTCTTCACATGCCTGACCATGTGGCCTTCTCTTTGCCCCTTTTTATTTTGCTTTTATTTCATTATTTAGCTTACTAAATGTACAAAAAGTCCCTCTTCCATTGGGCTAAGTTTTGGGCTCCCAATTAATTCTTTTGGACTTCTAAATTAAAATAGTTGGGCTTTCTACTTAGTACATGTTTGGGCCATGTAAATTCGTATGGGTCAAATACACAAATTTTTATCTTACCCTCATTATTTAATTAGGATTTTCATTCACTTCAATCATAAATTAAATCATTACTCATGTACATTTAATTTTTTAACCCAATTAGATTTGTTATAATTAGGTTATAAAATTAATTAATTGAAATGTGTAAAATAAATCTCTTGAAATTAGTATAAATTTTAAATACCAATATTCTCTCATATCATAACCATTAAGTTAGTTAAATTTTTCATTCCTAATATATAATTAGGATCACCCTAGTTTCTTTTATTTGTTTATATAATAAACAAGTACAAACCATCACATAATATTCATATTCATTACTCATATAACTTTTAACCCTTAGGGTTTTATACTTAGCATTAGGGTTCCCAAACAACTCGCTAGGATTTTCTAACTGAATGTTGACGTTCTTAATATATACCTAGGGTTTGTCACTGATATAGTTTATCTGGTCAAAACTTGACCCTTAACCACAAACTGAACTCATATAATACCATATACACAAAACATATACGCTTATATACTTAATCCTAAATAATTCACCAAAAGAATTTGAAATCCTTAAAATTCCTTCTCAAAAATGTCAAATCCATTCACTTATTTTCTGTCTAGGTTTATTATTCAACCTTAATTCAATATTTTAAGATTTTATAAATATTCAAATTCTCGAGTTGTCACAGCAGCAAGAGCAAGAGAACAGTCAGCCGATAGATTGGCTAACTTTAAAGATTTTAAAGCGGTAGGACCGCCTAAATTCAAAGGGACTGCGGATCCAATTGAAGCCTAAACTTGGGTGAAGGGGATGGAGAAGGAATTCATTATTGCCAGAGTAGCGGAAAGACATCTTTTGCAATATATCTGATGAAGGGAGAAGCCAATTACTGGTGGGAGACTAATCAGGCGAGAGCTGGAACAACAATAGTGACTTGGACAAGATTCAAGGATTTGTTCTTTGAGAACTATTTTTCACCGAGTATGCAAGCTCGGATGGAAGTCAAGTTTCTAGAACTGAAGAAGGAGAATATGTCGGTTTCTGAATACGCTGCTAAATTCAACGAGTTAACGAGATTTGCACCTCATCAAGTGGACATAGAGCCAAGAAAAGTGAGAAGATTTGAGATTGGACTGAAGCTAGGGATATTCAACAAAGTAGTTGTATTGCAGATCAATACGTTTGCGGCTTTGTTGAAGAAAGCAATAATTGCTGAAGGAGGGAGCGAAGCTGCATCTCGATTTCATCTGGAGAAGAAGAAAAAGACAAATGACGGAGGAAACAGTGGTGGTAGTAATCCAAACAAGAGAAAGTGGAGTGAGAATACTCAATCGGGTAATAAATCAGAGGAGAAGAGAAAAGGAGGTGAGCCTTGTGCAACTTGTAGGAAGAATCTTACAGGAATTTGTCTAAAGAAGAAAAGAGTTTGTTACAACTGTGGACAAGAGGGACACATGTCGCCCAATTGCCCCAGTCCGAAGAAGATACAAGGTTGTTATGCATGTGGATCGACAGATCATCTGATTCGGAATTGTTCGAAAAGAAATATGGAGAAGGGAAGCATTAACAAGGGACCCGATGGCGGAACCTTGGCGATTAGAGGACCTGCTCAGCCAGGAAGACCAACGGCTCGTACATTTAATATGACGGTGCAAGATGTATTGGATGCCCAGGAGGTGGCGATATGTAACGATTTCGTTGAGAAATTAAATTACGCGAGTAATATTGGATAGATAATGTTGTGAATAGTTTCTTTTATAGATCCAAGTCACAGGTTAGAATATATGACACAAAATAATATTGTGTTCATAAGAATGAATTGATGATACAACTTTAAAAGATTGTAGAGAGTAAGAAAGCGGTGATTCCGAGGACGGAATACTTATAAGGGGGGAATAATGTGACAACTCGAGAATTTATATGATTAATAAAATCTTAATTGATTAAATAAATTTTGAATAATAAGACCTAGACTGGAAATAAGGTATGGATTTAAAAAAATTTGTGAAAAACTTATATGGTTTTGTGTATTGCTATATGTGAGTAAATGCATATGAATAATATGTGTTTGTTTTTATTTGTTTATTATAAACGAATAAAAGAAACTAAGGTAACCTAATTATATATTAGGAATGAAAAATTGAATAACTTAAGGGTTATGATACCGGAGAATATTAGTATATAAAATATATACTAATTTTAAGAGATTTATTTTATACATCTCAGTTAATTAATTTTATAACCTAATTATAGCAAGTCTAATTGGGTTCAGAAATTAAGGGCATGTAAGTAAGGAATTGAATTATAATTGAAAAAAATGAAAACCCTAATTAAACAATTAGGGAATGATAATATTAAAAGTGTTGGAGTATGTTATTTGTTATAACCCAAAGAAACTAAATTAAAAGCCCAAATGATTAAAATAGGAGCCCAAACTTGGAGCCCAATTGAAGAAAAGGGCACTTTCAATATTATGTATGCTAGATATTACATTAAAGGAAAGCAAGACTTGGTTAAATAAAGGCCACTTGGCCGGATTATGTAGAAAGAAAAGGAGAAGAAATGATGAAAACGCATCATCTATTTTAAGCCACACATGTGGCAAAAGATATTTCATAAATTAGGCTAGGTGTCAAATTCATGTAGAAGCCACTTTGCTTGCTAAACACCCACATACTAATGAAATGATTATTAAGGAAAGAGAGAGAATTAGTGGGATCAAAATTAGGCCAAATGGTCGGATAGTTATTGAGGAAGTAAAGAAGGCCACATGGGTGGTTTTTCTTGTGGAGGAGAAAAAGAAGGATAGTAAATATTTCTTTCTTTCATCTCTTATGTTTTAACAAAAAGAACTAAGATAGAGACTAAAGAAGAGAGAGGAGAGGGACAACTGGAGTAGGGAGTAAGGGGAAGAGACTTTGATTTTCTTTCTACTCAAAATCATCTTTCACTTTGGAAGAATATGGAAGGGTAGCCACAAATTAAAGCTATAAACCCTTTTTGTTTATGTAATTTTGATTATTCTAAATCAAAACTTGATTCTATGTTTCTAAACTCAAAAACCATGAATATACTTGTTATTGAGTGTTTCATGTTTAGATATACCCATATTAGGTGTCAATTTGTTTGGAAATCAAAAGTAAAGAAAAATGATTTTCTAGTTTATAAACTATAAAATTTCTATGTAATTTGGATTTTCACCATTTTTGATCTACACCTTTTTTTTTGAGATCCGTCAAAGAGAGATGCTAGATATATACGTTAACTACTAAACCTAAGTGGTAGCACTCAAAAATGTTGAGTACACAAGTCGTAGTGACTGTTTTAGCAAAAATAGTTTCGTTGTTAAAAAAGAAAAATAGACTATTTTTGGGCAGTCAAGAGTAGGGGCAGTTTAGTCATTTTTCTTATATTAAAAAATTCTAAAAATATTTGGGAGGATACTATGATACGTTTTCTAACATCTCCAAGTGGAATCACTGAAAAAGGAGTTGTAGATTTCTGTATGGATTATTTTTAAGAAAGTACGAAAAACTTGTTTTTCCAAAATAGCTACTGCCTAGAACTTTCTAGGGGCAGTTTCGGCAACGTAATTTGTGAAATAAATTCTGGAGTTTTGGGACATGAACATATATGGTACTCCAGTCCAAAAATGATTTCATTCCAACTTAAAATGAGAAAGTTATGACCATTTCAAGTTTTGTGATTTTTTGACGAAAACGGCCATAACCGGAGTTCTATAACTCCAATGGCCACGGAATTTAAACTAGAGGCTCACGTTAACACGTATAAGATTGTGTCAAGAGATGAGAATTTCTGGAGTTGAGCATGATAGGGCTAATTTCTTAAGTTACGAACTAAAAATGATTTTTTAGAAAAATACTAAAGGAAGTTGAAAAATTATGGAAAAATACTTTTTGTGTATGAAATATATGTATATATGTTTTGCCAAAGGATAGAAAAATAATAAGTTGATTTGGTATTTTCGTAAAAAGGATAATGAATCCAGCTTGCTGGATTGAAAAGAAGTTTGCGGAATTAAAAATATGTTGAATCCAGCTTGCTAGATTGGCCATTTAGTTGCTAGATTTGGAATCCAGTTTGCTGGATTTCAATATGGGTTGTTGGATTGGTATTTGACTTATTAGAGTTTAAAGAAGAACTTATAATATATAAGGTTAGAGTGTTAATTCATAATGTATATGATATAATGATTAAAGAATTATCAAATGATAATAATATTAATATTTTAAGGTGTTATCTAATATTTAATTATGTGATTAAGTGTTAGATAATTGATTGATAAAGTAGTTGTATTATCAACAAAGTATGATATGCTGATTCAAAGACCAATCTTATTAATGATAGATTTTACAAAAAAAAGTTAACTTAAATTATGTAGAGGTAGTCAATGAATCAGGCAAGTTTCCTTAACTCAACCTTGAGTTATATCTTTTCAAATATTATGGTGGTTAATTATTGTTGATTAGACCACGTCTGAGAATTTTTGTTGATTATTCGCAGTTAGTGCATGTTTCTTAATTCAAATTGAATTAGTGATTCTTAGAATATATTTGGGAAATAACTGTTGTTGGATATTCACATCTGTAGGAGCTATTATTGATTTCAAATAGTACAGATAATTACTGTTTATTGTTGAATCGTATTGAGATATGTCTTAGCCAATTGTTCTGGCTAGACAAACTTTTGTTGCAAAACCTAATAGGTTCAAGAAGAGAACTCAATTATTATTGACAGGTCAATGCCAATTGTTTTGGCTAGATAGATAAAGCAAACTTGATAGGTTAGAGAAGAGAATAGAAGCGAATAGAAATTAAAATCATCGTATTTCGTTGTTATAATTCAAATTCTAATTATAAGACTGAGAAGAATAACCTTTTTATTAAAAAAAGGGAACCTTTTGGTCGTATATTCGGCTATTGCGCGCATTTTAAGTATTATGCATAATATAGGGTATGAAGAGTTGGTCGATCTAAGTTCTTGTTGGGGGGGTATGATTTAATCTTTATGGTTATCTTATACACCTGGGTATATCAAAGTAAATCTTTGATAGTTACTCGATAAGAGAAGTTCATGATCCTTAGGGATCACTCTGCATAAATTCTTGAAATTATTTCCATCTTGTTATTTGGGTATATCAAAGTAAATCTGTGATAGTTACTCGAGAAGAGAATTTCAAGATCCTTTGGGGTCATTTGGCATAAACTTTAGAAAGTAATTCTATCTTGTTATTCAATAGAATATCGTAGAAAATTTGAAAGTGTTGTACTCTTTCATTATCGAATTATGGTGTTGCGTTGGATGCGAGAAGACTTGTTAGTGATTAAAGATTTGTTCATCTATTTTAAAGTTTCCCGAACTTTTGTGTCATTCAATCGAAATAGATAGTATGTTAATCTTGATTCTTATACATTCATTATATGTCTTAACTTGCGGGACAAATTTGTTGCTCACCCTTGCTAAATAAAATATTTCAGATAGGAACGAAGAAGCCGGAGGGGATATGACGAACGGGATTTTTGTAATTTAATTCTTAATATTTATTGAAATAACTAAATATTTTCGATGATTTAATTATTAGATTAAATAATTAATAGATGAAATTGTGGTAGATTAATTTAATTATCTGTGTTACATTTATTAAATTAATGTGGGAAATTCTTATTATCGAAGTATGTGATTATGTGAGCTTATTGTATTAAAAGAAATATTTAATAAGCCTATTAGTATTTTAATTAATTTAATTATTAATTAAAGAGTTAATAATTTGACATTATTTATTTATGAGAAATTTAATTATGGGACTATGTGAATTTATGAGAAATTATTATATTTTATATAAAGTAAATTAAATAAGATATTGATTTATTTTATAAAGGAGTGTGACATTATTTAAACTATAATATAAGAGGTTTTATTAAATTAATTGGGTATAAGCTTTTAAATGGTATCCAAACATGGCTTTAGTGGGAGTTGAGGGAAGTTACCCATGACTGGGTAACTGACCACTTCTGCATCAGTTCTTCTCCTTTATTATCAGACGTCTTCTTTTTATTATTATTATTCTAGGTTTGGAAGAGCAGAGACGGAGAGAGTTTGAGAATTGTCAGATAAAATTGAGAAATTTTGAGAGAGATTATGAGTACTGTGATTGAAGTAGATAGAAATTGTCATCCTTGTTCATCTACGCTTTGGGTAATTCTCTCCAACCCAATTCTCATATTTTACGTCAGTTAGTTTTTATGAAAATGGCTTTCATTCAAGTTCTGTGAATCTTTGTAAATTTGGGAAATTGTGTAATTATATGGATATATGTAATAATACGAGTAACATAACATGTAATATATATATATATATATATATATATATATATATATATATATATATATATATATATATATATATATATATATATATATCGCATGATTCCATATTATAACTTTCATAATACGATGACTTATTATTTCAAAATTTACAGAGTTTGGGTTTTGGCCTTATGGCCCTTATACGTAATTTTAGTGTGTCAAACATAAATATTTTCGTAAAATTTACACTCGTATATGATTATGCATGTTGATACGAAGAGACCAAAGTTTAAATGAACAGATTCGGTGTTATAACGAATCCGTAGTGTCAATTTTTATGTTTTGTTTTCAAACCTTCAAGAACATCAAGAACATTGGAAGTTGCATGCTTTAATTCTGTAATTAAGTGTTTAAATTGGTTAAAGTCATTATATAAATGTTGGGTAATGATTATGTGAGAAATATATCATGTGGGTATGTCTAAATTCGAGTAGAAATTAAGAAATTGGTAGAAATTGCCATGTTCTGCGATTTTTCGCGAACTGCCATTTCTGTGACTGGTACGCCGCGCCGCAGCGCCGGCTGCAGGCATAAGAGTCGCGCCGCAGCGTGACCCACGCCGCAACGCCATGGACCAAGCCGCAACGCGGGCCGCGCCGCAGCGCCGAGAAACAGTACAAAAGTGGCGCCGCAGCGCCACTCTGTAGAATGTCCAGAAATGGATTTTTTTTAAATGTTTAAGTCTAACAATGTGGTATTAACCTAATTTAATAAACATAGAAGTATGTTAGAAGTATAATGAGATGTTAAAATAGATACTTAACATGTAAATAACATAATTGCATGTGGATTGAATTATTGAATACATAAATAGCTTGTTTTTTGTGATGTGTAAATTATATGACAATGAATGTGATAAATTGGCTAAGTATAGTCATAACCAAAGTTTGACAAAAAGAATGAAGTTGTTACATTATAATTGGCTGATATTATGAACGTAATTGATATGTAGGAGTTAAATCAAAGAACGAGTTTAGTTAAAGTGTAATCTACGCACGAGGCAAGTTTTCCTAACCCTACTTGTTATCGCTATATAATTTGATTAATTCACCTTTCAACATTGAGCAAGTTCTCATTATTATTAATCAAGTCTACTTTGTATATTTAAGTCTATAAATCTTTCAAACATGATGCTGTTATACAATACTTATTCCATTGTATACCTTTGAGTTCTATTCAATTAAGTTATAAATTATTGTTAAACCTTGTTAGACTAGCGAACCCTTATTGATTCGACTAGTCCATAGTTGATGAGCGTTCTAAATTTCAGAACCCTTGATGAATAATTCAAATCAAACTTCCTTTGGTACGGACTCCGATGTCAATTTGAGATGAACAACCCTTTAATAGGGGATTATTTACGCTTTAGCATTAAGATATTGTGCACAGTATGGTACTAAGGGCTGATCCCCCTAAGTACGAGAAGAAGAGTCCATAGTCTCATGACTGTTAAAGGTTTCAAGTATAACCCTTGATAACCTAGGACATAGTTCAAGGTCTTATGACCCTCAGATTTCTTTTGATTCTTGTTATTCATTCTTGATTCAAAAGTTGAGCTTTATTTCAGAAGTCTTTGATTTATTCGCATGTTATTATATTGTTACTTTCATTAGTATACTTGTGGGCAATTGTGCTCACTCTTGCATACTAATAACATTGCAGTTAAGAACGAAAGAGCAGACGAACCTTCCACTAGTAAAGGCAAGGGCAAGCTTAGCAAGTAATGAAGATTGTTTATTTATGTGGTTATATAATGATAAGTAGAATTGATGTTACTTAAGACATATTTGTTTATGTTTCTGCACAGATGATTTAAGGTTAGAGTAACTTAAAATTTATTATTTATTATGAAGTTGATGTCTATCTATTGCATGGTTTGCATTTTATTTATGGGTAGATAGATATATGATGTTGTATCGTGAACACCAAATCCTATGGTAATGGAAGTACCGGATTTGGGGGTGTCACAGGTTAGTATCAGAGCTGTAGGTTGTGAACCTTAGGTGGGGGAACAACCTTAGGTAATAGCCTTATAGGAAGAACATAGTGAAGGAAAACTCTTATCGAGTTCTAAGAGATGAATTTCTTAATTCATTGAAGATATTAAAAGACTCTATGTTCTTATGAGTTAATCTATGTGTTCGCTAGCATGGATTAGTAACTAAAACTTAAAATTTTGTTGTCAAGATGTCGGTTGTTGGAGGAGCTAGTCGAGCTGGGGAGGAGGAACCCTGAGTGCCTATTGAGGAGGAGCCCCGAGACATTCATGTTATCAGGGAGCAGTTGATTCAGAGGGAGCCATCTCCGTTAATCACAGTTGTTAGTCAGGAGCATAAGCCTGAGACTGATCCAGAGGAGGATCCGGAGGAAGAAGAGGAAGAAGAGGTGTTCCCACCGAACTCCATTGATGCTGAGATGTATGATGCACTTTATGATCGTAACATAGAGTTGCAGGATACTGTTCAGGATTTGACTGAGCAAGCGGTTAATCAGCAGATTACTATTGAGCAAAAGGATAGGGAGATTGTGACTCTTCACACACGTTTAGGAAACGTAGAGTGGGATCTGGTTCATGAGAACGGTCAAACCGAGGATAAGTCCGTAGAAATAGAAAAGTTGAAGAAGGATCTGAAAGAGAGCTCAGAGAGGCTTGCCATAGCAGAGGAGGGCTCGGTACGAGAGTCACGTCGTGCTGATCTTGCAGAAGATGATCGCCGCGCGAAGAAGGTTAAACTTGACGAGACATACTCTACACTTAATAACGCAATGGATGAAGCCCAGGATCGAGTTTTGAGGTACCCAATCCAGTTTGAAGGTCTACCATCGTACATGCTGGATCGCAGGACGATGTCTCGCATCATAGAAGAGGAGCGTAGCAAGGCTATTCGGAGCCTTAACAGACAGTGATAGTATTAGTTTAATTATGTGAAAACTATTTGGTAGTTAATGATTTAAATTTCGATGTGTTTATAAACAAAGGAATATTTTGATGTTTTAAATCCTGTAGATTATTTATCTCGGGATAGTTGATGTAAATAGCAGTGACACTATCTCATGATGTTAAAACATTTGAATTTAATGAAATGTCAGAGTTTATTTGAAGTAATGTGTTAAGTGAATTATGATTAAATATTCTAGTTAAGCCTTAATTGTTTAAAGGATTGAATAAAGACCTAATAAGCGTATATTCTTAACAGAAATATGCCGCAGAAGACAAAATCGTCAACCCACTCAGGAAGAGTCAATAGATAATAACAATAACGCCAATGCTAATCCCGTCCAACAATTAGTGAACTTACTAGCTGGAGCAATGAATAATCAACCTCAAGCTCCACAGAATACAACGCTCAAAGATTTCAAGGCGGTGGAACTGCCAGAGTTTAAAGGTTCCATGAACCCGATTGAAGCTCAGACTTGGGTTATGGAGATGGAGAAGGTTTTTAAGGTCGCAAGAGTCAGAGAGAACCAGAAGACCGCTTTCGCAACGTTTATGCTGAAATCTGAAGCCAGTTTTTGGTGGCAAGCATACAAGGTCTGTGAAGGAGAAGGTATGATTACTTGGGAGAGGTTCAAGGAGATGTTTTTCGAGATGTATTTCCCGACTACCTCACAGAACCAATTGGAGGTTCAGATTCTGGAATTGTAGCAGAGGAATATGTCTGTATCAGATTATGCGGCTAGATTCAACGAGTTGGCAAGGTTTGCTATGTATCAAGTGCACACGGACGAGAGAAAAGCAAGAAGGTTCGAACAAGGTCTGAAGCCGTGGTTGTATAGTAAAGTGTCGATGTTTCAGTTGAAGACATTCGCCGGGGTACTAGAGAAAGCTATGCTCGCTGAAGGTGGAAGCGATGCAGTAACGACGTATAATCAGGAGCAAAAGAAGAAGAAGAGTAAGAATGAAGGTAATATCAAGACTGGTGGGAGTAGCACCAGGGGTAGCCATAATCAGAAGAGGAAGTGGACGGATAACTCGTCAGCTGGAAGTCAACAAGGAGGGCATAAAAAGAAGATCGAAGCGTGCTCAACCTGCGAAAAAGCTCATTTGGGAGTTTGCATGAAAGGGAAGCGAGTATGCTACAATTGTGGTCAGGAAGGCCACATAGCACCAAACTGTCCGAACTAAAAGAAGGGTGCATGTTTCACTTGTGGCTCAAAGGATCATCTAGCAAGGGGCTGTCCCAAGAAGGGATCTGGAGGAACGAGTTCAGGAGGAAATAGAGAGAATACCGGTGGAAGCACTCTGACTATCGCAGCACCAACCGTAACCAACCGACCGACTACCAGAACATTCAACATGACAGTGCAGGACGCAGTACAGTCTCGCGATGTGGTGTCAGGTATCATTCCGATCAATAAAGTTAATGCTTATGTGTTATTTGATTCGGGTGCTAATTGCTCATTTATATCCGATGACTTTGCTAAGAATTTAGAATTACCTAAGGATGAGTTAGAATACCCCATGAAAATAGAAATCGCGAATAGAGAAATAATCCATGTTAAACACGTGCATAAGAACTATAGAGTGGATATTAAGGGTAATATCATGAACGTAGATCTTATCCCTATTCGACTTGGGGAATTTGACATTATCTTGGGAATGGACTGTTTATTCAATTACGGGGCGGTAATTGATTGACAAAAGAAGCGTATTAACCTTATGACTCCGTCAAAGGTTGTGTTTTATGGTAGAAAGTCGCCTAGACAAGCGAGTTATCTGACGATGATGCAGACCAGGAAGTTGTTATGACAAGGATGTGTATGATATTTAGCTTACATAATCGACAGCCATAAAGAGAATCCAAAAATAGATGAGATATCAGTAGTGCAAGATTTCACAGACGTATTTTCGGACGATTTGCCGGGACTTCCTCCAGATAGAGCAGTTGAATTCGTGATCGATTTGGCTCCAGGAACGATTCCAATATCGAAGGCACCATACCGAATAGCACCAGTAGATATGAAAGAATTAATGGTACAACTACAAGAATTATTGGACAAGAAGTACATTCAACCGAGCATATCGCCGTGGGGAGCGCCGGTGTTGTTTGTGAAGAAGAAGGATGGAACGATGCGGCTCTGCATTGTTTATAGAGAACTGAATAAGGTCATGATTACGAATAAATATCTATTACCGAGGATCGATGATCTGTTTGATCAATTGAAGGGAGCAAAATACTTTTCCAAGATAGATTTATGGAGTGGTTATCATCAACTGAAGGTGAGACCAGAGGATGTACCGAAGACAGCGTTCAGAACACGATACGGTCACTATGAATTTTTGGTATCATTTGGTCTGACGAATGCTCCTGCAGTATTTATGGGCTTAATGAATGGTGTGTTCAAGCTGTTTTTGGACAAGTTCGTAGTGGTTTTTATAGATTATATTTTGGTATATTCAAAAATCAAGGAAGAACATGAAGAGCATTTGAGGGTGACGTTAGAAACTTTGAGGAAGGAGAAGTTGTATGCTAAGTTTTTGAAATTTGAATTCTGGATTGAAAGAGTACAATTTCTTGGACATGTGATCGATAGGGACGGAATTTCAGTGGATCCCTCCAAAGTCGAAGTTGTGATTAACTGGGATCAGCCGAAGACGCAGTCGGAAGTACGAAGTTTTCTTCGATTGGCAGGATTTTATAGAAGATTCATTCAGGATTTTTCCAAGATCGCAACTCCGTTGACGAATTTGACTAGGAAATCGGTGAAATTTGTTTGGACGGAGAAGTGTGAGGAAAGCTTTCAAGAATTAAAGAAGAGGTTAAGTTCAGCACCTGTGTTATCTCTTCTAGATGACACAGGAAATTTTGTGGTATATAGTGATGCGTCACACAAGAGACTTGGCTGTGTGCTTATGCAAAATGACAGAATCATTGCGTACGCGTCACGTCAACTGAAGGATTATGAGAAGGGGTATCCGACCCATGACTTGGAGTTAGCTGCAGTGGTTTTCGCTTTGAAGATCTGGAGGCACTATCTCTACGGGGAGAAGTGTGAAATATATACAGACCATAAGAGTCTGAAATATATTTTCACACAAAAAGAATTGAATTTGCGCCAAAGAAGGTGGTTGGAATTAATTAAAGACTACGATTGTGAGATTTTATACCATCCGGGTAAGGCAAATGTGGTTGCCGATGCTTTAAGTAGAAAAGGTCGGGAGAAATTGATAATGTTGACTGTACAGAAGGAATTGATTTCAGCAATGGAGAAGTTAGAGTTAGAAGTGAAGTATCCTATAGAAATTGATGAGAAATTATTTCAGATGTAATTTGGTACAACCCTACTGGATAAAGTTAAAGAGGCTCAACTTCAGGACGATGAATGCAAAAAGGTGATAAGGAAGATGTCTGAAGGAACTGAACCAAGATTTAAGATGGATAAGGAAGGAATACTGAGATTTGAGAACAGAATTTGGGTACCGCCAGTACCAAAGATTAAGGAAGACATTTTGAGTGAGGCTCATAGCTCACAATATTCGATTCACCCTGGTAGTACCAAGATGTACCAAGATCTTCGACAACATTTCTGGTGGCCTAATCTGAAATGAGATGTTGCAGAGTGTGTTGCCTAATGTCTAACCTATCAAAAAGTAAAAGCAAAACATCAGAGACCAAGTGGATTGCTACAACCGTTGGAGATCCCAGAATGGAAATGGGAACATATTACAATGGACTTCGTGGTTGGCCTTCCGACGACTCAAAAAGGCTACGACGCAGTATGGGTTATCGTTGACCGACTGACGAAATTCGCACACTTCCTTTTGATCAAAATCAGATTTAACTTAGATCAGTTGGCAAGGTTATATGTGAAAGAGATTGTTTCGAGGCACGAAGTTCCGGTGTCAATTATTTCTGATAGAGATCCGCGCTTTACGTTGAACTTCTAGAAACGTCTTCAGGAATGCATGGGTACGCAATTACGAATGAGTACAGCATACCACCCTCAGACAGATGGACAGAGTGAAAGAATAATTCAGACATTGGAAGACATGTTAAGAGCTTGTATAATGGATTTTAAAGGAAATTGGGATAATCATCTACCGCTCGTAGAGTTCGGTTACAACAAGAGTTACCATGCTAGTATTGGCATGCCACCTTATGCAGCGTTATACGGCAGAAAGTGCAGAACTCCGCTATACTAGGATGAAGTTGGAGAAAGACAATTACTAGGCCCGGAATTGGTACAGCAGACATTAGAAATAGTCAAGGTGATCCGAACAAGATTGACAGCAGCTCAAGATAGACAGAAGAAATACGCCGATCGACACCGTAAGAGTGTTGATTTCGAACCAGGTAGTTAAGTTTTCTTGAATGTCTCTCCATAGAAGGGAAAGATCAGGTTCGGAAAGAAAGGGAAATTAAGCCCAAGATTCATTGGACCCTTCGAAGTTCTGAGAAGAGTCGGAGAAGTTGCTTATGAGGTAGCCTTACCTCCAGCTCTAGAGAATGTCCACAACGTTTTTCATGTCTCAGTCCTACAACCCTACAAATCCGATTACAAGCACGTCATTGAATATGAACCCCTACATTTTGACAAAGACTTATCTTACGAAGAAATTCCTGTTCAAATTGTCGATCGAAAAGAACAAGTTCTGAGAAATAATGTAATACCTTCTGTTAAGGTAATTTGGAAGAACCACAACACTGAAGAAGCTACGTGGGAACTCGAAAAGAATATGATGAAGAATTACCCTCATTTATTTACCTAATTTATGTGTAAGCGATTCTGGGGACAGAATCTTTGTAAGGGGGGAGAATGTGACGGGCCGAATTTATTAAGTCGTGATTCTGGGGATAGAATCCTTTTAAGAGGGGAAAGATGTGACGAACGAGATTTTTATAATTTAATTCTTAATATTTATTGAAATAAATAAATATTTTCGATGATTTAATTATTAGATTAAATAATTAATTGATGAAATTATCGTAGATTAATTTAATTATATGTGTTACATTTATTAAATTAATGTGGGAAATTTGTATTATCGAAGTATGTGATTATGTGAGCTTATTGTATTAAAAGAAATATTTAATAAGCCTATTGGTATTTTAATTAATTTAATTATTAATTAGAGAGTTAATAATTTGACATTATTTATTTATGAGAAATTTAATTATGGGACTATGTGAATTTATGAGAAATTATTATATTTTATTTAAAGTAAATTAAATAAGATATTGATTTATTTTATAAAAGAGTGTGACATTATTTAAACTATAATATAAGAGGTTTTATTAAATTAATTGGGTATAAGCTTTTAAATGGTAGCCAAATATGGCTTTAGTGGGAGTTGAGGGAAGTAACCCATGACTGGGTAACTGACCCCTTCTGCATCAGTTTTTCTCCTTTATTATCAGACGTCTTCTTTTTATTATTATTATTCTAAGTCTGGAAGAGCAGAGAGGGAGAGAGTTTGAGAATTGTCAGATAAAATTGAGAAATTTTAAGAGAGATTGTGAGTACTGTGATTGAAGTAGATAGAAATTGTCATCCTTGTTCATCTACGCTTTGGGTAATTCTCTCCAACCCAATTCTCATATTTTACGTCAGCTAGTTTTTATGAAAATGGCTTTCATTCAAGTTCTGTGAATCTTTGTAAATTTGGGAAATTGTGTTATTATATGGATACATGTAATAATACGAGTAACATAACATATTATATATATATATATATATATATATATATATATATATATATATATATATATATATATATCGCATGATTCCATATCATAACTTTCATAATACGATGACTTGTTATTTCAAAATTTACAGAGTTTGGGTTTTGGCCTTATGGCCCTTATATGTAATTTTAGTGTGTCAAACATAAATGTTTTCGTAAAATTTACACTCGTATATTATTATGCATGTTGATAGAAGAGACCAAAGTTTAAATGAACGAATTCGGTGTTATAACGAATCCGTAGTGTCAATTTTTATGTTTTGTTTTCAAACCTTCAAGAACATCAAGAACAGTCGAAGTTGCATGCTTTAATTCTGTAATTAAGTGTTTAAATTGGTTAAAGTCATTATATAAATGTTGGGTAATGATTATGTGTGAATTATATCATGTGGGTATGTCTAAATTCGAGTAGAAATTAAGAAATTGGTAGAAATTGGCATGTTCTGCGATTTTTCGCGAACTTCCATTTCTGTGTCTGGTGCGCCGCGCCGCAATGCCGGCTGCAGGCATAAGAGTCGCATCGCAGCGCCATTGACCAGGCTGCAGCGCGGGCCGCGCCGTAGCGCCAAGAAACAGTACAAAAGTGGCACCGCAGCGCCAGTTTGCAGAATGTCCAGAAATGAATTTTTTAAAATGTTTAAGTCTAGCAATGTGGTATTAACCTAATTTAATAAACATAGAAGTATGTTAGAAGTATATAATGAGATGTTAAAATAGATACTTAACATGTAAATGACATAATTGCATGTGAATTGAACTATTGAATACATAAATAGCTTGTTATTTGTGAAGTGTAAATTATGTGACAATGAATGTGATAAATTGACTAAGTATAGTCATAACCAAAGTTAGACAAAAAGAATGAAGTTGCTACATTATACTTGACTGGTATTGTGAACGTAATTGATATGTAGGAGTTAAGTCAAAGAACGAGTTTAGTTAAAGTGTAATCTACGCACGAGGCAAGTTTTTCTAACCCTACTTGTTATCGTTATATAAGTTGATTAATTCACCTTTCTACATTGAGCAAGTTCTCATTATTATTAATCAAGTCTGTTTTGTATATTTAAGTCTATAAATCTTTCAAGCATGATGCTGTTATACAATACATATTCCATTGTATACCTTTGAGATTCTGTTCAATTAAGTTATAAATTATTGTTAAACCTTGTTAGACTAGCGAACCCTTATTGATTCGACTAGTCCATAGTTGATGAGCGTTCTAAATTTTAGAACCCTTGATGAATAATCCAAACAAAACTTCATTTGGTGCGGACTCCGATGTCAAACTGAGATGAACAACCCTTTAATAGGGGATTATTTACGCTTTAGCGTTAAGATATTGTGCACAGTATGGTACTAAGGGTTGATCCCCTAAGTACGAGAAGAAGAGTCCATAATCTCATGACTGTTAAAGGTTTCAAGTATAACCCTTAATAACCTAGGACATAGTTCAAGGTCTTATGACCCTCACATTTCTTTTGATTCTTGTTATTCATTCTTGATTCAAAAGTTGAGCTTTATTTCAGAAGTCTTTGATTTATTCGCATGTTATTATATTGTTACTTTCATTATTATACTTGTGGGCAATCGTGCTCACTCTTGCGTAATAATAACATTGCAATTAAGAACGAAAGAGCAGACGAACCTTCCACTAGTAAACGCAAGGGCAAGTTTAGCAAGTAATGAAGATTGTTTATTTATGTGGTTATGTAATGATAAGTAGAATTGATGTTACTTAAGACTTATTTGATTATGTTTCCGCACAGATGATTTAAGGTTAGAGTAACCTGGAATTTATTATTTATTATGAAGTTGATGTAACCCCATAAGGGGAGAGATTTATTATTTATTTCTATCTATTGCATGGTTTGCATTTTATTTATGGGTAGATAGATATATGATGTTGTATCGTGAACACCAAATCTTGTGGAAGTGGAAGTACCGGATTTGGGGGTGTCACATGGACAGAGAAGAATAAGGGCAAAGGTGTTTTGCTGGATTAGTTGTAATGAACATTATTATTATGTGTTATTTGTAAACCCTTTTTGTATATCTAAGGGTATGTTTGTAATGTTAAGGTTAGAGAACTTGGGGTAATGTATTAACAATATAAGATAATGAGATATATGTTTATATTCATAAACGAATGGGTAGTTAGATGTTATTTATATGTTGGATCGTGAGCACCAAACGCGGGAGTCAAGTAACCCAGATTTGGGGGCGTCACATCCCTAGCGATCAATGACTTTCCAGATAATATAGATTTCAACATTAATCATAAAAGAACCTTTGAGTAAATAGTTACCGTACAATTCAATCCTTCCACCATTCAATGTCCCAATTAAATATAAGACATGGAATTACTGTCAAGTCTTATTTTATTTATTCATATGTATTTCGATTCCTAAATGCATAACTCCTAATGAATGCAAATTAGAAACTACTTTCTAATTTTATTCCACCTTGGCCAAGGATTCCTGGGTTGTCATTTATCGAATCACATAGGATATATCTATTCTTTTACTAGAAGTGGTAGATTCTTTATTGATTATTCATTATCTCCATATAAAACTCATTATACCCAAGTATACCCTTTGATATACCCTCAGGGTCTTAAGGAATAAGTCAAAGTATAAATCATTATATATAAGATACTATGATGATCTTAAGTCTAAGGATTACTTGTACTACTATCACTACATGAATTTCTATTGATAGGTAAGTAAAGCTCCATTAGGTATTCCTTAGCGAGTCACGTTTAGTGAACTTATTTTCCAATGAGAACCTACCTACTTGCTTTAGTGTCTCCACACAAATGATCGTGAGATCAATCATCCTCATCCAATGAGCAAGCAACGTATGTACCAATCTATTCGGATTCACTAGCCCCCTTTTTAGTAATCCATTGATTGAGAATATTTTAGTTTTAAGCTATCTAAGAATTTAGATCTCATTAGCATGATCTTATCATGATTCTAAAAGTATTGCTTAAAACTATGAGTTTATCACATATTATTAAAATAGCACCATGTAAATAATAAATGCCTTTATTAAATAATTTTGTTATTAATAAATAAATAAGATTGATTACAAAGTATATGTTTTATCATCATACATGATTGGCTTGTATGCATACTACTTTCAGTATTCGACAAACCTATGTTGAATTGTCGATTATCCAATTGGCAGTTGATCCTCCAACAGTTTGATATCATCTGTGTGACTAAAAAGTCCATCAAGGGTCAAGGAATTGCGGATCAAATGGCCGAAGCACCATCAGGGAATTTCGAACCCTTGGAAACATATTTCTCGGATGATGGAATAATTATAATTCAATAGATCCATTGAGAAAATACAGTTCAATCTTGGAAATTATATTTTGACGAAGCCGTAAACATGAAAAGTGTCGGAGCAGGTGCAGTTCTCGTATCTATTATAGGAGAATAGTATCCTATGGCCATCAAGCTGTAGTTTGTCAACACCAACAACACAGCTGAGTATAAGGGTTGTATAAAGGGATTGAAATTGGCCAAATCCATAGATATCATATGGTTGTTAATCTTTGGGTATTCCAAGTTGGTAATCAAACAAACCACCGGGGAGTATTATACTAAAGAATTGTATTTGTTGCCATATCAACGGCAAGTTATCAAGATGACTATGGATTTTGAGGAAATAACCTTCATCCACATCCCTTGAAGTAGGAATGACTTTGGTGATGCATTGGCAACATTGGCTTCATTGATCCATATATCAGATAGAATGGGAATTCTGGATAACAAATTGGTAAGCTAAAAGGCACCATCCTATGGAAATTACATTGGAGAAGTATCAGATGAACTGCCTCCCATCAAATAGCTCGGGTATCATGACAACAAAGACTATCTTCGAGATGCATTTATGCCCGTTGGGGCAAGTCAAGTTGAAAGAAAGTGAATCCATAAAATGACCCTAAAATTCTATTTGAGCGGAGACGTACTTTACAAAAGGGATGCTGGAATAGGCTTTTTAAGATGCCTGCATAAAGATCAAGCCCAAAGACTCATGGATGAAGTCCATGGTGGAGTATTTGGTCCACGCATGATCAGTCCTTTACTTACTAAGAAGATATTAAGAACGGGGAATTATTAGATTTCTCTCAAAACCAACTGTGACGATCACGTAATGAGATGTTATCAATGCCAAGTCCATGGAAATGCCATCCACGCTCCTCCAAACGAGTTGCATTATATGATTTTTCCATGGCCATTTTTAATATGGGGAATGGACATAATTGGGCCAATAGAACCCAAAGCCAGCAATGGTCATAGATTAATTTTTACCATGATTGATTATTTCACCAAATGGGTAGAAGCTACCTCTTTTCCCATGGTCACAAAAAAGATAATCATTGGTTTCGTTAGAAATAATATCATCTGTCGATATGGATAACCGGAGGTGATTGTGTCAGACAATGCTAAAAACTGAACAACCAGATGATGATGGAATTATGCAGCAAATTCCACATCAAACATCTTAACTCCGTCATCTATCGTCCCAAAATAAATGGTGCTGTCAAAGAAACCAACAAGAATATCAAGAAAATTATGCAAAAGATGTTCGCCAAACATAAGGGATGGCTTAACTTATTGCCTCTGACTCTGATAGCTTACAGAACGTCAATACGCACTTCTACTGGGGCTACCCCCTACTTATTAGTCTATGGCATGGAAGCAGTACTCCCCATAGAAGTTGAAATTGAGTCATTAAGAGTGTTAATTGATGCTCAGATGGAGGAATACCAATGGTTGCAAGAGCAGTACCACCAGTTATCTCTAATAGATGAGAAAAGGGCTACAGCTATCTTTCATGGGCAATTATATCAGCAGAGGATTGCTCGGTTATACAACAAGAAAGTTTGACTTCAGCAATTTAAAGAAAATGACTTGGTGTTGAAGAAAGTCCTTGCTAATCAAGATCAATCTAAAGGAAAGTTCGCTCCGAATTGGGAAGGCCCTTTCATTGTCAAGGAAGTATTGATAGGAAGAGCCCTCACACTGTATGAAATGGACGGCGAAGAATTTCCTCAGCTTATCAACTCAGACACCGTGAAGAGGTACTATGTCTGAAACTCTTTAAAACCACTATACTGGTCCTGAATAAAAAAAAGAAAAAGAAAAAGAAAAAAAATCAATCAAGTCAATTCAGGTTTTCACTACAAAGCATGAACTACGAAAAACTCGATCTCCCCTCATTAATAGGAGTATGTAGACAGTCATCCATGGTGCGGTCAAACCAGATAAAATTCCAGAAAACCCTTCAAATCAAACTAAAAAATCCAAAACCCTCTCAAACCAAGCTCAAACGCAAAACCATTCAAGCCAAGCCTGAACTTCGTAAGACCTAATCTTTCATCCAGGGGAGTATGTAGGCAACCATCTATGGTGTTGTTGAACCCTCAAAAGAAATCCAAACATTTTGTCTAAACCTTAACAATATCAAAATACCAGTTCCACGACACCAAAAGCTGGTACACCAGAAAAGCCTAAAGATCAACGGCCCATTCTAAGAGATCCTAGGACATCTCAAGGTCAGTCCATCAAGGAGAAGTTTGGGACACATCAAGATGGCAAGTTGATAAGTGGGTTAGAAACCTACTTATTCGTTACTTTATAGCTTAGTATTTGTTAATTCTTGAGGAGTGCATGTTACTTGTTATTGTTTTGTGTTGATTTTCAATGAAAGGAGCATGGCGGGGCAAAATGGATGAAAAAGGGAGAAAAGCATGGAGAAATTGGACGATCTGATAGTTAGGAGCAGAACGCGCTAGAGTTACCCTAGAGATGGCGCGGGCAGCGCCAGGCTAGAGAAGGGGACTGCATGCCAAGCACAGGGCACGTCGATAAAAAAAGGAAACGGGCGCGGATCACACCAGTCTGACGGGATCTGCGTAGATTTTTTTCCTTAATGGCTAAAGTTGACTCAATTAAGGACTTTTAACTTACCTTATGTAATAGGGTTTGTTAGGAGCTATAAATACTTTCTTTTGGATTATTTTAAGGGATCTTCCGACTGACAACATTGGGAGCCACTTCTATTGGAGACTTGGAGATATTATTGGAGAGCACATAAGGCGAGGATTGAAGCTTAGAGACTGAAGATTCCTCAACAAGGTTTTTCTTCTTCTCTTTATTTCATTAGTTGTACTTGAGATGTTATTTAATTTTAATCTTCTTGACTTTATTATGATGATGAACTAATTTCCCAATTTGGGGTACAATGGAACCTTTTGCAATTTAATAATTTAATTATCATTATTTTCACTTGTTGACCCTATTTAGTTGATTATTAAATTTTGTGCTTAATCTATTAATTGTCTAGCTAGCAATTAATTTGATATTTTTGATAGAATTGAAAGAGAAAATCTTGGATTAGATCTAAATATAATAACGTATAAATTTGTTGATTCTTGTTAAGCATAACATAACAGTGTATGAGACGAAAGTACTTGTATGACATGTATAACTGTGTTAGGAGTTTGTGCTTAATGAATCTATTTTAAGTGTCTTGCATGAAAATAGCAAAATAACTGAAATAGGTATTTTTATTAATTATTGAAGGATGTTAATAAATTGATAGGAAATCCTAGTGGGCAACTCATTCGATTAACTAAGTGGGAATAAGATAAGGCAATTATTATTGAGCAATTGGGAAAATTGTATTCCTATGTTTTAATCATCTAGTAATTAATATTGGTCAATTTAATTAGTTCTTAATTACTTTATTTTAATCAACTTTCACAAATTAATTGGAGTGACTGTTTAAGTTAGTGAAATTGGTAGAAGCTTGAAAATTAGAATAATTGTTAGTAAATGTTCTCTGTGGGTTCGACACTCTTCTTACTTCTTTATTACTTGATTGACCGTGTGCACTTGTGCGTATTTGTCATTATATAAATCGGACAACAAGTTTTTGGTTTCGTTGCCGAGGAACGGTTCTAATAGTTATTTTGTTATTAGTTTTTATTAGTTTAGTTTATTTAAACAGATTTTGATATTTTTTTATTTTCTTTTATAGGCTCCCTTCCGTTTAAGCAGTGATCTGGGATTTGTGCATGCAGTGGTTTATGCAAACACGATCCATCGGTCCAGATTTAGTTCCTTACGACAGTGAGATTGAACAAACTTTTCGGAGGAGACTAAACGTCAATTAAGCTACCATGAAAAATCAGCATGGAATGGCAGCAGAAGAACACAAACCGCTTCGGGAATATGACATGCCAAAAGTTAAGGATATTCAGGCTAGTATAGCACTGCTTGTTATTATAGCCAACAGTTTTGAGATCAAGTCAGGCACGATTCATATGATCCAAAACTCGGTACAGTTTGGAGGAGCACCAAATGATGACCCCAATGATCACATTATCACATTCTTGGAAATTTGTGATACATTCAAATTTAATGGGGTGTCAGAAGATGCAGTAAGGTTAAGGTTATTTTCGTTCATCTTAAAAAATAAAGCCAAGAGTTGGTTGCATTCATTGCCACCTAGATCAATAACAACATGGAATGACTTGGCGCGAAAGTTCCTGGCTAAGTTCTTCCCACCAGCAAAAACAACATGAATGCGAGATTTAATCTTATCATTCAGATAGTTTGATTCTACATCATTATATGAGGCGTGGGAGAGGTACAAGGACCTACTGCGAAAATGTCCACATCATATGTTACCACTATGGTTGCAAGTGCAAACCTTCTACCACAGTCTTAACAGTCAAATAAGGATGAGTATCGATGCCGCTGCGGGTGGAGCTTTGAACACAAAAAGTTATGAAGAGGGTTGTGAATTATTGGAAAACATGGAGGCCAATAACTATCAGTGGCCCACAAGTAGATTAACTCAACCGAAAGTGGCAGGGTATTTGAATTGGATATCGTAATAGCCTTATCAGCTCAGGTAACAACACGGATTTCAGCATTAACCAAGAAGATTGATGCTTTGGCGGTGCAGAATGTTCCGAAAATAGAAGTGGTATGCGAATTATGTGCATGGGCTCATCCATCTGAACAATGTGCTATTAAAACTGAATCAGTGCAGTTTGTAGGGAATTCAAGTAGGCAGCAGTATGGGGTGAATTAGAATAGCTACAATTTGGGGTGGAGAAATCACCCAAATTTCTCGTGGAGTAATAATCAGAATTAGCAACTAGCTCCACGACAAGTAGCACCACCAAGATTTCAGGTAAAGCAACAGCAGCAACTTCCACAACAAGAAAGGACAAAGTATTCCATGCAATTTATTATGCAAGCAAAACGTTGAATGACGTGCAAGTAAATTACACGACAACAGAGAAAGAGCTTCATATCGTAGTGTTGGCATTCAAAAAGTTCCACGCATATTTAGTCGGTACAAAGGTAGTCGTATTCACAGATCACTCGGCCATTAAATATCTCATATCTAAAATGGATGCCAAACCAAGGCTCATCCATTGGGTCCTTTTACTATAAGAACTTGATTTAAAGATTCGAGATAAGAAAGGGACTAAAAACCAAGTTGCCGACCACTTGTCACGACTGGAGAATGAATAACAACATGGAATAGATAAGTTCATGATCAACGAATCTTTTCTAGATGAGCAACTATTTTCGGTTGCAGCGAAAACCCCTTAGTATGCAGATTAGGTGAATTACATCGTAAGTGGGATTTTGCCCTATGGTCTTAGTTTTCAGTAGAAGAAGAGGCTCTTGTTTGATGTTAAGCAGTACATGTGGGATAACCCCTACCTTTTTAAACAATGTTCCGATCAAATGATATGAAGATGTGTGGCTGAAACAGAAATCAAAGGAATTTTACAACATTACCACTCTTCTTTGTCTGGTGGACACCATGAAGGAGATAGGACAGCCGCAAAGGTATTCTAATTAGGCTTCTTTTAGCCTACACTTTTCAAAGATTCCCATGCATTTTCCAAACGTTACGACAAGTGCCAGCGAGTGGGGAATATAATGAGTCACAATGAGATGACATTGAATACAATGCTTGAAGTGAAGTTATTTGATGTATGGGGCATCGACTTCATGGGACCATTTCCGTCGTCCTTCAATAACAAATATATATTAGTGTATGTGGATTACGTTTCCAAGTGGGTTGAGGCAGTTTCTTTACCTACCAATGATGCCAAGGTGGTCTTGAACTTCCTTTGGAAAAACATTATTACAAGATTTGGGACTCCGAGAACTATCATCAGTAGTGACAAAGGTACACATTTTTGCAACAAATCTTTTGCGGCTCTATTGGCTAAATATGGAGTTAGACACAAGGTTGCCACGACTAACCACCCTCAAACGAATAGGCAAGTAGAAGTATCCAATCGGGAAGTCAAGACGATTCTGGAAAAGATTGTTAATCTAGCACGGAAAGATTGGGCGAGCAAGCTCGATGAAGCATTGTGAGCGTATCGCACAGCATACAAAACCCCAATCAGCATGTCCCCGTATCAACTGGTGTTCAGTAAAGCTTTTAACTTACCTGCCGAATTGGAACACAAAGCTTATTGGGCGATAAAGAAGCTAAATCTGGATCTTACAACTGCTGGTGAAAAGTGACTTCTATAACTGAACGACCTGAACGAATTCTAAGTGCAAGCATATGAAAATGCCAAGCTTTACAAGAATTGTAACGACCCCAAAATCCATACAATTTAAAATTTCAACTTCGGTCGTTAACCATACATTAAATCTCTAATTTTACATCATTATTCGATATTAAAAACACTAAAATAGCGGAATATTTAAAACATTTATACATTTCCTTCTTTCTTGCCCTGAATCGCAACCTTTACACTACATCTCTTTGATTCAATCTTATATCATGAATCGTTACAACAAAATGACTATACAAAGTCTTACATCATAACTAAATATTCATTTACATTCGATAGCTCGACTTACAATTTAACAACATATTACGTTCAAAATATGAAATACATTTCTCATAAAACATAAGTAATCTTCGTGAATATAGATCTCTATAACTCACTTAGCACATTTCTTTACCTTAAAATCTTGACTTGCAAAATTATTTATTTGCAAAAGTGAGCTCGACAGCCCAGCAAAGTCTAACAGTTTTCATGCATCACATAACACATAATAACATGCTCGATATACATCTCATTAAAGTAACATGACATACATACTTTTAATTCACATAGCAGATATAAAGATTGAGTTCCTTACTCAATCATCATTACTTAGCCAAAACAATGCAGTCATATATTGACTTTAACATTTCATGATTCAGCATGCATAACATATCATGCAATTTAAAACAGTTCATCAATTTCACGTAGAAAATAGGAACCGAAAGACTTGCCTTGATCGTTGTTTACCAATAACAGTTTAACAGCTTACAGCTATCTGCACTTCACGTGCCCTACGCAATTATATAATTATACACATCAAATATTAGTCACATAACAACACATAGTAATTGTAATGTAAACTCTACTCTATGTCTCATAATCTTTCCTATTAATAAATACACAATGTTCAACTTAATTATGTTAACTTTCAACTTATATCTCATTGTATTTCATATTCGCAGTTCATTCAAGTGCTTAATTTTTGCTAAGACTACTTATTGGTTTTATATTAAACCCATTTCATATCCTATAATATTCATTTCAATTGAATTGAAACACTTTTTAAGTTCGTTAACACTTGGCACGACGTTTCGACGTTCATTCGTCACACGCCCGATTTGCTTCTCCTGTGTATACTTACTATGCTTCAATAACTTATCTTATACATCATTTATTAATGTTAAGCATCATTATATTTACTAACATTCAAGTTTTATAACTTAGAACATCATCTTTTATGGTCAGGAGCACTACACATGCATATGTGCATGCCCGACGCCCTTCAATTGCCCCCGAAAACACAATAGTCCTAAAGATGACCATTTTGACCCATCCTAATGAACTCAAATTGAAAAACTTAAAGAATAAAAGTTGTAGGTCTACTTGTCCTCGTTCTGTATCATCTTGAATAACCTCAATCGGAGTTCGTATGAGGAAGTTATGGCTATTTTACTACAGGAAGTCAAAACTGTCCAAGTCAGACTACAAATCCGGCGCTGGGGCGCGAGGACTAAACCAACTAGTGGCACTGGGGCGCGAGATTGGAGCTGGGGCGCGAATAATAATGCTAGGGCGCGAACTTCTGGCGCTGGGGAGCGAATTTTGGCGCCAGGGCGCGATTTTTTGCGCTGGGGCTCAAATTTTGGCGCTGGGGCGCCGAAACTTGCAGAACCCAACCACGAAGAATAGAACAAAGCTACTGTTTTTATTTTCAACAGCAATTAACCCCAATTAACATGTATATCTTCACGTAATTTACACATAAACGCTAACAATCATTCATATACTAGTTACTAACCACTAAACAACGATTTCAGAAAACTTAATTCTTTGAAAACACTGTTTTAAAACTAAAACTCCATAGTTGATATATTTTAACACAATAAATTCTAATAACAACCAATTTATTTACTTTAACTACAATTCTCTGAAATTTGTAATAAATGAATTAACATAATCATAGTTTAATCTCTCAATTAGTATAATCTAATTTTATTATCATACAAAATTTAACAATCACTATTCATATCTTTACTGTAAAACTATTTCCTTCTTGTAACCGTAAATTAGCATACAATCTTATCTATACATTAAGCATAAGCATACAATCATATATATATATATATATATATATATATATATATATATATATATATATATATATATATATACATGCTAGTTATTACCAAAACACATGATTTAGTAAAGCATAGTTTACAGATAATTTTTGTAACGAACCTTATATTACAGTCAAATTCACATATACATATAGACTTTAGGCACAATTACGTAAAACATATATACGTATAAAGGTTATGCCACATACCTTCTAATTGCTCAGTAATCCTTGCTAACACCACTGGAATTGTTTGAAAACCTCATGTACACACTCACAATTTCTCTGATAATTCTCTCCCAAAACTTTATGAATATAAATCTCTTCTCCGCAAACCTTTCTCTTTTCTTAGACTTACGTTAAGTCCAAATGCAGTTTACGTAAAAATCAAAGCCAATCACGATTTACAAACGTCTAAAAAACCGACGTTACTAATAATTATCCTTATTAATTCAGCCGTTACCAAAAATTATTATATATATTTATATATATATTTTTTATAGTATTAATAAATCACATTTAAAAAGTCCAAAAGCCATAGGGCTTTGTTTGGCAAAAAAAATTAAAACTACTTTAATTTATTTTAATAGTCACTTGTAATATAGTTATTTATCACACTTCTAATTAATTAAGTTTTCATACTTAATTTAATTAATTCTAATAACAATTCGTTGCATAATATAATAATTTATTTAATCATTATAAACTCGATAACTTAATTATTGAATTAAATTAGATTACTATTTTAAAATAATTACTTTCCTTAACTCATTAATTATTTATTAAACAAATAAATAATCAAATCACAACAAATCAATTAAACAAATACTTATTCAACGATAAACACATCCATTAAATATTTATATAATTCAATAAATATTTAAATATTATAATTAAAAATCTGGATTGTTACATCATTCCCTCCTTATAAGGATTCTGTCCTCAGAATCACAACTCAAACCACTCATTCGTTACAATCTTCCCTACTTACAAAGATTCTGTCCCTAGAATCGAAGACAAATTAAACAAATGACTTAGAGTAATCTTTCATCATTTTATCTAAATATAGGTTTTATATTTTCTACTACATTCATTACCTTAACAAATTCTAGGTTTCATTTCATAACTTTCACTTGAACTCAATTATATTCTGAGTATTATACATCTTTTAACTCATTCATTTCCTTTTCTAAGGATCGTTATCATCAACACTCGGGATATTACATTCACCCTTTCTTCTAAGAATTTCGTCCTCAAAATTTTATTTATTAATCTTTATTCATTCAATCTATCAAAGTAGATTTTTACGTCATTACTTCATTCATTCATTGGCTTCTATAACCACTTTCTTTCCACAAACATCATTCTACAACTATTAAACTTTTCTATTAAAAGTTTCACATTATTCTTTGATAACTCACATCCTTCTCACTTCAAAATCTCTTTTCTCACTTATTCAACATATTCATCATTCAGTGTCGTATTCTATGACTCACTTCTTTCTAAGGAATATCATCCTTACCACATTCACCTTTTAGAATATCAAGAATCTTCCACAATTGCTCAATAATTGGGAAGCAATATGAATAACATGAATTTAAAAGATTCCAAATCATGCTGAGGGTCATAAGATCACGAACTATGTCCACAGTTGCAAGTAATCTTTCAACTTCAACTTTAACAGTTATAAGACTATAAGGACTCCCGTACTTAGGGTGTTAAGCCCTTCGTACGATGTATTGTGCACAAATATTTAAATGTTATGCGTATGTCCATAGTTATAAGTAATCTTTCAACTTAAACTTTAATAGTCATAAGACTATAGGGACTCCTCGTAGTTAGGGTGATCAGCCCTTCGTACATGTATTGTGCACAAACATCTCAACGCCTCCGCGTAATCCCCTATAAAAGGGTTGTTCATCTCAGCTTTTCAACATCTGAATCCGCACCAAAACAATTTGGTTTGGCATAACTTCTCAAGAAACGCATGCATTTCATGAACATCTTTCAATATTTGTCTAGCTGAATGAATCAAATAGAATAGACCTCTACAACAATTCGAACATCAATCGAAAAATACATATACATACATACATGTGTATTCTCATATCTTAAAGAAATCTAAAAAATCTTTTTATGACGTCATGATACCGCACTGTATTTACAGTCCGTTGAGGATTCCGTCATTTGGTGAATTTATCATACTACATCATCCCATAATGGGCTAACGATCCTTAGATCGCATCCAACACTAGGTAATATTGCATTGATGACTCTATCATTTTTATCATCTTTGCACCAGGTTACATGGTGCATTAATGATATAAAATACATTTTGATATATTGCAAATCATTTTTTTGTCTAGCCGAAGCAATTAGCATAGACATACGAATAACAGTATTGTTGTTAAAACTCATTGGTTCCATCATTTGATCCAATGTTTTTTAAGAAAATAAAAGTGTAAACATCAGCACGAAGTCAATAAATTTTGAAAGTCTAGCATAGCTAGTAGATTTAGAATACCTATGCTTCCACCATCAACTCCACTTTCTATAATGATCCATTGCTTAATAGGTCTATCTATTCCTATCATCCTCAATACTCCATTCACACTTAATTATACCCTAGTTCATCAAACTTACCACACGTTATGAGTTCAGGAACTTGCCACAATCATATGAGTTTAAGAACTTATCCTAGTCAGACCATAGGCGTCCATTCACTGAGGGGTTCAAAAACATACCATATAATTATGAGTCACGAACCTACCATAAGTATGAGTTTTAAGAACTCGCACTTAACCATATAATATTCTCTAACTATACTCTACCTATCTGTTATACGCATGAGAAAAGAATCACCTTCTCAACAGGCATATAGCAAATAGCGCGACATAAACATTCCAATGATTATCAATGTGATAAACTGAGTGCAAGCACAAAACCCTCGCCCATACAAAGGTTTGTACAACTCAGCCATCACATGAGTTCTCAATTGAAATCCCACCTAACTCTATCTCACTTTTAACTTGCTCTTGCTCGATACGAATTCCTCGTATCACATCATCTATAACTCCTCATGAGTTATCTCGTACAATTCCATAGTACACCATCTTCATAGCATTAAGCTATACTTATTTAAACATTGCATACCATCTTTCAGATCACTTAAACAGACCACGTCGTGATCTTATTCTATAATCATCTCCCTTAAAATTCTTTTCTTAACTCGTGATCGTTTTGTTTTACGATCCTCATTCTTTCCTTTTTTTCATCATTTACGATATTATTCGTTATCTTGGCTATTGGAGTTAGGAAACTACCATTTCTTATCTTTATATCTCTTCAAGATTCTTCTTTGAATCTTCTTGTTTATAAAAATAATTCTTCCTTTAAGAATTTCTAACTTCATTTACATAGCTCAATATTTCATTTGAGTTCTACACTTTCATCATGCGTGTCCATTTCTACACTTGGTACACATCGAGTCTGTAACAGTTTCAATATGGTACGCTGAGTGGTTTTCCACAAACAACCAACAAACTAGGTTCCGAGTTGCTAGTTCGTAAATACCCCCGCTCTATGAAGGAATCGTTTAGCCCAGATACCATACATCAACTACTAAAGAGTACAATTGCACCATACTTGAATATAACTCTCTATAGACTTCTTTATCACTCTTCTTATAGACACTGTCTATTTATTATCACATTACATCCTTATTATTGGAGTTGGGTAACCCCACATTTATATTCCTTATAACTCTGCGAGATTCTTCTTTGAATCCTTTTACGTAAGTTTAAATCCTTTCTTAATAAATTTCTTAAATTACTTCTTATTGATTAAACTCTATCTGAGCTTATTCTTTCATTATCTTCACATTCCTTCTATAAGGTTATAGCCTACGGTACTCCTACCTAAGGTTTATAACCTACAGTTTTAATACCAACTGTAACGACCCCAAAATCCATACAATTTAAAATCTCAACTTCGGTCATTAACCATACATTAAATCTCTAATTTTACATCATTATTCGATATTAAAAACACTAAAATAGCAGAATATTTAAAATGTTTATACATTTCCTTCTTTCTTGCCCTGAATCACAACCTTTACACTACATTTCTTTGATTCAATCTTATATCATGAATCGTTACAACAAAAAGACTATACAAAGTTTTACATCATAACTAAATATCCATTTACATTGGATAGCTCAAATTATAATTTAACAACATATTACGTTCAAAATATGAAATTCATTTCTCGTAAAACATAAGTAATCTTCGTGAATATAGATCTCTATAACTCACTTAGCACAAATCTTTACCTTAAAATCTTGACCTGCAAGAGTGAGCTCGACAGCCCAGCAAAGTCTAACAGTTTTCATGCATCACATACCACATAATAACATGCTCGATATACATCTCATTAAAGTAACATGACATACATGCTTTTAATTCACATAGCAGATATAAAGATTGAGTTCCTTACTCAATCATCATTACTTAGCCAAAACAATGCAGTCATATATTGACTTTAACATTTCATGATTCAACATGCATAACATATCATGCAATTTAAAACAGTTCATCAAGTTCACATAGAAAATAGGAACCGAAAGACTTGCCTTGATCGTTGTTTACCAATAACAGTTTAATAGCTTACAATCTGCACTTCACGTGCCCTACGCAATTATATAATCATACACATCAAATATTAGTCACATAACAACACATAGTAATTGTAATGTAAACTCTACTCTATGTCTCATAATCTTTCCTATTAATAATTACACAATGTTCAACTTAATTGTGTTAACTTTCAACTTATATCTCATTGTATTTCATATTCGCAGTTCATTCAAGTGCTTAATTCTTGCTAAGACTACTTATTGATTTTATATTAAACCCATTTCATATCCTATAATATTCATTTCAATTGAATTGAAACACTTTTTAAGTTCGTTAACACTTGGCACAACGTTTCGACGTTCATTCGTCACACGCCCGATTTGCTTCTCTTGTGTATGCTTACTATGCTTCAATAACTTATCTAATACATCATTTATTAATGTTAAGCATCATTATATTTACTAACATTCAAGTCTTATAACTTAGAATATCATCTTTTATGGTCAGGAGCACTACACATGCATATGTGCATGCCCGATGCCATCCGATTGCCCCCGAAAACACAATAGTCCTAAAGATGACCATTTTGACCCATCTTAATGATCTCAAATTGAAAAACTTAAAGAACAAAAGTTGTAGGCCTACTTGTCCTCGTTCCGGATCATCTACAATCACCTCAATCGGAATTCGTATGAAGAAGTTATGGCTATTTTACTATAGGAGGTCAAAACTGTCCAAGTCAGACTACAAATCTGGCGCTGGGGCGCGATGACTAAGTCAACTAGTGGCGCTGGGGTGCGAGATTGGCGCTGGGGCATGAATTTTGGCGCCAGAGTGCGATTTTTGGCGCTAGGGCTCAAATTTTGGCGCTGGGGCTCAAATTTTGGCGCTGGGGCGCCGAAACTTGCAGAACCCAACCACGAAGAACAGAACAAAGCTACTGTCTTTATTTTTAACAGCAATTAACCCCAATTAACATGTATATCTTCACGTAATTTACACAAACACTAACAATCATTCATATACTAGTTACTAACCACTAAACAACGATTTTAGAAAACTTAATTCTTTGAAAACACTGTTTTAAAACCAAAACTCCATAGTTGATATATTTTGACACAGTAAACACTGTAAATTCTAATAACAACCAATTTATTTACTTTAACTACAATTCTCTAAAATTTGTAACAAATGAATTAACATAATCATAGTTTAATCTCTCAATTAGTATAATCTAATTTTATTATCATACAAAATTTAACAATCACTATTCATATCTTTACTGTAAAATTATTTCCTTCTTGTAACTGTAAAGTAGCATACAATCTTATCTATACATTAAACATACAATCATATATATACATATATACATGCTAGTTATTACCAAAACACAAGATTTAGTAAAGCATAGTTTACAGATAATTTTTGTAAAGAACCTTATATTACAGTCAAATTCACATACACATAGAGACTTTAGGCACAATTACGTAAAACATATATACGTATAAAGGTTATGCCACATACCTTCTAAATGCTCAGTAATCCTTGCTAACACCACTAGAATTGTTTGTGAACCTCATGTACACACTCACAATTTCTCTGATAATTCTCTCCCAAAACTTTATGAATATAAATCTCTTCTCTGCAAACCTTTCTCTTTTCTTCTCTTTTCTTAGACGTACGTTAAGTCCAAATGCAGTTTACGTAAAAATCAAAGCCAACCACGATTTACAAACGTCTAAAAAACCGACGTTACTAATAACCTTATTAATTCAGCCGTTACCAAAAATTATTATATATATTTATATATATATTTTTTATAGTATTAATAAATCACATTTAAAAAGTCCAAAAGCCATAGGGCTTTGTTTGGCAAAAAAAATTAAAACTACTTTAATTTATTTTAATAGTCACTTGTAATATAGTTATTTATCACACTTCTAGTTAATTAAGTTTTCATACTTAATTTAATTAATTCTAATAACAATTCATTGCATAATATAATAATTTATTTAATCATTATAAACTCTCTAACTTAATTATTGAATTAAATTAGATTACTATTTCAAAATAATTACTTTCTTTAACTCATTAATTATTTATTAAACAAATAAATAATCAAATCACATCAAATCAATTAAACAAATACTTATTCAACGATAAACACATCCATTAAATATTTATATAATTCAATTAATATTTAAAAATTATAATTAAAAATCTGGATTGTTACAAGGATAAGAAGACCAAGAGGTGGCACGATAAAAACCTACTTATTCGGTACTTTTTAACTTAGTATTTGTTAATTCTTGAGGAGTGCATGTTACATATTATTATTTTGTGTTGATTTGAAGTGAAATGAGCATGGCAGGGCAAAAAAGATGAAAAAGGGAAAAAATCATGGAGAAATTGGATGATCTGATAGTCAGGCGTGGGGCGCACTGGAGTTGCCCTAGAGATAGCACGGGCCACACCAGGCTGGAGAAGGGGACTGCATGTCAAGTGCAGGGTGCGCCGATCAAGGAAGGAAATTGGCCCGAGTCACGCCAGTCTGACAGGTTCTGCACAGATTTGTTTCCTTAATGGCTAAAGTTGACTCAATTAAGGATTTTTAACTTACCTTATGTAATTGGGTTTGTTAGGGGCTATAAATACTTTCTTTTGGATTGTTTTCAAGGATCTTCCGACTAACAACATTAGGAGCCACTTCTATTAGAGGATTGGAGATATCATTGGAGAGCACATAAGGCGGGGATTGAAGCTTAGAGACTGGAGATTCCTCGACAGAGTTTTTCTTCTTCTCTTAATTTCATTAGCTGTACTTGAGATGTTATTTATTTTAATCTTCTTGAATTTATTATGATGATGGACTAATTTCTCAATTAGGGGTACAATGGAACATTTTGCAATTCAATAATTTAATTATCATTATTTTCACTTGTTGATCTTATTAAGTTGATTATAATATTTTGTGCTTAATCTATTAATTGTCTAGCTAGCAATTAATTTGATATCTTTGATGGAATTGAAAGAGCAAATCTTAGATTAGATCTGAATATAATAATGCATGTGATGAGTGAGTTTTATACCCATGAATTGAATGCGTTTGAGCTTAATCTTTTGGATGTTTTTAAGTGTTTGTGTCTATTCATGCATGTTTTACGTTGTTTTGTAGGATTTGGGACACAAGTTACTTGGATCAACGTTTGGGGTTGCTAGATTCGCATTTTTGACTTGCCATTTACATAGCAGCCACTTCAGGGCCACTTTCAGCATTTCTCCAGACCTTATTTCAAACAACTCAAAGAATGAAAGTTGTATATCTATGTCTCCTCTTTTCGGACCATCTTAACTCATTAAAATTGGAGTTCAGACGAAGACGTTATGGCCATTTTTCCAAAGGATGTGTCAGAGTAGAAAATTTCAGAAAATGTTCCAGCGTCAGGGCGCCCAAACCAAGGCCTAACTAGTACTTGGTGAATTTTATTAAATAATTCCTTGTGGGAACGATACTTTACTTTTACTTTATTACTTGTTGACCGTGTATACTTGCACGTATGTTTTGATTGTGAAATCGACCAACAAGTTTTTGGCGCCGCTGCCGGAGAATTAGTTTAATAATTTTGCCAATATTAATTTTTATCAAATTAGTTTTAATTTAAACATTTTTTTATTATTTTCTTTAATTCTCATTCTATTTTTTTCTTTCTTTTCAGGTACCATGGCGGAATTTAATTATCAATGGCTGTATACGAGTATGACTCAGCCAAGGAGAACGAAGATTGATGGACTCACGACAATACTTTCTGCATTATCAGCACAAATTGAGACACTTTGTAGGAGGTTATACGCTTTTGCAGCACAATGTGGCGGTTACTTGTGATTATTGTGATGGAAATCATATGAGTCATCAATGCGCTATTAGTTTCGAGCCAGTACAGTATGGTGGTGATTACCCCAACAATTATGTCTATCCCAACAACTATCATCAGGATTGGGGGTATCACCCAGATTTTTCATGGAGCCATACTCATCAAGATCAATTTTATGCTTCAAGTCCAATATACCCACCAGATTTCTCGGGCCCACCTCCACTACAACAGGAGGAACATCCAAATTTGGAGGAAATTTTGTCAAAATTCACCCCAAAATGCGTCCAAGCTTGACCAAGCCCTTCCCAAGTGCCCCGGCGCTGCAACATTGCCTTCTAGCGCCCCGGCGCTGGAAATGGCCTTGGTTTGGGCGCCCCAGCGCTGGAACATTTTCTGAAATTTTCGACTCTGACATCCTTTGGAAAAATGGCCATAACTTCTTCTTCCAAACTCCGATTTCGATAATTCAAGACGTTCCGAAAAGAGGAGACGTAGATATATAACTTTTATTCTTTGAGGTTTTTGAAACAGGTCCGGAGCAATGTTGAAATTGGCCCTGAAGTGGCTGCTATGTAAATGGCAAGCCAAAAATGTGAATCTAGCAACCCCAAGCGTCGATCCAAGTAACTTGTGTCCCAAATCCTATAAAACAATGTAAGACATGCATGAATAGACACAAACACTTAAAAACATCCAAAAGATTAAGCTCAAACGTCAATTCATGGGTATAAAACTAACTCATCAGTATGAATTTGTTGATTCTTGTTAAGGATAACGTAACAGTGTATGAGACGAAAGTACTTGTATGTCATGTGTAACTGTGTTAGTAGTTTGTGCTTGATGAATCTATTTTAAGTGTCTTGTATGAAAATAGCAAAATAATTGAAATATGTATTTTTATTCATCATTGAAGGATGTTAATAAATTGATAGGCAATTCTAGTGGGCAACTCATTCAGTTAACTAGGTGGGAATAAGATAAGGCAATTATTATAGAGAAATTGGGGAAATTGTATTCCAATGTTTTAATCATCTGGTAATCAATATTTGTCAATTTAATTAGTTCTTAATTACTTTATTTTAATCAACTTTCACAAATCAATTGGAGTGACTGTTTAAATGAGTTAAATTGGTAGAAGCTTGATAATTAGAATAATTGTTAGTAAATGTTCCTAGTGGGTTCGACACTCTTCTTACTTCTTTATTACTTGATTGACTGTGTACACTTGCGCGTATTTGTCATTATATAAATCAGACAACATAAGTCATAAGGAAAGTGGCAACTATCAAGCAAGTGTAAAGACATATCAAAAAGGGAAGTGAATCAAAATAGATTTCCTTGTCATATAGTACTATTTGATATGTGTAGACACTCAAAATATTCTGCACACCTGTCACTAACATTGCAGGAAGGCAGAATCATCTTTCAAAGATAACCCTGGGAGATGATGCAATTCAAATACCAAAAATTCCACCGGAGAGGACAGTTCTGTCTCGGAGATAACCTCGAGATGCTCGGTTCAAGTCCCGGAAACAACACCGAGGGTAGCCTTTCCAACCTTGGAGATAACCCCAAGGAGTGCAGTTGCAGTTCTGGAGATAACCCCAGAAATGCTTGTTTCAAATGTATGCAGTCAGCTTCAATCTCAGCACTTATATCGAGGCACTCAGTACAAGACTCGGAGATAACATCGAGAAGACAGGCACACCTCAGAGATAACCCTGAGGACCTTTAGTACTTGTAGTAGTTCAATCTCAAAGATAACCCTGAGCAACGTCTGCTTTATCAACCCAAACCGGAGATAACCTCAGTGAGGGGTAAAATCATCATTTTGCCACCTTGACCCCACATCACACCATCTCAACATCTCATATATACATTTCTACACAATAATATCCCACAAGAACCAAAGAGGTCCAATCCCGAGTGACTACTTCGCAAGGCAACACACCAGATAGAATTTGAAGCTTGAAGACCGGAGGGCATGGTCCCATGCTCCTGACTTTGTACAAACTCTAATCCCATGTCATGGCGTAGCTCTCGAAAATGGCAGTCCGAAATAGGTCTTATACACCTCAATTGGACACCCGAATTGTAATTCTAAAAGTTCAAACGGACATCATAATGCACGTGTGCACGTACTTCGAGACGGCGGGACCCGCAGAGCCCGGGCCACCCCGAGCAGCTGTAGGTACATCTGCGGCTATAAATAGAGGACTTGGGGTGGTCATTTTGTAAGAGAAAAAGGCGAGGAAGCCCTGTCAATTTTGCTCTGTACACACCCTAAACTGAGTGCTCTCATTTTAAACACTTGTGAGCTCACATATAGCTACTATTTTTACCGGCGGGAGCCGAGTGGTCACCCAATTATAGTTATAGAAGTCTTATTTGGTAGTCCACTGTAAGCCTTTTTACACACTTTAAAGCCTTTCTGTGACGACCCCAAAATAGGTCCATTCCATCCAACCTATTCTGAGTCGCCAAATACATGGTACAGAAAATAACTACAACTTTATTACAACAATTGTCGTGCAAAATACAACAACACATATGCTGTGAGTTTGGATACAAATATATACCAAATGTGACTCATGTCCCAATCGTGGACAGCACCTCACAATGATACCTTACATAAAGGTATAGTCAAAAACTGTTTTAAAAATTAGAATATTTGGAAAGTGCTCAATGAAACCTTCGTACATGGGAGGCCATGCTTCTAGGTTATGATAGATATCATATGGCCACAGAATTATCCTTGGTTGACCCAATAGACCCCAAAGAAAAATGAGAAGATTACTATCATATTCTTCTCAATGGTGAGTCTTCTCTTGACTTATCATTATCTCCAATGTCTCTAATTGAGAATTATACTTCAAATAAACACCAAGATTATATAGGTAGTGCTCGTAGATATACTCAGCAAGTGGATGAGCACATCCCTGTCTTATGATGACACGAGGTTGTATGTCGTTAGACATCTTGTATGATAGTGGCAAAACACCATTCCAACGTTGGGTACACCTTACCCTATTGGATTCACCAAATAAAACTACTAAATGAACTTTTCTATACTGCTTCGGGAGAACATCCACAGCTAGAGAACACCGTTCTATTTCCCCATTACCCTCGCTCGACCCAGCTACACTCTTATTACCTGAAAGGAATTGTGAAGCAGAAGGGTGAGCACAACTAGCTCAGTAAAGAATATCATGACTAAAGATAAATAAATTATCAATAGTCTTCATCAGTAATAAATCAGAGATTTAGAACATATGGTAGATGATAAAAATTTTAACCATAGTTGCAGCGGAACGAGCAATCCATTAGAAGAGTCAAATAGACTATAAAGTCTATTATCTTCTCCATGTTAAAAATCCACCAACAATGTTTTATCCCCGTAACATCAATCAACAATTTTGGTCCACAATCATATGAATAACTCATAATCATAACTGTAGTTCTAAATTCCTCTTCTTATCCAGGACGAAGATAATTTTCAACACCTATCTTTACCTGAAACATCAAAGATCATGGTTACACCAAATCACATTTCCTGTTCATAATCATACTAATAACTTCATCTTTGCACTACGGCCAAAGATATTCATTTGTAGCACCGGTTGGTCATGTTTATCTCAACATCTGTTCATCTTTGCACTACTGGCCAAAGATATTCAACAACATGTCATCTTTGCACTACGGGCCAAAGATATTCATCAACAATTCATCTTTGCACTACAGGCCAAAGATATTCATCAATATTTCATCTTTGCACTACAGGCCAAAGATATTCCTCAACAGTTCATATTTGCACTACGGCCAAATATATTCATCAACAGTTCATATTTGCACTACAGGCCAAATATATTAATATCTCAAAGAAATATATAATCATTTATATAAATAATAATTATAACCATGTTGATCATTTCACCTTTGCACTTAAGCTGAAAATATTCAATTATAAATTCAATGGTCATGATCATACTTGTCAATAATTTAACTTTGCACTACTGGCCAAAGAGAACCCAAAGTCATGATCATACCAATAATCTACCCATCTTTACACTCAAGTGAAAGAGAATTTCAACATCAGGGTTATAAAAATGTTATATATGATAATAAAAACAATATGATCAACATATAGATTTAATCTCAAGAGTAATATTCATAAATCAACTATAATTTGGTTAGAAAAAGAAACCAATTTTATCGTGAATAGTAACTCATGAATAGTAACTCGTGAATAGTAACTCGTGAATAGTAACCTCGACACAAAAAGGTAGAAATTCTACAATAAAATTCATACCAATATTTTGGTATAATGATATTGAAAGAATAACATTTCTTAAATTTATAAACAATTTATTTTAATTGTTTACACTTTACTAAACAATGCATTTTAATCATCTTAAAATGTCAAACTCATAAGATTTCATCACCAATAACCAAAAACCCTCATCAAAAATCTGCATATACCTCATATAGGATTCTTAAGCCATAAAATCCTATTTTCCAATTTTCTTACTTCACATAACATATTTAATTCATTTACCCATAACTAGTCTATTTTCATGAAAAATACCAAATCAGTTCCAAAAATATTTCTTTTATGGGATTTAGTAGAATATAGTCCCATAGTGAACATATATTTTTCTCAGAATTTTTAAAAGTAATTTACTATTTTTCATATGGCCAAAACAGCCGAATATTTAGACATTTATCAAAAATTGTACTTTTGTCCAAAAATTCTGAAATTTACAGAGTATACTTCTATCATATACATGTACTCCCAATAAAACTTTCATCAATTTTGGAGTTAACCACAAGGAATTATAAGCGGTTACTTTTAAAATAGTCTTTTCTTATAAAATTCATAACTCTTAATCTATATATCCAAAAATCACTATTTTTGGACACAATCAAGAAAACTCATCAAAATATCATTTCAAATTTTTCCAGAATTTTTGAAGTCAAAAAAATTACGAAACTGAAAAACATAACAACCCTTAAAATCCCTTACTATCCCTTACTATCCCTTACCTCAAAAGAGCAGTACTTCTGATCGGTATAAGGCTGAAGGAAACTTGCACTGATGAATAGAAACTCACAGAGTATCTAAATACTCACAAAATACACTCAATAATCTAGAGAGAGAAAGAGAGAAAACTTATGAATTCTGGTGTGATTTTCAATTCTAACTTAGCCCTCTATTTATAGGAAAATGTTAGCACACCGAAGCAGACTTAACCTGTAACCTGATGGTTTTACCTGCTACTATTCCCACCCACCATATTTGAATAAAAATCTCAGTACATTTCTTCACGAACCAAGAGTGGGGCCCACCAATTCTAGAATTTTCCACCAAAATGATTAACTCCGAAAATTCAACAATTTCTGAACAAGTCATCTCGTAAAATTCATAACAAATTATACGTTCATTTTTAACGGTTCAAAATTTGTGGACATATACTCAACTTGTATATGTATAACATATCCAAAAATCACAACGATCCAACAGTCGGATTAAAAATTATAACCCCCGCAAAATATCTCAAAAACCCTAATTTGATTTTTAACACCTCCATTCCGACAAAAATACTGATAAAAACCTCAACATTAACTCCTTCATTTTTAACCACAAAAATATATCCCTCATTTATATCCACATAAAATAAATATTTTCTTATCATATGAATCAATAATTAATTATTCACAAATAATATTACAGAATCACATTTATGACAATCAGGCCGTTCCCAGGAAAGAGGGGGCTTTCCAATAAGGATTTCTCCTTACTGACGCGCAATTAGATGACCAAAATCTCTCCTTAGACAGAACTTTCTAGACATTGTCAATAATATTATCTAATAATATTATTCAAATAATATGAATTATTGATCTGATAATGGGAAATACTGTGCAGTGACAATTATTGAACAACAATCATATAAAATTTCAACGTAGCAATTATTTAAATAATAAAATAAAAAATTGAACAGTAATTACTGTAACAATTATTGAGCAGTGCCTTCTTACGTAAAAATCAATAATTTCAAAAATACTATGCAATACCGTGTGCTACTGTGCAATAACGCATATTACTGTATTTTAACCATCGGGTATTCCAACAGTGTTAACGGTAACAACTACGCCGTTAATTATAAAAACTCAATTTTTATCGTTATCTTCATCCGACAGTTATTCGTTATGGGGCCCAAAAATAGCTGCGCCGTCGTACGAATATTCCCCGACAGAAAGAATATTCTACGACCAAACGAATATTCCCCGACAACAATGATTATTTTATAACCACTTGCTTATTTTGAAAAAAATTTCACATTTCACCCATATCTTTAAACTTTATCAATTTAACCATTTACTGAATAGTAAATTATAAGAAAAATTGAATACTTTTATTTCATAAAATTCGGGGTCTTACACTTTCCCTTCATCTTTGCACACATCATTCTTCACGTTGAGAGTCGTGTTACGTGTGTATTCCCAGACTTCGGTCCGTGATTTCATTTCAGTTTGTATATATATATATATATATATATATATATATATATATATATATATATATATAGGTTTTCTCTTATAAGGACTCAAAATAAAGACTCAAAGTAAGGACCGCATTTTTTTTGCTTTTGTTTGCTTTTTTTTTTTAAAAACAACTAAAAAAAATATTTAATATTTTATGCAATTGAAAGTTTTTTTAAAAAAAGTGTTTTGGGTGTGATTTGGATACATATAACAAAAATATGTATGTACAGTCTGTGCAGACTGAACCACCATTTTTTGGTATAGGTATCCAAAACACGCCCAAAACATTGTATTGTGAAAAAAAATTCAGTTCCATAAAATATTAAATATTTTTTTTAGTTGTTTGAAAAAAAAAAGCAAAAAAAAAAGCAAAAAAAATGTGGTCCTTACTTTGAGTCCTTATTTTGAGTCCTTATAAGAGAAAATCTGTATATATATATATATATATATATATATATATATATATATATATATATATATTTACTTTTTGTCCTGCTTGGAGTTTACTTCGTGGCGGTTGATTACTTTTACAGCTTTATTTATATTCCTGATCCCCCATGGAGGTGCTTCGAGGTGGCTGATCATGTCTGTATATATATATTTACAGCTTTTATATATATATAACTGCTTACTACTTTCATATCAATTGCGGCATCATGTGAGCCTAGGAATCATGTGATCACAGATTCAGTCTACTGGATCTAGATTCGGTTCCCGTGATGGACATTTTCAGCTGTAAGCAGCTTGTAAATTTATTCAGGGTGTTTGGATTTCCTCATATGGTTTTCATGTCCATTGGGAGTTTGGCACTGCTTTGTACATTATTTTCTTGAATATGCTTTGCATCTCAAAAATTAAAAACAATTAAGTTGAACACTTAATAAAAAATATAAAGTGTAAATGGTCTCAATTACTATTGAGCATAAGGGGTTGAAAACCTTTTCTTTACAAAACATCATTGCCATATCTTGTTTAAAACTGAATTTTTACACAAATTCAAACTCTGTGTATATAGGTGCGAATGAGGCCTCACACTACTTCTATATAACTGCACATTGACACATACACACACATTTATATAACAGTTTCTCGGAAAGTGACGGTCACCATGGTAACACGGATGTTGGGGGGGTGCCCAACACCTTTCCTCCGCATAATCAAGCCCCCGGACCCTAATTAATCTCGATTTCACATACCCGTTTAGCAATGTCACATCACTAGGTTAAAGTCCAAACCTTTTCTCTGTTCTGTTGGTACAACCATATGAAAAGCCAACTAGCGACTCTTATAGTCCAATCGTCGACATATACATGTTGGACCTTTTCACAACTTGTTTTTTCAAACAAATCTCACCTAACATGAGAACACCAAAGAACAAGAATAGAAAAGGGACAAATAAAAATCCCGACGTCGACAATATGTACAATGTAGCATATGCATGAAAAAATGGCTAACCTAGTCTATGAAGGAAAATGAAAGCTAGTCTATAAACCTATAAATAAACGGGATAGCAAGTCCAACATGGCATCCCTCTTAGAAGATGGAGGCAAATATATAAGCTCATGCCCTAAGGTCTCCATGCGAGCTAGAAGATCCATAACCATCTACATAGTGCTACCATAATCATCTATAAATGCACTTATATCTGCAATAATGCTAGTCGTTTAGGATCTAAGTGCAGTACTATCAGCAATGAAAGCAACTCGAGCTGCTCGAGAATCATCTCTCTCAATAAAAGCTTCATCCCAAATAGTTCGAGCATCATCTCGCTCAGCAAAAGCTACATCCCGAGTAGCTTGAGCATCATCTCGCTCAACAAAAGCGGCATCCTGACTAGCTCGAGCATCATCCCTCACAGTAAAAGCTACATCCTGGCCAGAAAAGGCTGTCAGTATCAGTGCTCTAGCCTGATCCCTCTCAAAATTCATCTGATGAATCACCTGTTCTAAAGACTCTACAGAAGGTGGAGTCATAGCAGTAGAAGTGCTAGAGGTGTCACTGTAACGAATGTGTTGTTTGAGTTGTGATTCTGGGGACAGAATCCTTTTAAGAGGGGAATGATGTAACATTCCATATTTTTTTTAAAATGTAAGTTATAAATATTTATTGATTTACATAAATATTTATTGAATGTGTTTATTATTGAATAAGTAATTGTTCAATTTGATTGAGTTTATTTAGTTAATTATTTATTTGCTAAATAATTAATGTAATTAGTTAATTATTTATTTGTTAAATAATTAATGTGTTACGTGGATTGAGTTATGTGATTAAGTAATTTATTTAATTGTTATTACATAAAGTTTGACAAATAACTATGTTATAAAGAGTTATTAAATCAAATTAAAGTAATTTTAATTTAGTGTTGCCAAACAAGGTGTAAGTATATTAATCTTTTATTTTATAAATGGGTTGCCAAACAAGGCCTTATGGCTTTTGAAATTCTTGTTAATTTTAAATTATATTACTAATAGAATAAAACTAATATATAAATAAAATATATTTATATTTATAAGATTATACGTTATATGTTTAGTAACTGATAAGAGTAAATAGGCTTATTATTGCCATAACAGTTATTTTACGTGTATGATTTATCAGTTTTACGCTCAGTGTTAATACCTAGTCTATTGCTGAGAATATTAAGAAAAGAGAAAGGAAAAGTTCAGAGAGTTTGAGAAGAAGTCAAATGCGTGATTTTTCAAAACAGATTTTGTTAACAAGGTTTTCTTAACAACAAAAGGTACGTGTTTATAACCTTAATATATATTTTACGGTATATTGTCTCTTTGAATTTGATAGTCGGTGTTCTTCAACTTCACTGTGTATAAGTTTTTACAAAATTCTTGTAATCTATGTGTTGGTTATTGTTATACTAGCATATATATATTTGTATATAATTGTATGCTTAATATATAAATATGATGGTATGCTAAATTACGTATTCAAGAAATTGTTTTTTTTACAGTGAAAACATGTGAGTACGAACTTGAGTATAGAATTTATCAAAGGTTATATATATATATATATATATATATATATATATATATATATATATATATATATATATATATATATATATATATATATATACTAACTGAGAAATTGGACTATACATGGTAATTGGGATATATATTGGTATACTTGTATTTCAAAGGAATCAAAATTGGTTGATAACAGTGTAAATTTACATCCACTGTAAATTTATATTTCGTCAATGGAGTTTAATTTTTAAAACACAGTGTTTTCAAAGAATTAGTCTATGATAATGTTAATTAGTGGTTGGTAATTGGTATATGGATGACTGTTAACTTTTTATGTGAAATTTTCATGAAATTATACATGTTGTTAGATGTCATTGGTTGTTAAAAATAAATTAGACAGTAGCTTTGCTCTGTCTTTCGGGTTTGGTTCTGTGAGTTTCGGCGCCCCAGCGTCAAAATTCACGCTCCAGCGCCAAATTTCGCGCCCTGGCGCCAAGGTTCGCGCCCCAACGCCAAAATGGGTCAGTAGGTCTCGCCCCAGCACTGTAGCTCACGCCCCAGCGCTGAAGCTCGCACCCCAGCGCTGTAGCTCGCGCCCCAGCGCCACTGTTCCGCGCCCCGGCGCCGGAAAAGTGTCCTAGTTGGGCAGTTTTGACCTCTTGTAGTAAAACGGCCATAACTTTTTCATACGAACTCTGATTGAGGTAATTCAAGATGATTCGGAAAGAGGATGAGTGGACCTACAACTTTCATGCTTTAAGTTTTTTAATTTGAGGTCTGTAACAGTAGTCAAAATGGTCATCTTTAGGACTGTTATGTATTTAGAGCCAATCGGAGGGCGTCGGGATGCACGAATGCAAGTGCAACCCTTTGGGTATTAGTATAACTTAATGATAACATGTTGGACATGTATTAGGATGTTGTATCAAGTTGTTAATGTACATGTGGTGCAATGATATGATCACTTAAGTAGTTGTAATAAAGCTAAAAAGTAATGTTCATGAAAAGATATGTTGTTGTTTAAACTTAAACTTAGTTAGTAGCTATACTACGAGTAATAAAGGAACTCATAAAGGTAATGTTAGTGTAACTAATGTGTATTATCAATACATATGGTATGTGTAGGACTTGGGGTGAACGTGAATAGTAATTGTTTAACCTACACACGAGGCAAGTTCCCTAACCTTTGCTACTTTATTATTCAGCAAGGTTGCTTTTCACTGTTATGTTATACTTATGCAAGTTCTCTAACTCTACTTTTATAATTGTGCAAGTTTTCTTAACTCTAAACTAGTTATATTAGCATGCAAGTACCTTTAGTTTATCGTTCAAGTTATTATTTGTTGTGCATGCTTGATATTAAATTCTAAAATGCAACCTTAGGTTAACGTTGTTCAAAGCAAGGTATGATAAATTATTCAATTGTTATGCTATTAGATTATTCCTAAAGCATGAACTTAGAACGAAATGTTTATTCAGTATGACCATTCAATAACATAGTGTTATTATATTGTATTCAACTAATCCTTAGTTGATGTCCGTTGAACTCCAAATTACCTTGAAAGCTTATCCAAACCAAACTTACTTTGGTGCGAACTTGTATTCTAAATACTGAGATGAACAACTCTTTTAATAGAGGTTTACGCTTAGCGTTGAAATGGTTGTGCACAATACATTATACGAAGGGTTGATCCCCCTAAGTACGTGGAGTCCTTATAGTCTTATGACTATTAAAGTTAAAGTTAAAAGATTACTTATAACTGTGGACACGATTCGTGGTCATTAGACCCTCAATGAATGTTATAATTTTCAGAAAGTTAATAGAATATATTGTTCAGTTCTATTGAGCCTAATATTAGCAATTGATGTGAAAGTTTAAAGATTTACTTATTGTTATTTCAAGTGGGCCTTGTTTGCTCACTCTTTCCTGTAAAATTTCTTACAGCTAAAGTTAAAACGGGTGACGTACCTAGTACCAGTAAGGGAAAAGGAAAGATGAATAAATACTGAAGACTTGTAATAGTTTTGATAGTTTGCTTTCAGAATTTGATTTAAAGATTGTAATGAAGTTATTTAATTTTCCACATTTGAATGATTGTTGTTAAAGGTTGGATAACCTGGGAGATTTCTTTTATTTAAGTTTAATCCTGTATGGGCAGGTTTTCTTTTATTATTCAATTCTATTATGATTGGGTAGTTAGAAATGAATGTTTTGATTACGTGAACACCAAATCTTGAGGTAATGAAGTACCGAGATTTGGGGGTGTCACAGGTTGGTATCAAAGCTTTAGGTTATGAACCTTAGGTGGGAGAAAAGCCCTAGGAAGTAACCTTTGAAAAGATAGTAGAGATAACTCTTATCGAGTTTCAAGGAAGAAGTAATAAAACACTTATGTGCTTATGTGTTTATAACTTATGTGCTCGCGAGTGTCGAGTAGAATGATTAATAACTAAAACTTTAAAATTTTGTTGCCAGGATGACTAATGTCGGAAAATCTAGTCAGACTAGGGAGGAGGGACCTCAAATGCCTATAGAGGAGGAGCCTCGCGACATTCAGGTAGTTTGGGAACAACTACTACCACGGGAGTCAGCCTCGTTGGTCACAGTGGTTAAAGATGAGGATGATGATGTGGCGACGGATGAGGAGGATTTCGTGGAGTTGCCACAGGAGGATGAAGATAACGAGGACGAGGAAGAGGAGACTCCACTAACCTCGATGGCTGCTCGTATGTATGATGAGGTCTACGACCGTAACGTGGAACTTCAGGACACAGTTGAGGAGTTGCAGGAGATAATAGCTGAACAACAGACTGCAATGACACAGAAGGACGACGACATCCGGGATCGAGATGAACGTCTAACTAATGCTGAAGAGAAGCTGATGCAGACTGAAGGAAAAAAGGAACAACTAATCGAGACGGTCGTGGAACTGAAGAAAAAGTTGAATGAAGAAGCTACCAAGAGGGCGAGAGCTGAAGACGCATACGACGAAGCATATCAACCAACTGGAAGAGCAGTAAGGGACACACAAGCAAAGAGGATGAAGATGGAAGAGATGGATAAAGTATTCAATACCGTGATCAATCGAGCTCAAGATCGGGTCATGGGTTATCCAATTCAGTTCGAGACTCTGCCATCATACGTGTTAGATCGTCGAACCATGTTCCGTGTTATGGAAGAAGAGCGTCAAAAGGCGACTGATTATCTTAATAGATCATCGTAGGAAATTTGTCTGTTTTGCAAGTAATAAGTGTTAAATAATGTGTAAATCCCGAGTGTTAAGTAACCATGGGATATGAGAATGATGATGTTGTCCTATAACTTTTGTAGTTCAGGAAAGGAATGTAAATGGCAGTGATGCTATTATTGTTATGTTTTTCGAAGTTATGATGAATAAATAAAAAGCTATTATTTTATTCAAAAGTATTATGTGGTTATTTTTTTTATGGAGACAAGTTAATTAGAAAATACTTAAAGAAGTTGGGTAATAGTCTAATAGATGTTTTTTTTCTTTTTCTAACAGAAAATGCCTCCCAGACGTGAACCACCCCGTCAGAGAACCAATGCGAGAACTAACAATAAAGATGTTGAGGATAATCCCGTTCAACAACTAGTGACATTACTAACAGGAGCATTGCAGAATCAACCTCAAAACCAAGGCACAACGTTTAAGGAGTTTAAGGCGGTCGGACCACCTGAATTTCGTGGGTCAATGAATCCGGTCGAGGCACAAACCTAGATTATAGAGATGGAGAAGATATTTGAAGTCGCTAGGGTAGAGGATGAACAGAAGACTGCTTTTACAACATTCTTGTTGAAAGCAGAAGCTAGTTATTGGTGGCAGGCCAATAAAACCCGGGAAGGACCAGGAGTGTTGACTTGGGATAGGTTTAAGGAGTTATTCTTCGAGACCTACTTCCCGGAGAGTCCTAAGAGTCAGTTAGAGGTTCAGTTTCTGGAACTAAAACAAGGAACGATGACGGTATCTGAGTATGCCACAAAATTCAACGAATTGGCAAGATTTGCGTCATATCAAGTCAGCACAGACGAACGTAAGGCGAAGAGATTTGAACAGGGACTGAAGCCCTGGCTGTATAGTAGGGTTTCCCTATTCCAGTTGAAGACATTTGCAGCGGTGATGGAGAAAGCAGTACTCGCTGAAGGTGGAGGTGAGGCAGTGACAAAGTTCAATCAGGAATAGAAGGAGAAAAAAAATGAGAATGAGATTAAGAATGGAGGTGGTAGCAGTGGAAACAACAACAGCAACAACAACTTAAAGAGAAAGTGGAATGGGAACATGGGTGCTGGAAACCATCAGGGTAACCAGTAAAACAAAAAGTTTGAAGCATGCGCGACATGCGAAAAATTTCACAAGGGTGTGTGCTTGATGGGGAAACAAGTTTGCTACAATTGTGGCCAAGAGGGTCACATCACCCCAAACTGCACTCAACCGAAGAAGAAGGCGTGCTTCACATGCAGATCCAAGGATCATTTTGCTCGTGAATGCCCTAAGAAGAAGGAGGGAGGGACAACCAGAAGCAATGAAGGTAACAATGGAAGTACATGGGCCATTACAGGACCTGCAGCATCAAACAAACCCACAGCCAGAACCTTCAACATGACTGTGCAAGATGTTGTGCAATCAAAAGATGTGGTGTCAGGTATTATCACAATCAAAGATATTAATGCATATGTATTATTTGATTCGGGTGCTACTTGCTCGTTTATATCGGATAAATTTGCCAAGAGGTTAGAATTGCCTAGAGAAGAACTGAATTTTCCTTTGAACATAGAAATTACGAATAAGGAAGTAATCCCCGTTAGATTCGTATACAAGAACTGTAGGGTGAACATTAAGGAGAATATCTTGTTGGTAGATTTGACTCCGATTAGACTCGGGGAATTTGATGTAATTTTGGGAATGGATTGGTTGTTCAAATACAGAGCGGTAATTGACTGCCAAAAGAAGTGTGTAAACCTTATGACTCCATCAAAGGTAGTTTTCCATGGTAGCAAATCGCCTAGACAAATGAAATGTCTGACGATTATGTAGGCCAAGAAGTTGTTGAGTCAAGGTTGTGTGGCCTATTTAGCTTACATAGTCGATACTCAGAAGAAGGGTGTAAAACTGGAAGAGATACCAGTGGTTAGAGAATTTGTTTATGTATTTCCGGAGGATTTGCCAGGACTACCGCCTGATAGAGAGATTAAGTTCGTAATCGATTTAGTGCCCGGAACAACACCGATATCGAAGGCCCCGTACAGAATGGCTCCGGTAGAAATGAAGGAACTCATGGTGCAACTGCAAGAACTACTGGACAAGAAGTATATTCAACCAAGCGTGTCACCGTGGGGAGCGCCGGTATTATTTGTGAAGAAGAAGGACGGATCAATGCGTCTTTGCATTGATTATAGGGAGTTAAACAAGGTCACTATTAAGAATAGGTATTCGTTACCTAGAATAGATGACTTGTTTGATCAGTTGAAGGGTGCTAAATACTTCTCGAAAATAAATTTGAGAAGTGGGTATCACCAATTGAAGGTAAGAAAGGAGGATATACCTAGAACGGCATTCAGAACTCGGTACGAACATTACGAGTTTCTGGTGATGTGACGAACGAGAATTTTGTAATTTAATTTTTATATTTATTGAATTAAATAAATATTTTTCGATGATTTAATTATTAGATTTAATAATTAATCGATGCAATTGTGGTAGATTAATTTAATTATATGTGTTACATTTATTAAATTAATGTGGAGAATAATTATTATTCAAGTATGTAATTATGTGAGCTTGTCGAATTAAATAAGTTATTTAATTAAGCATGATGTTATTTAATTAATTTAATTATTAATTAGAGATTTAATAAATTGACATTATTTATTAATGAGATATTTATTTATATGACTATGTGAATTTATGAGAAATTATTATATTTTATTTATATTAAATTAAATAAGATATGAGTTTATTTTATGAATTGGGTGTGATATTTTCAAACTATATGATAAAAGGTTTATTAAAATAAAGAGTTTTGTGTCTAGTTGATAGCCAAACATGGCACTATGGGAGTTGAGGGCAGTTACCCATGACTGGGTAACTGACCACCAACGCGTCTTCTTTTTTTTCACAATACGTCTTCTTCTCATTCATTAATTGTCTAAGTCTGTAAAAGAGAAGGAGAGCATTTGAGAGTTCAGAGAGAAAGTGAGAATTTGTGAGAGATATTATAAGTATTTAATTAACAGGTACTTGTAGAAAGCTTTCATTAACCATCTCCTAACCTATACTCTGGGTAATTCTCCCAAACCCAATTTCTACATTTACATCTCATAAATTGGCTTTTATATTGTTCTGTAAATCTCTGTATTTGGGAGATATGAGATGATTGTAATTTTATGGATGTGTTAATATGTATCAGTTCGTGTTTAATTACATATATTACATGATTTCATATCATCAAGTTCATGAAAGTATGTCGTACGTATGTTTTTCAAAATAAACAGAGTACGTGATATGGCCATATGGCCTTATACGTGATAATTGATGTATTGATCATATATTATCCCCAAATTTTACACCCTTATATTATCGAGCATGTTAATACGAAGAGATCAAACCTTAAACGAACGGATTCGGTGTTATAACGAATCCGTAGTATTAAATTATAAGTTTTTATTCAAAATCCTCAAGAACATCAAGAACAATCCATTTTTTTATGATTTAAATATGTGATTATATGTTTTAATGGGTTAAAATCACTTTATATATGTTGGGTTATGATTATACATGAATTATAACATGTGGGTATATGTGATTTGGTGAAATTAGTGTTTAAAATGTGTTGATTTCGTTGTACTCTGTGTTCTTCGCGAACTGGGAATCAGTTTCTGGGGTCTCCCGCCGCGGCGCTAGCTCTAGAACTGATGTCTCGCGCCGCAGCGCCACAGCGCTCGCAGCGCCAAGACTCGAGCCACGGCGCCACAGCGCCGCAGCGCCAAGGGCCCGGTCACAGCGCCACCGCGCCGCAGCGCGGCTCCTTAGCACATTAGTGGCGTCGCAGCGCCACTCTCCAAAAAATGTCAGAAATGTATTTTTAAAAAATGTTTAAGTCTAACAATGTGTTAGTGGATTAATGTAATGAACATGTAAACATGTTAGAGATATAATGTGATATTAAAATTGATGTTTAACATGTAAATAACATAATTACATGTGGATTTAATTGTTGAATACATAAATATATTGTCATTCATGAAGTATTAATTATGTGATAATGAGATAATTTGACTAAGTTTAGTCAATAATTAAAGTAGACAACGAGAATGAGTTTAAGTTGATTAGTTAGTAATTAACTGGTATTGAATGTGAATGGTATGTAGGATTTAATTCAAAGAACGTGCTTAGTTAAAGTGTAATCTACGCACGAGGCAAGAATCCTATCCCTAACTCCATTCTATTGAGCAAGTTTATTTAAACTCAAGCGTTACTTTTATGTCGAGCAAGTTTCCCTAACCCCACTTGTCATTATTGTTCAAGTTTATTATTTACCTTGAATAAATTATCCTTGTTATTATTCAAGTTCAAGCATGATATTAAAGATTAATTATCTTTCCAAAGCATGATTCTATACAATAATTGTCCTATTATATACTTTTGAGATTATTATTCTAATCAAATATCAATTATTGTTGAACCTTATTAGACTAGTGAACCTTATTGATTCAACTAGTCCATAGTTGATGAACGTTCTAAATTTCAGAACTCTTGATGAAAGTATCCAAACCAAACTTCCTTTGGTGCGGACTCGAATGTCAAACTGAGATGAATAACCCTGTATAGGGGATTAATTACGCTTTAGCGTTAAGATATTGTGCACAGTATGGTACTAAGGGCTGATCCCCCTAAGTACGAGAAGAAGGTCCAAAGTCTTATGACTGTTAAAGGTTTCAAGTATAATCCTTGATAACCTAGGACATAGTTCAAGGTCTTATGACCCTCAGAATTCTTTTGATTCTTGTTATTTATTCTTGATTCAAAAGTTGAGCTTTTATTCAGATGTCTTTGATTATTCGCATGTTATTATACTGTTGCTTCATTTTTTATACTTGTGGGCATTTGTGCTCACTCTTGCTTAATAATAACATTGCAGTTAAGAACGAAAGAAGCGATGAACCTTCCACTAGTAAGGGCAAGGGTAAAGTTAGCAAATGATGAAGACTTGTTATTTATTAACTGATGTATTTGTTAAGACTTATTTGTTTAGAATTCCGCACAGATGTTTTAAGGTTAGAGTAACCTGGGATTTATTTATGATTCAGTTGATGTAACCCTTAAGGGAAGAGATTTTATTATGATTTCTATCTATTGTATGGTTTGATATTATTTATGGGTAGATAGATAGATGATGCTTGTACAGTGAACACCAAATCCCGTGGAATCGAAGTACCCGGATTTGGGGGTGTCACAGGTTGGTATCAGAGCTGTAGGTTATGAACCTTAGGTGGGGGAACAACCTTAGGTAGTAACCTTATAGAAAGAAGATAGTAAAGGAAAACTCTTATCGAGTTTTAAGAAATGAATTTTTGGTAATTCATTGAAGATAATAAAATACATTATGTGTCTATGTGTTAATTTATGTGCTCGTTAGTACGACTTAGTAACTAAAACTTAAAATTTTGTTGTCAGGATGACGAATGTTGGAGAAGCTAGTCAAGCTGAGGAGGGACCCCATTTACCTATAGTACCTACTGAGGAGGGATCTCGTGTACTTGTAGGACCTACTGAGGAGGAGCCCCGAGACATTTATGTCGTTAGGGAGCAGCTGGTGCAGAGGGTTTCATCTCCATTGATCACCGTTGTTGGTCAGGAGCATGAACCTGAGATTGATCCTGAGGAGGGTCCTGAGGAGGAGTTTGATGTGGAGGAAGAAGATGAGAAGCTACCACGGTACACTGTTGATGCTGAGATGTATGACACACTATATGATCGTAACGTGGAGTTACAAGACGAGGTTCAGGAATTGACTGAGCGAGCGACTGTTCAGCAGTCTACTTTAGAGGAGAAGGATAGAGAGATTGTGACCCTTCATACACGTTTAGGAAACGTAGAGTGGGATCTGGTTCATGAGAAGGGTCAAACCGAAGATAAGACTGAGGAGATAGAGAAGCTGAAGAAGGAACTGAAAGAAACCTCCGGAAGACTGAAAATAGCAGAGGAAGGATGGGTAAGAGAATCACATCGAGCAGATCCTGCAGAAAATGATAGTCGTGCAAAGAAGGCAAAGCTTGAAGACACGTACGCCACACTTAATCATGCGATGGATGAGGTTCAAGAGCGAGTGTTAAGGTACCCCATCCAGTTTGAAGGACTTCCATCGTATATGTTGGATCGCAGGACGATGTCTCATATCATGAATGAGGAGCGTGGCAAGGCTATTGAGCACCTTGGAAGACAGGAATAGAATCTGTTTATTTATGTGAAAGACTTATATAGTTTTATGTAAATTCCGATGTGTTTATGAACTAAGGAATATGTTAATATTTGAATGTTTTAAATCCTGTGGATTCTTTATTCCAGGATAGATGATGTAAATAGCAGTATGCTATAGTTTAATGTTAAAACTTTTTATTTGAATGAAAAGATATCAAGTTGTTTGAGATGATGTGTTAAGTGATATGTTAAATTGTTGAGTAATGTCTTAACTATGTAGAGAAATAAATAAAGTTCTAATAAGCGTTTACTTAACAGAAAAATGCCGCCAAGGAGAAGACAACAACGTCAACCGACTCAGGAAGAGTCAACCAATAATAACAATAATGCCAACGTTAATCCAGTTCAACAGCTAGTTAATTTACTAACTGGAGTCATGAATAACCAACCGCAAGCTCCACCTAGCACAACGTTTAAAGATTTTAAGGCGGTGGGACCGCCAGAGTTCAAAGGTTCCAGAAACCCGATCGAGGCTCAAACGTGGGTGATGGAAATGGAGAAGGTTTTCGACGTTGCTAGGGTTCGAGAAGATCAGAAGACCGTTTTTACGACATTTATGCTGAAGTCTGAGGCTAGCTACTGGTGGCAGGCAAACAAGATGCGAGGAGGTGAAGGTGTAATTACGTGGGAGAGATTCAAAGAGATGTTTTTCGAAATGTATTTCCCAGCTAGTTCGCAGAATCAGATGGAGGTGCAATTTCTGGAACTGAAACAGGGAAACATGAGCGTGCCTGAATACGCGGCTAAATTAGATGAGTTGGCAAGGTTTGCCCCGTATCAAGTACACACTGACGAGAGGAAAGCCAGACGATTCGAACAAGGACTGAAGCCTTGGGTATACAGCAAGGTATCAATGTTTCAACTTAACACGTTTGCGGGAGTTTTGGAAAAGGCCATTCTCGCGGAAGGAGGAAGTGATGCAGTGACTAAGTACAACCAAGAACAGAAAAATAAAAAGAGTGAGAATGAAGGTAATAACAAGACTGGTGGAAGTAATATTGGGAATAATAATAATCAGAAGAGGAAGTGGACGGATAACTCGACAGCTGGAAGTCAACACGGAGGGCAGAAAAAGAAGATAGAAGCATGACCGGCTTGCGGCAAGGCACATCTAGGAGTTTGTTTGAAGGGAAAGAGAGTGTGCTACAATTGTGGTCAGGAAGGCCATATAGCACCAAATTGTCCAAACCCAAAGAAGGGTGCATGTTTCAACTGTGGTTCAAAAGATCATTTAGCAAGAGACTGTCCCAAGAAGGGATCGGGAGGATCAGGACAAGGAGGAAACCGGAGAAATAGCAGTGGAAATACCTTAACCATCACCGGACCACCTGTAACAAACCGACCAACCGCCAGAACTTTCAATATGACGGTGCAGGATGCAATCCAGTCTCGTGAGGTGGTGTCAGGTATCATTCCGATCAATGAAATTAATGCTTACGTTTTATTTGATTCGGGTGCTACTTGTTCCTTTATATCCGATGACTTTGCTAATAGTTTAGATTTGCTTAAGGATGAATTGGAATATCCCATGATTATAGAAATTGCGAATAGAGAGATAATTCCTGTTAAGCATGTGTATAAGAATTGTAGAGTGGATATTAAGGGTAATATCATGAACGTAGATCTTATCCCTATTCGATTGGCTATCCAATTATGGGGCTGTAATTGACTGCCAAAAGAAGCGTATTAACCTTATGACTCCGTCAAAGGTTGTGTTTTATGGTAGCAAGTCGCCTAGACAAGCGAGTTGTCTGACGATGTTGCAGGCCAGGAAGTTATTAAGACAAGGCTGTGTAGGATATTTAGCTTACATAGTCGACAGTCGAAAAGAGAACTCGAAGGTAGAGGCGATACCGATTGTGAGGGACTTCGTCGATGTATTTCTAGACGATTTGCCAGGACTTCCACCAGATAGAGAAGTAGACTTTGTGATTAATTTGGCGCCCGGAACTGCTCCAATATCGAAGGCACCATACCGAATGGCGCCAGTAGAGATGGAGGAATTAATGGTACAACTACAAGAATTGTTGGACAAAAAGTACATTCAACCGAGCGTATCGCCGTGGGGAGCGCCGGTGTTGTTCGTGGAAAAGAAGGACGGATCGATGAGGCGCTGCATTGATTACAAAGAATTAAATAAGGTCACGATTAAGAATAGATATCCTTTACCGAGGATCGATGATCTGTTTGATCAATTGAAGGGAGCAAAATACTTTTCCAAGATTGACTTGAGGAGTGGTTATCACCAGCTGAAGGTGAGGCCAGAGGATGTACCGAAGATAGCGTTCTGAACGCGATATGGTCATTATGAGTTTTTAGTAATGTCGTTTGGTCTTACGAATGCTCCTGCAGCATTTATGGGACTAATGAATGGTGTATTCAAGCAGTTTTTAGACAAATTCGTGGTGGTATTTATAGACGACATTTTGGTATATTCCAAAACCAAAGAGGAACATGAAGAACATTTGAGGTTAACATTGGAAGTATTGAGAAGGGAGAAGTTGTATGCTAAATTTTCGAAATGTGAATTCTGGATCGAGAGAGTACAATTTCTTGGTCACGTAATCGATAAAGATGGAATTTCGGTAGATCCATCCAAAGTAGAAGCTGTGATTAACTGGGATCAGCCGAGAACACCGTCAGAAGTAAGAAGTTTTCTTGGATTAGCAGGATATTATAGAAGATTCATACAAGATTTTTCTAAGATCGCAACTCCGTTAACGAATTTAACTCGAAAAGCTGTGAAATTTGTTTGGACGGAGAAGTGTGAGGAGAGTTTTCAAGAATTAATGAAGAGGTTGAGAACAGCGCCTGTGTTATCTCTTCCGGATGATACAGGAAATTTTGTTATTTTTAGCGATGCGTCGCATAAAGGACTTGGCTGTGTGCTGATGCAAAACGGCAAAGTTATTGCGTATGCGTCACGGTAGTTGAAGAATTACGAGAAGGGTTACCCAACCCATGATTTGGAGTTAGCTGCAGTTGTTTTTGCTTTGAAAATTTGGAGGCACTATCTATACGGGGAGAAGTGTGAAATATATACGAACCACAAGAGTCTGAAATATATTTTTACATAGAAAGATTTGAATATGCGTCAAAGAAGATGGTTGGAATTAATCAAGGATTATGACTGTGAGATTTTATACCATCCGGGTAAGGCTAATGTGGTTGCCGACGCCTTAAGTAGAAAGGGTCGTGAGAAATTGATGATGTTGACTGCTCAGCAGGAGCTAATTGCAGATATGGAGAAACTGGAGTTAGAAGTGAAGTATCCTATGGAGATTGATGAGAAGCTATTTCAGATGCAATCTGGTACAACTCTACTAGATAGAGTGAAGGAGGCTCAGCTTCAGGATGATGAATGCAAAAAGGTAACATCGAAGATATCTGAAGGAACCGAACCAAGATTTAAGATGGATAAGGAAGGAATATTGAGATTTGAAAGCAGAATTTGGGTTCCGCCGGTACAAGAAATTAAGGAAGAAATTTTGAGTGAGGCTCATAGTTCAAGATATTCGATTCACCCTGGTAGTACAAAAAAGTACCAAAATCTTCGACAACACTTTTGGTGGCCGAATTTGAAACGTGATGTTGCAGAATGTGTTGCCAAATGCCTGACATGTCAGAAAGTTAAAGCAGAACATCAGAGACCAAGTGGATTGCTACAACCGTTGGAGATCCCAGAATGGAAATGGGAACATATTACGATGGACTTCGTGGTTGGCCTTCCGACGACTCAGAAAGGCTACGACGCAGTATGGGTTATCGTTGACCGACTGACGAAATCCGCGCACTTCCTTCCTATCAAAATCAGATTTAACTTAGATCAGTTGGCAAGATTATATGTGAAAGAGATTGTTTCGAGGCACGGAGTGCCGGTGTCTATTGTTTCCGATAGGGATCCGCGCTTCACATCAAATTTCTGGAAACGTCTTCAGGAATGCATGGGTACACAACTGCGAATGAGTACAGCTTACCACCCTCAAACAGACGGACAGAGCGAACAAACGATTCAAACACTGGAAGATATGTTATGAGCCTGTGTAATGGACTTCAAAGGAAATTGGGATGACCACCTACCGTTAGTAGAGTTCGGCTACAACAACAGTTACCACGCTAGTATTGGTATGCCACCTTACGAAGCGTTATACGGCAGAAAGTGAAGAACTCCGCTTTATTGGGATGAAGTTGGTGAAAGAAAATTGTTAGGACCAGAATTAGTACAGCAAACGGCAGAAATAGTCAAAGTGATCCGAGCACGACTGATAGCAGCTCAAGATCGACAGAAGAAATACACTGATCCACATCGTAAAAATATCGAGTTTGAACCAGGTAGTTATGTTTTCTTGAAGGTCTCTCCCTGGAAGGGAAAGATCAGGTTCGGAAAAAAGGAAAATTGAGCCCAAGATTTATTGGACCCTTTGAGGCACTGCGAAGAATTGGAGAAGTTGCGTACGAGGTAGCCTTACCTCCAGCACTCGAGAATATCCACAACGTCTTCCATGTTTCTGTGTTACGATCTTACAAACCTGATTACAAGCATGTAATTGAATACGAACCTATGCATTTTGAGAAAGACTTATCTTATGAAGAAATTCCTGTCCAAATTGTCGACCGAAAAGAACAAGTTCTCAGAAATAAAGTTATACCTTCTGTTAAGGTAATTTGGAGGAACCACAACGCTGAAGAAGCTACGTGGAAACTCGAAGAGAATATGATGAAGAATTACCCTCATTTATTTACTTAATTATTTGTAAGCGATTCTGGGGGCAGAATCTTTGTAAGGGGGGAGAATGTAACGGGTCGAAATTATTGAGCCGTGATTCTGGGGACAGAATCCTTTTAAGGGGGGAAAGATGTGACGAACGGGAATTTTGTAATTTAATTTTTATATTTATTGAATTAAATAAATATTTTTTGATGATTTAATTATTAGATTTAATAATTAATCGATGCAATTGTGGTAGATTAATTTAATTATATGTGTTACATTTATTAAATTAATGTGGAGAATAATTATTATTCAAGTATGTAATTATGTGAGCTTGTCGAATTAAATAAGTTATTTAATTAGGCATGATGTTATTTAATTAATCTAATTATTAATTAGAGATTTAATAAATTGACATTATTTATTAATGAGATATTTATTTATATGACTATGTGAATTTATGAGAAATTATTATATTTTATTTATATTAAATTAAATAAGATATGAGTTTATTTTATGAATTGGGTGTGACATTTTCAAACTATATGATAAAAGGTTTATTAAAATAAAGAGTTTTGTGTCTAGTTGCTAGCCAAACATGGCACTATGGGAGTTGAGGGCAGTTACCCATGACTGGGTAACTGACCACCAACGCGTCTTCTTTTTTTTCACAATACGTCTTCTTCTCATTCATTAATTGTCTAAGTCTGTAAAAGAGAAGGAGAGCATTTGAGAGTTCAGAGAGAAAGTGAGAATTTGTGAGAGATATTATAAGTATTTAATTAACAGGTACTTGTAGAAAGCTTTCATTAACCATCTCCTAACCTATATTCTGGGTAATTCTCCCAAACCCAATTTCTACATTTACGTCTCATAAATTGGCTTTTATATTGTTCTGTAAATCTTTGTATTTGGGAGATATGAGATGATTGTAATTTTATGTATGTGTTAATATGTATCGGTTCGTGTTTAATTACATATATTACATGATTTCATATCATCAAGTTCATAAAAGTATGTCGTACGTATGTTTTTCAAAATAAAAGAGAATGTGATATGGCCAAATGGCCTTATACGTGATAATTGATGTATTGATCATATATTATCCCAAAATTTTACACCCTTATATTATCGAGCATGTTAATACGAAGAGATCAAACCTTAAACGAACGGATTCGGTGTTATAACGAATCCGTAGTATTAAATTATAAGTTTTTATTCAAAATCCTCAAGAACATCAAGAACAATCCATTTTTTTATGATTTAAATATGTGATTATATGTTTTAATGGGTTAAAATCATTTTATATATGTTGGGTTATGATTATACATGAATTATAACATGTGGGTATATGTGATTTGGTGAAATTAGTGTTTAAAATGTGTTGATTTCGCTGTACTCTGTGTTCTTCGCGAACTGGGAATCAGTTTCTGGGGTCTCGCGTTGCGGCGCCAGCTCTAGAACTGATGTCTCGCGCCGCAACGCCACAGCGCTCGCAGCGCCAAGACTCGAGCCACGGCGCCACAGCGCCGCAGCGCCAAGGGCCCGGTCACAGCGCCACCGCGCCGCAGCGCGGCTCCTTAGCACATTAGTGGCGCCGCAGCGCCACTCTCCAGAAAATGTCAGAAATGTATTTTTAAAAAATGTTTAAGTCTAACAATGTGTTAGTGGATTAATGTAATGAACATGTAAACATGTTAGAGATATAATGTGATATTAAAATTGATGTTTAACATGTAAATAACATAATTACATGTGGATTTAATTGTTGAATACATAAATATATTGTCATTCATGAAGTATTAATTATGTGATAATGAGATAATTTGACAAGTTTAGTCAATAATTAAAGTAGACAACGAGAATGAGTTTAAGTTGATTAGTTAGTAATTAACTGGTATTTAATGTGAATGGTATGTAGGATTTAATTCAAAGAACGTGCTTAGTTAAAGTGTAATCTACGCACGAGGAAAGTATCCTATCCCTAACTCCATTCTATTGAGCAAGTTTATTTAAACTCAAACGTTACTTTTATGTCGAGCAAGTTTCCCTAACCCCACTTGTCATTATTGTTCAAGTTTATTATTTACCTTGAATAAATTATCCTTGTTATTATTCAAGTTCAAGCATGATATTAAAGATTAATTATCTTTCCAAAGCATGATTCAGTTATACAATAATTGTCCTATTGTATACTTTTGAGATTATTATTCTAATCAAATATCAATTATTGTTGAACCTTATTAGACTAGTGAACCTTATTGATTCAACTAGTCCATAGTTGATGAGCGTTCTAAATTTCAGAACCCTTGATGAAAGTATCCAATCCAAACTTCCTTTGGTGCGGACTCGAATGTCAAACTGAGATGAATAACCCTGTATAGGGGATTAATTACGCTTTAGCGTTAAGATATTGTGCACAGTATGGTACTAAGGGCTGATCCCCCTAAGTACGAGAAGAAGGTCCATAGTCTTATGACTGTTAAAGGTTTCAAGTATAATCCTTGATAACCTAGGACATAGTTCAAGGTCTTATGACCCTCAGAATTCTTTTGATTCTTGTTATTTATTCTTGATTCAAAAGTTGAGCTTTTATTCAGATGTCTTTGATTATTCGCATGTTATTATACTGTTGCTTCATTTTTTATACTTGTGGGCATTTGTGCTCACTCTTGCTTAATAATAACATTGCAGTTAAGAACGAAAGAAGCGATGAACCTTCCACTAGTAAGGGCAAGGGCAAAGTTAGCAAATGATGAAGACTTGTTATTTATTAACTGATGTATTTGTTAAGACTTATTTGTTTAGAATTCCGCACAGATGTTTTAAGGTTAGAGTAACCTGGGATTTATTTATGATTCAGTTGATGTAACCCTTAAGGGAAGAGATTTTATTATGATTTCTATCTATTGTATGGTTTGATATTATTTATGGGTAGATAGATAGATGATGCTTATACAGTGAACACCAAATCCCGTGGAATCGAAGTACCCGAATTTGGGGGTGTCACAGGTGATGTCTTTTGGTTTAACAAATGCCCCTGCCGCGTTCATGAATTTGATGAACAGGGTATTTAAACCATTTTTACACAAGTTCGTACTGGTGTTTATCGACAACATTCTGGTGTATTCCAAAACTCAAGAAGAACACGTGGAACATTTACGTCTGACATTAGAGACACTAAGAAAGGAAAAGTTGTACGCGAAGTTCTCTAAGTGTGAATTTTGGCTCGATCGTGTACAATTTTTGGGTCATGTGATTGACAAAGATGGGATTTCAGTAGATCCATCGAAAGTGGAAGCTGTAATCAATTGGGAACAACCAAGAACACCTTCGGAGGTGAGAAGTTTCTTGGGGCTGGCCGGTTATTATAGAAGATTTATACAAGATTTTTCTAAGATAGCCACTCCGTTAACAAATTTGACACGAAAAGCTGTGAAATTCGTTTGGACGGAAAAGTGTGAAGAGAGCTTCCAAGATTTGAAGAAGAAGCTAAGTATGGCAACTGTGTTAACCCTGCCGGATAATACAGGAAATTTTGTGGTGTATAGTGATGCCTCACACAAAGGATTGGGTTGTGTTCTTATGCAAAACGACAAAGTTATTGCCTATGCATCAAGACAACTGAAGGATTACGAGAAAGGTTACCCAACTCATGATTTAGAATTGGCTGCAGTGGTATTTGCTCTCAAGATATGGAGACATTATCTGTATGGAGAGAAATGTGAGATCTACACAGACCACAAAAGTCTGAAGTATATTTTCAATCAGAAGGACCTGAACATGCGTCAGATGAGATGGATGGAATTGATAAAGGATTATGATTGTGAGATCTTTTATCATCCGGGAAAAGCGAATGTGGTTGCAGATGCTTTAAGCAGGAAAGGTCGGGAAAAATTAATGTTGATAACAACCCAGGAGGAGCTCATTTCAGCAATGACAAAGTTAGAACTGGAAATCAAATTTCCACAGGAAACCGACGAACGACTATTTCATCTAGAAGCAGGTCCAACTTTACTAGACAAGGTGAAAAACGCTCAGTTACAAGATGAAGAATGTGGAAAGATAAAAGAGAATATGGTTGATGGTAACAATACGAAATACAAGGTAGATACCGAAGGATTACTACGGTACGAGGGAAGAATCTGGGTTCCAGCAACACCAGAACTGAAAAACGAAATCTTGACCGAAGCTCATAGCTCAAGATATTCGATTCATCCAGGAAGCACGAAGATGTATCAAGATTTACGCCCATATTTTTGGTGGCCGAATATGAAAAGGGATGTTGTAGAATGCGTGGCTAAATGTTTGACATGTCAAAGAGTAAAAGTCGAACATCAAAGACCCAACGGATTACTTTAACCGTTGGAAATACCGGAATGGAAATGGGAGCATATCACGATGGATTTTGTGGTGCGTCTTCCAACTACTAAGAAAGGATACGATGCGATTTGGGTAATAGTAGACAGACTGACAAAATCAGCACACTTTTTGCCAATAAAGATTAGATTCAATTTTGATCAGCTAGCAAAACTATATATTAAAGAGATCGTTGCAAGACATGGAGTTCCAGTGTCAATTGTGTCAGACAGAGAACCGAGGTTCGCATCAAACTTCTGGAAGAGACTACAAGAATGTATGGGAACATAGTTGCGAATGAGTACGGCATATCATCCGCAAACAGATGGCCAAAGCGAACGAACGATCCAGACATTGGAAGATATGTTGAGAGCATGCGTCATGGATTTCAAAGGAAGCTGGGAAGAGCAATTACCGTCGGTGGAATTCGCCTATAATAATAGTTATCACGCGAGCATCGGCATGCCGCCTTACGAAGCGTTATACGGCAGAAAGTGCAGAACTCCACTGTACTGGGATGAAGTTGGTGAACGTCAAATGTTAGGACCAGAATTGGTGCAATAAACTGATGACGTTGTTAAACTCATCATGACAAGATTAGTCGCAACACAAGACAGACAGAAAAAGTATGCTGATCAACACAGACAAGATCGTGCATTCGACGTAGGAACTTTTGTATTCCTAAAAGTTTCTCCTTGGAAGGGAAAAATTCGTTTCGGTAAGAAGGGAAAACTAAGCCCGAGATTTATTGGACCCTTTGAAGTGCTGCGAAAAGTTGGAGAGGTAGCTTATGAGGTAACTTTACCTCCAGAGTTGGAAAACATTCATAATGTTTTTCATATTTCGGTGTTACGACCATATAAACCCGATTACAATCATGTGATCGCGTACGAACCGTTGTAGTTCGAGAAAGATTTGTCTTATGAAGAGGTTCCTATCCAGATAGTCGACAGGAAAGAACAAGTGCTCAATAATAAAGTGATACCTTCTGTGAAGGTGATTTAGAGAAACCACAACGCTGAAGAAGCTACGTGGGAACTCGAAGAGAAAATGTTGAAAGAGTACCCTGAGTTATTTGTTTAATCTGTGTCTTCGATTCTGGGGACAGAATCTTTATAAGCAGGGAAGAATGTAACGAATGTGTTGTTTGAGTTGTGATTCTGGGGACAGAATCCTTTTAAGAGGGGAATGATGTAACATTCCATATTTTTTTTAAAATGTAAGTTATAAATATTTATTGATTTACATAAATATTTATTGGATGTGTTTATTATTGAATAAGTAATTGTTCAATTTGATTGAGTTTATTTAGTTAATTATTTATTTGCTAAATAATTAATGTAATTAGTTAATTATTTATTTGTTAAATAATTAATGTGTTACGTGGATTGAGTTATGTGATTAAGTAATTTATTTAATTGTTATTACATAAAGTTTGACAAATAACTATGTTATAAAGAGTTATTAAATTAAATTAAAGTAATTTTAATTTAGTGTTGCCAAATAAGGTGTAAGTATATTAATCTTTTATTTTATAAATGGGTTGCCAAACAAGGCCTTATGGCTTTTGAAATTCTTGTTAATTTTAAATTATATTACTAATAGAATAAAATAAATATATAAATAAAATATATTTATATTTATAAGATTATACGTTATATGTTTGGTAACTGATAAGAGTAAATAGGCTTATTATTGCCATAACAGTTATTTTACGTGTATGATTTATCAGTTTTACGCTCAGTGTTAATACCTAGTCTATTGCTGAGAGAATTAAGAAAAGAGAAAGGAAAAGTTCATAGAGTTTGAGAAGAAGTCAAGTGCGTGATTTTTCAAAACAGATTTTGTTAACAAGGTTTTCTTAACAACAAAAGGTACGTGTTTATAACCTTAATATATATTTTACGGTATATTGTCTCTTTGAATTTGATAGTCGGTGTTCTTCAACTTCACTGTGTATAAGTTTTTACAACATTCTTGTAATCTATGTGTTGGTTATTGTTATACTAGCATATATATTTGTATATAATTGTATGCTTAATATATAAATATGATGGTATGCTAAATTACGTATTCAAGAAATTGTTTTTTTTATAGTGAAAACATGTGAGTACGAACTTGAGTATAGAATTTATCAAAGGTTATATATATATATATATATATATATATATATATATATATATATATATATATATATATATATATATATACTAACTAAGAAATTGGACTATACATGGTAATTGGGATATATATTGGTATACTTGTATTTCAAAGGAATCAAAATTGGTTGATAACAGTGTAAATTTACATCCACTGTAAATTTATATTTCGTCAATGGAGTTTAATTTTTAAAACACAGTGTTTTCAAAGAATTAGTCTATGATAATGTTAATTAGTGGTTGGTAATTGGTATATGGATGACTGTTAACTTTTATGTGTAATTTTCATGAAGTTATACATGTTGTTAGATGTCATTGGTTGTTAAAAATTAATTAGATAGTAGCTTTCCTCTGTCTTTCGGGTTTGGTTCTGTGAGTTTCGGCGCTCCAGCGTCAAAATTCACGCCCCAGCGCCAAATTTCGCGCCATGGCGCCAAGGTTCGCGCCCCAGCGCCAAAATGGGCCAGTAGCTCGAGCCCCAGCGCTGTAGCTCGTGCCCCAACCCTGAAGCTCGCGCCCCAGCGCCTTAGCTCGCGCCCCAGCACCACTGTTCCACACCCCGGCACCGAAAAAGTGTCCTAGTTGGGCAGTTTTGACCTCCTGTAGTAAAACGGCCATAACTTTTTCATACGAACTCCGATTGAGGTAATTCAAGATTATTCGGAAAGAGGACGAGTAGACCTACAACTTTCATGCTTTAAGTTTTTTAATTTGAGGTCTGTAACAGTAGTCAAAATGGCCATCTTTAGGACTATTGTGTATTTAGAGCCAATCGGAGGGCGTCGGGATGCACGAATGCAAGTGCAACCCTTTGGGTATTAGTATAACTTAATGATAACATGTTGAACATGTATTAGGATGTTGTATCAAGTTGTTAATGTACATGTGGTGCAATGACATGATCACTTAAGTAGTTGCAATAAAGCTAAAAAGTAATGTTCATGAAAAGATGTGTTGTTGTTTAAACTTAAACTTAGTTAGTAGCTATACTAAGAGTAATAAAGAAACTCATAAAGGTAATGTTAGTGTAACTAATGTGTATTGTCAATACATTTGGTATGTGTAGGACTTGGGGTGAATGTGAATAGTAATTGTTTAACCTACACACGAGGCAAGTTCCCTAACCTTTGCTACTTTATTATTCAGCAAGGTTACTTTTCACTATTATGTTATACTTATGCAAGTTCTCTAACTCTACTTTTATAATTGTGCAAGTTTTCTTAACTCTAAACTAGTTATACTAGCATGCAAGTACCTTTAGTTTATCGTTCAAGTTATTATTTGTTGTGCATGCTTGATATTAAATTCTAAAATGTAACCTTAGCTTAACGTTGTTCAAAGCAAGGTATGATAAATTATTCAATTGTTATGCTATTAGATTATTCCTAAAGCATGAACTTAGAACGAAATGTTTATTCAGTATGACCATTCAATAACATAGTGCTATTATCTTGTATTCAACTAATCCTTAGTTGATGTCCGTTGAACTCCAAATTACCTTGAAAGCTTATCCAAACCAAACTTACTTTGGTGCGAACTTGTATTCTAAATACTGAGATGAAAAACTCTTTTAATAGAGGTTTACGCTTAGCGTTGAAATGGTTGTGCACAATACATTATACGAAGGGTTGATCCCCCTAAGTACGTGGAGTCCTTATAGTCTTATGACTATTAAAGTTAAAGTTGAAAGATTACTTATAACTGTGGACATGACTCGTGGTCATTAGACCCTCAATGAATGTTATAATTTTCAGAAAGTTAATAGAATATATTGTTCAGTTCTATTGAGCCTAATATTTGGCAATTGATGTGAAAGTTTAAAGATTTACTTATTGTTATTTCAAGTGGGCCTTGTTTTCTCACTCTTGCCTGTAAAATTTCTTACAGCTAAAGTTGAAACGGGTGACGTACCTAGTACCAGTAAGGGAAAAGGAAAGATGAATAAATACTGAAGACTTGTAATAGTTTTGATAGTTTACTTTCAGAATTTGATTTAAAGATTGTAATGAAGTTATTTAATTTTCCGCATTTGAATGATTGTTGTTAAAGGTTGGATAACCTGGGAGATTTCTTTTATTTAAGTTTAATCCTGTATGGGCAGGTTTTCTTTTATTATTCAATTCTATTATGATTGGGTAGTTAGAAATGAATGTTTTGATTACGTGAACACCAAATCTTGAGGTAATGAAGTACCGGGATTTGGGGGTGTCACAGTCACTGACTAAGGCTGCTGTCAAACTAGTAAATAGCTCATCCTCGATAGGAGAATCACGGTCCTTCATAGGCTCGTCATCATCATAATCAATACTTGGCTCTGAGTGAACAACCATAGTCGATGAAATATATGCCTCCAGCCATGCAGAATACTCTAAAGATCGACCTGGATGACTAGTCAAAAATTTATCCCTTTCGCGACGAGTCCAACAATCATGAATCCTGGTTAAGTCATCTGCTGACAAAAATATAGCTGATAGTCGCTGGCCCAAGGCCCCATCAAAGGGGTGAATATCCTAAAACTGATCAAATTATCCCATGACAGCCAGTGGATGATACGTGGTCACTCCTCTTAAACCAGCCAGGGTAGATAGTCCATGCCAACAGCATGAGTAATAAAGCTATGAGGAGAGTTGAGTCCTAAATAGGGCAAGATTGCAAAAGGATCGTCGCTCGCTGTCAGAAAAGCCAACTAAGATGTTGCATCTGTACACTCAGCCGACCGAAAAGAATAGGACATGGCTATCTCATGAGTGAAGTATACGTACAACAAGACGGCACAGCCTCTGAAAAACTCCACAAGATGGGTATGGCAAAATGTAGCCGACCTCTAGGTCTCCGCCAATATCATGGGCAAGATAGTGTAACCCTCCCTGAGAGCACGTATCACTGTAATAAGGCTAATGTCCTGATGGTCCATATATAGCGGCAAGTATAAATAGGCCACGCGCACATCAATAGAATATCTATGCGGGCAACCTGCCACTCACCCTCAGCAATGGTGAAGTCTCCTGAATGTTATAGATAGCTGTTTGGCGATCCAAATCGATCAATCAAGAAATCCAAGGACACCACATGCCCTGAAGTGATCTCATCCATGATAACTCTGCGTCGCAAGCTGGTCAGTGTCATAAATTATCGTCTCATATCACTGATAGTCATCCTAGCACAAGGCCAATCCAAGGGCAAATCAGTTATGCGCTCATACTCCTCTAACGTAGGAGTTAGCTCATGCATATCAAATCTAAAAATATGTCTCTCAAGTATCCAATGAGATAGCATGCACTCTAAATAACCCAATGGTACATGGAACGTCAACATATTCATGGAATGTCTTAACATCTGATCAACTGTCACCCGATCTGTGGGAGGCAAACTACCATACCATGATCTCAGAGAAAAGGCTATCAGTGTGGGTGGTGTGTGCTCAATCTGACTAACGGTAGATAAAGACATCTGTAGAACCGTATCATAAGACCATCCAGGGGTCAATGTTAAACTCACTTATGTGAATGCATATCCATGACATAATGCATGCGTCATGATAAATGACAATATGATGCAAGGAATGGAAAGCATTATACATACATTCCTAATACATCATCATCTAATAAGAATTAAATACATCATCTTTGTCTACAACTAAAAATAAAAAGTACAGGGAAATGGGGCACAACCATCCAATATCTAACAGCAGTCTATTAAAAGATATAACGAGAAATGGGGTACAACCGCCCAATATCTAACAGAGGCCTATCAAAAGAGATAACGAGAAATCTATCCAAAGAAATCGATGATGTCTACATCATCCAATCGATCAACCTGATGTAACTCCTCCTGAGTCACTATATCTCTGCCAGATGGAAAATCAGGTAGATACAAAGGGGGATCTGCTCTGGTGAAACTATCAGAATATGGGCCACCTAAAGGTCCAGCGCCAGAGCTGGAGGGATCAAAAGAATTTGCCTCTTACAGATCTTTTCCCAAATGCTGAATGAAAAAGTGTGTCTAGTCCAACCTCTTGGTCAAGCTATCAATCTGCGCCAAATGAGTGGGCTCTCAGACACAAGCGATCTAGTATGTCATCATCATAGACCCATAAACCATATCTCCCATGAACTGAGTGGCATGGGTCTGAGCTCCAATGGTGCGAGGAGTTCACCAGCGATGGAAGGCATCGTGAGTGAGAGGCCCTTCGATAAAGTAAAGCCATCCAAGTCCATCATTGGAATCTCTACGACTATCTGAGATAAAGACCAATGTCATCTAGCAAAGAGGATAGAATGGAATATGAATCTCCCCTGTGATGCTCCTGATAGAATGCTCTCCCGAGTATAGCTCCCAGCAACCATCGGTCAAGAAGGGAATCCGACGAGTGGATAATACATACTCTACCCCCGTCAGAAAGCCACCCTCAAAACATATTGTCAGATGATCCTCAAAGTAGGGAACCCATGTGATGACATCAACAGTCAACAAATCCAACTACAACCGAGAGTGGGTAAACCCCTCTGCTATGGGAACTTATGCAAGAGTAGAGTGATGCCATCATCGTCCCCATGGATAGGTCTCCAGACCTAATGTAGTAATTGGGCGAAGGCAAGGAAGCCTCTCATAGGCCCAAAATTGAAAATGTAAAGATTAAATGTCATTAGTTATGAGAATTGATTACCTGAAAGAGGAAATTTGGAGATAAAGAAAGTTACTCACCGACAAAAATGGGTAAAAGCCTAGCCAAGCCTCTGTTATGCCCTCTGACAACAGGTGCATCCCACAAAGAAAATAGGCAAAGGTGAATGAGACCAAGTCAAAATTCTTGATGTGATCCACATCACGCATGGCGCTGACTAAAGCAAAATAGTTTGTCGATGAGTTGTCCGCTAAGAAATAACCCTTGATGATAATCAAGAACAGCCGCCAAAGAATGCAATCTTTAACCCTTTGATCATCAGGCAGAGGCTCAGTCAAAGCCCTACTCATGGCATCCACACTCAAGGGCCCAGAGAAAACGGTCCGACCCTTGAGGGTCGTGGCAGGAACTCCCAAAAGGGATCTAACGACATCTGGTGAAATGTCAGCCAGCAAAGGCACTGACTCCCCTATAAACTCCAACCTCATGATGAACCGCCAGTCCTCGGTGTTATCATCACATCACAATCTAATAAATAGAGAGACTGGGTCTGGTGGAACCATCACTCGGATAAAGCCCTCAGATAACCCTAGGGCAACAACGAGGAGGAATGGAAAAGAAGGCCTCAAAACCCCAAGAATGGACAATGGCCTAGTACTATGGATGAAGGGTCTGGTACAAGGAGTGAATGTTAAACCATTTTCCCCTGAGCTAAGTAAAGCCGAGAACCTGCATCAAATTGCAAATTAAGATTAAGCCATTATTCCGAAAGTGCGAAACGAAGAAAGGTAAAAATGGAAATGGCAATTATTCGTTCGCATGAAGGTAGATCAAGGGATGACAACTCAAATCATCCAGAAGATCTGGAGTCGTCACATTAATAGCTAGAAGCTCCCGGCGGGGAATGGAAGCAGAATGAGTTGGGTCCTCAATAGGAACATCATCCTCCTCATCTACAACCTCCGGCCTCTCAACCTGTATAGGATGAATAATTAACTCAGTCAATCGGTGAGGCTGTCAGGCTAGATGAGGTCGAGGAATATCAGAAGCTCTCCTCCTCACACCTGCGGAGATCGTGCGAGAGCTACTCGGTCTAACTAATCCATAACCTGAACAAAATCTCCAAATCACCTCAAAAAGGGTGAGGTAAGTTCTAAACTTAAAACTTATTAAATTCAAATCGTTACTTCATGCATAGTCTAAGTCCTAATACATTCATTAATTTAACATGCATCCCTAGTAGAGTAAAAATCGCATGTTCATTAAATGCCCAAACTCGTGAAAAAAATTCGCCAAAGTCTCCATTGTAAAATGGATTGTCCACATGCACATAGGCATGACTAGGTGGCCATTCAGTAGCACACTAACCCAATGTCAAGATGTAAATATTAAACACTAAAAGTAAGTCACAATGGCAGCCAAATTACCATGTGCATTCTTTTGGAAACATGTGCTCATTTGTCCTCAAATGGGATGAATAAACTAGCAAAAAAGGGTGCCAAATGATTGTCTCAGAAATTAGTTTTTTCACATCAATATGTTCATCATGGTAAAATATAAGCATTTACTAAGTCTGACCATTTTTACCAAGTCATATAAGCATACATATTTGCTATATTGTGCTTAAAAGCATTCTATATGAAATATAACATTCTAATGGTCAAAACATGAAAAGAAAACATGTAAACGTTACCAGGGTAGTGCAGAACATTTGTACAATAACAAATTTTTCATAAAGAAGCCCGAACTCAGTAGATCTGAAGAAGAATTTTTGGATTTTCTAAGTAGTTCAACTTGAAAATGACTTATAAAAGGAACGGGGGAGTAAATAAACCCGATGGGGGCCACGGGTCAACCCGCGGCAACAACGGGTCTACCTGCGGCCACCCAAGATGGTCCCCACCCCTTCTGGCTCTATCAAATTTGAGTTACAACGGAGTTCCCGAAAGATAAAAAGTTAAATCAGGAAAAAAGGTTCTTCGCAATTGAGCAGAAAGGGCCTGAAACCCAGAAACAGAATGTCAAATTGTGGAAGTCTGGAAATTCAGTGTAAATCATTGGTAACAACTCCAACGTAGCATCAGGAAAGATCTGGTGATGTAAACTGTTGAAAAACACTTCAACGAAAGTCAGAATGACTGACAGTGTAAACCGTTGGCGACGACTCCAGCGTAGCATCTGAAAAGATTCAGTGATGTAAGTCGTTGAAAACTACTTCAATAAAGGTCAGAATGATTGACAGTGTAAACCGATGGCGATAACTTCAACTCTAACGTAGCATCGGGAAAGGTCTGGTGATGTAGGCCATTGAAAACCACTTCAACAAAGGTCAGAGTGATTGACAGTGTAAACCGTTGGCAACAACTCCAGCGTAGCATCGGGAAAGATTCAGTGATGTAAGCCGTTGAAAATTACTTCAACGAAGGTCAGAATAATTGACAGTGTAAACTGTTGGCGACAACTCCGAACGCAACATCGGGAAGGGTCCAATAATGTAAGTCATTGAGAATTATTTTAAGGAAGGTCAGAGTGTCTGATATTGTAAACCATTGGCGACAACTCCAGTGTAGCATCAAGAAAGATCCGAGGATGAAAATTATAGAAAACTATCTTCCTCGGAGAGGACTGATGATGGAATCTGTTATATAAATCCCCAGTCGAGGCACCGCAAAGGTTTGGGGATTTTCAGACCGTTGTAAACTACTGTTCATATAGGCACCAAGGAAATTCGGTGATGGTCTACCTTCACAAAACTACCATTCGAGTAGGTGTTGTGAGGATGTTGTGGAAGCAAGCAATAAAAGATCTATCTCTAGCAGAACTATCAGCATCAACCTGATAAAAAGCTCGAGCGGTGGTGACAATCCCAGGATAACGGTAGGAAGAATCCAATGATGACTACCAAGGCAAGTTATCATCAGGATAAGCATCAATAATTCACACTAAGTCACTCACAAAAAGAGAGGAACATCCCCGGTGGAGGTAAAGTCAGAAAGCATATCTGAAGACAAAGAACGTTGGTGACAAATCCTGACATCAAATTCAGAAAGGTCCAGTGGTATCCGCCATATGAAAATCTCCCAAATAAGGATCTTGAAAACATCTCTACAATATGACGTCAAATCAGTCTAAATGGCACTGACGGACATTTTAAACTGTTGGCTTCAACCCAATGTAGCATCGAAAAAGATCCAGTGATGAAAGCTTTGTAAACTATCGTTAGAGTAGACAACAAAGCAGTTCAGTGGAGACCATCATTGACAACTCCATCCCCAGTAGACAGTGATAGAATACCATTGGAAGTAATTACAAACAAAAACGGTCAAAGTACATAACATCATATTATGTTGCATTGCATGTCATCATTTAATCCTGTCACATTTCAAGTGTTTAGTAATTTTTATTATGTTCATTCCAATACGTTGCATAAACATGATAAAGAGGGGCATCTATAGATGTGATGCCCCCAAATTTGGACCGCCACTTAGTCACTCGAATTCAGTTCATTACGTGCTCATGGAAATATAATAGTAACTAAAATTACACATTCACAGCGAAAGATCTAATCTAGAATAATATACAATGATTTATTATAATTATTCCCCCAAACCTCGCAACCTATAGTACTTAATAGATTACATAATAATATCAAATTCATACTTATTACATAATTCTATTTAAGCTTAAACATAGTCTGAAGACAGTCTTAATACAACATAACACTTTTCAAACATAAAGAAACAAGCTAGTCGGTAGCCTTGCCCTTGCCCTTATCTTTCTCATAGACACTTCCCTGTTCTGCCTTAACTGAAAGGTTTTAAATAAGCAAGAATGAGCACAAATTTCCCAGCAAGTAATATACAACAAGGGTAAAGAGTTTTATAAAACGAGTTTGAAATATCAAAGTATTATCTCTAATATAGTTCAGAGTTTCAAAATAATATCATGAATAACGAATATCAACAAATCTTGAATCCAATCCTTGGAATATGAAACGATAATTCAATATAGATCAATAGATATATATCAATTCAAAGGCTATCAACGTATCCAACTGGATAAAACAATTTATACTGAGCAGTCACTAGGGACTATTGAACATCTACTAGAATTACCAATATTAAATTGATAACCCAAAATAATTAAGTACGATAGATGATCAGTCTACAATACTCTATGTTATGTATAACACCACAGTAATACTCACGCGTGTGTTGGGGCTTCCAACAATATACATTCTCCTTACCATAAGGGTTGTTCAACTCAGTTTTCAAGATTTCCGCACCAGTCATTTGGTTTGGACAGTTTTATAAACATGCATATAGTCTAGCCGAATCAAATGGCATGGACACTTTCACAATATCCAAGAACAATACCAAGTTTAACATTGATAACAGTTTTCACAAGAGTTTAAACATACTAGCTCAATTGAACGAGTAAGTAAGATAACTTGCATTCAAAGAGATCAGGTTTAGATACTTGCTTACGATATTTGTTGAATAAAGTAATGCAAGGGTTTAGGATACTTGCCTCAAGTGTAGTTTACCAAAGTAAAGCTTAATACCCTCTTTCGGATCCTAACATAATATATTTACACGTATAGGATATTCATTATTTTCATAAACTCACATAAGTAAGTTCAAACGTACACATAAACGTCTAACTTAGTTGTAACTTCATACAACATCACATATCCTATATTTTCATAGCCTAAATCAGATTGTAAGACATCACAAATTTAAACAACGTATCATTGCTTTTGTATCTTGTAAACATTCTTTTGGACTTAACATTTGAAAGTTATAATTAACATTCATCTCTATCATATAGCATGCTTCTTAACACATTACATAGCATATTGGTCATATATTACAAGTTAAAGTAATCATATAAGCATACCTTGAACTTCAGATCAAAAACAGAAACTATTATTGACTGTAGGATGGCGCAGCTGCGCCCTGTCTAGGCTTAGGGACGACACAGCTGTGTTGTCCCCTGGCCAGACCAAGGTTGAGCTTTTCACTTCCTATTTATGCCCAACTTTAACACACCTATGCACTTATACTTTAACATATATACATGTTAGAGGTGCTCACATAAGCATATGACCATTCTTGAGTTTATTTGTATAAGTTTTAGCTTACAACTTACATGGTATTAAAGCATAACAAGATCAAGTGGTTACCATATTTTATAACTTGGTTATATGTCCACATAGAGATATTACACAATATGTTAATACTCATGCTTATAGTATTGATATTGTTTATTCACAATTATCACTGTTTAACATTTTGAATCATGCTTTAAACTCATGTTTGGTTTAGTTATCATCATGTTCAATACATATGGATCTTGTCTAGGGATATTATAGACATAACATGACATCTTAATCTCTAGGTACTCATATATAATGCAACTTAAGTTTGAAAACATGTTCAAGGTTGCCTTTGAAATCACTTTATCATGAATGATGTAATATGGCACATATAAGACAAATTTAAAGCTCTAATCATATGTAGTCAAGTCATGTTAACACTTTTGCCAGATCAAAATGTATATCATGTGGTATTCATGCACATTAGCTTTAGCATACCAAGCTTTTCTTTGAAAATTTCTCTAACACAAGGTCTAGCAAGTTTGGTCATGAGTAAAGACACTATAAACATTATATCATGCTCCTTTATATCTGAAATCAATCATGCATATGAATCACCAACTTCAAAACTTATAGAACAAGTATTACATCAAAGTTTGTTTTTAACACTTTAAGTTTTTTTATTACAAATCTCTCATTAAATCATGTTGATCACCTCATACTACATAAGAAAACCTTATATCTCATGTTATACCCCTCTTTAGGTGTATATCTAAGTTATGACATCAAGTTCACAACACATAGTCTAACAAAACCCAGTAACTGATTCTGAGGTACGGTGCAGCTGTGCTGCACCCTAGTATAACCAGGGAGCAGCTGCGCCATGTCGGGATCAGAAGCAGTAAGCAGACTCTATTTTGCAGAGTAGCAACCAACCTTCATTTACTTGATTCAAACATGTTCCAAACCATCATTAAAGAGTTCATATGTATAAACCTACTTCTTAAACACATTATAACATGTTAATTCATATCAATTGACATATTAGAAATTTCAAGAACTAAATAAGACCCATTTCAAGAACATAATTAGAATTTATACCTTCTTAAGCTTGAATTGGACTTCCTACACTCTGAGTATGCTTCTATAATAGCTCGACAACTTATAATTCTCCAATTTAGACTTACCAAACAACTTCCAGCAACACAAAAACTAAAATTTAAGCTTATATTTATAGAAGAAACTTGGACTGAATTTAGGGTTTACATGAAACTTAGTATCCATGGTGTATTGAAAGGGAACAATGGTTAACCAAGAGTTGGCCAACAACCATTTTCCTAGCCATCATCACCTACACTTAGCCATTTGGAAGTTACGTATTTTAGCTTCAAGTCATTGTTCATATACCTTTGTGTCACTTAATTTGGGACAAGAGCAAATATCTCAGCATTTGATCATCTAAAGCTTGGTTTGGTTCTTTAATTCCCATAATGCAATATTAATGTACAATTGTTACCATATTAGGAAGTTAAGGATTAAGTATATACTCACATCATATAATCCATGTACACTAAGTACACGCAATAAAATAAAGCAGTTTGGTATTATTATCCGGGTATCCCCCATAATTATTTCTACTACTCACATAACCACATTATAACATTATTTAATATTAATATTTATTTAAACATTTAATTTCCTTCCCAGTTCCTAGAATACACAGATATTTCATTATTTCTGTATTACAACTACATGTGTTACGCCCCCAAAACAGGTATACATCACCCATCTTGGGTCGCCAGATATATGGAACAGAACTCAACTACAAACTTAATTATACAATTGTCGTGTACAATACGATAAAATATAGCTGAGAGTTTAAACAAGAATATTGTCTTCTAGATAATATTCACTCTCAATGGAGTCCTCATTACAATTATTATCACACTATTTCACAGAATAGTGAGGACTACTAAAGCCACTTATCCTGGACCATCACTCTATTTCCCGACTCGTCCCAGCTATATTCTCATTTTCTGAAGAGAAAAAGAAAGCAAAAGGGTGAGCTTAACTAGCACATTAATAAATATTATGACTAAGATAATGCAGAATAAATTATCCTTAGCCTTCAACAATATAACAACTGATAGGATATAATAGACAACAAGTTTTAGTTCAACAACTGCAGCGGAATAAGCAATCCATTAGAAGAGTCAAGTAGAGCATGATATCTACTATCTTCTATGATTTAAAAAGTTTTTCATCAACTTTATCGCTGAGACTCAGCTTAATAAATAAACCACATCATCGAATCATCACTGCACTACGGGCCAAGGATATTCATGTAATCACCAATGGTCATGATTATACCGAATAATCTCTGGTCATAATCATACCAACAACTGTCCATCAATGCACTACGGGCCAATGAGGACTTTTACCACATCATTTGTAACATTACGGGTCATGATTATACCGAATTATCCCTGGTCATAATCATACCAATCAACAGTCCATCTATGCACGTAAGCCAAAGATATACAACTGTAAAACCAATAATCAACAGTCCATCTTTGCACGTAAGCCAAAGATATATAACTGTAAAACCAATAATCAAGAGTCCATCTTTGCACATAAGCCAAAGATATACAACTGTAAAATTAATAATCAATAGTCCATCTATACACGTAAGCCACAGATGACTTTCATCACAATATAAGTGTAAGACCTCAACTTTTATGAATAAAGATGAATTTTCTATAAATATCATTTTTGAATATTATGGAATGAATTTGATATAATGTTATAGTTGTGGTTAATATTTATAAATTTTGTAAAGTACGCAAGTTGTTATATAATATTCGACTGGTCGAGGAATATTCGTTTTAACAGGGAATATTCGTACAACGGCAGAATCATTGGTGGACCCCACAACGGAATTATTATCGGATTGAGAAAACGACAAAAATATCTTTTTATAAAATAACGAAGAAAGTTTTACCGTTAACACTGTTGAAATACCTGGTGGTTAAAATACAATAATACGCGTTGTTGCATAGTAGCACACGATATTGTATAGTATTTTTGAATTATTAATTTTTAAGTAAGAAGGCACTACTCAATAATTGTTACAGTAATTACTGTTCAATATTTTATTTTATTGGTTCAATAATTGCTGTGTTGATATTTTATATTATTATTATTTCAATAATTATCACTGCACAGTAATTCCAATTATCAGATCAATAATTCATATTATTTGAATAATATTATTAGATAACATTATTGGCAATATCTAAAAAGTTATGTCAAGGAGAGGTTTGGTAACCTAATTGCGTGCCAGTAAGGAGAAACCCTTATTAGAAAGCCCCCTCATTCCTAGAAACGGCCTGGTTATCATTATTGTGATTCTGTAATATTATTTGTGAATAATTAATTATTGATTTATATGATAAGGAAATATTTATTTTATGTGGACACAAATGATAGATAAGAAAATATTTATTCGAAGTGGATTTAAAATGAGAAATTTTTAGCATATGACATTTGTTGAAAGTTGGTATTTTATCTTTTTCGATAAAATAATTCATTCAAATATATTATTATAATATTACATTATAGTAGTATGATGTATTATATAATAGTACATTTTTTTTAATTTGAATGGTAGCATTATTATAGTAAATTCATGGTATAAAAGTAAAAGGAGGTGGAAGAGAACAAATCGAATTTGAATTCCTGTGATCCAAGCGATGATGTCATCAGACGATGAGGTAAGCGATGATGTTATCGGACGATGAGGTATGCAATGATGTATTATGATCGATGACATCAGCGGTGATGTCATAAATTATGGCAAAAAGACTATTTTACCCTTACTCTGCCAAGCCTATAAATAGAAGCTCATTTGTTCATTATTTTTCACCAATTCATTCAAGTTATTGAGAGAGAAAGTATAGAAAGAATAAGAGAGAAAGAAGAAGAGTATTCTGTTACTACACTATTGCAGTATCAAATCTCCTACTAAGGTAAGGGGTATTATTCTTTCGTATTCATGAAGAGAGTTATTTTCTTTCAATACTCGTAAGGGTTGTTATTTCATTCTTTATTATTCTGTTGGAATAACCTGTCTGTGCGGTCTATCGCATGCCTGGTGAATTCTGTTGTCATTCTATTTTTTATTATTCTGTTGGAACATCTTGTCTGTACGGATTACACATGACCTGGTTCCATTCTTAATTATTTTGTTGGAACATCCTGTCTGTGCGGATTACGTATGACCTGGTTCTATTCTTTATTATTCTGTTGGAACATCCTGTCTGTGTGGATTACGCATGACCTGGTTCCATTCTTTATTATTCTGTTGGAATAATTTGTCTACGTGGATTACCGCATGGCGGCAAAAATCCATTTGCGGTTTCATATATTCAATTATACTCAGTTGGTAAAAGTTTTGGCTTCTATACTCCATGAAATTAGTGGAATATCCTTGATATTTGCGCTTCATCCAGTATCTTTTCATGGAAATATTCTTCTGAGCATTCTTGAATTTTACTCTACAAAGCAGTATTTTGTTGATAATTTGGACGTTATTGAGTTCAGTATAAATTAACTTATAAATCTTTAAAATTTATTCTTGAACTTGTTTTATTGAATTGTCATCATCCTCATGTTTATAATATGTTAAAAGTCATCTGTGGCCTGTAGTGCATAGATGGACTTGGTATGATTATGACCAGGGATTATTCGATATAATCATGACCGTAATGTTACAAGTGATGTGGTAAAAATTTTCATTGGTCGTAGTGCATTGATGGACAGTTATTGGCATGATCATGACCATTGAAGAATACACGAATATCCTTAGCCGGTTGTGCATGGATAATTTGTGGTCGTGATACTAATAAATATCCTTGGCCATAGTACATGGATGATGTGGATTATTTATTAAGCTTAGTCTCAGCGATAAAAGTAATGACAAACCTTTTAAATCATATAAGATAGTAGATTTTATTCTCTACTTGACTCTTCTAATGGATTGCTTATTCCGCTGCAGTTAAACTTGATGTTTGTTATATTTTATCAGTTTAACACTGTTGAAGGCTAATGATAATTTATTCTACATTATCTCAGTCATAATATTTCTTACTGGGCTAGTCGAGCTCACCATTTTGCTTTCATTGTTCTCTTCAGGAAATGAGAACGTAGCAAGGACTAGTCGGGGAACGGATTGACGGTCCAGATGATAGCATTAGTAGTCCTCACTATTCTATGAAATAGTGTGGTAATAAATATATTGAGGACTTATTTTGAGTTTGAATATTGTGTAAAAGACAATATTTGTATTAAAACTCACAGCTCATGTTGTATATTTAAGGTTGTATTTGTATTCTGTACCATGTATTTGGCGACTCATAATAGGTGATGTATACCTATTTTAGGGGCATCATAGTTGGTATCAAAGCCTAGAGATATGATCCCTGGCTAAGATGTGAGACTAGAACTAGGAGGGGAGAGACAGGGAATTCCTTCGCTAGTATGACCTACCTAAGTTTATTTGGTATTTAATTGGTCGGTCAGAGTATAGGGATAATATGTTACATGTCAATTAACCCTTATTTTGTGGCAGTATCTGAAAATGACATCCGAGAATGTTGAGAATAGCAATGGAGCACAGGAGACCGTTGAGTCTCCATATATCAATAATCAGGATAATGTGCATCAAGAAGGCAACAATCCTCATGCAAACAACAACACTGACCAAATGATGAATGATGGAATGTTCAAAGGCTTTATGTAATTCATGCAACATCAGGCGAGAGCGGCTCCTGTCCAAAATGTAGGTGAAAACACTAGCAACCTTGGACAGTCACCGCTAAACAGTTCAAAGAGTTGGGACCATTGGAGTTTATTAGAGAGCCGAAACCACTTAAGTCGGAGACATGAATAAAGCAGATCACCAAGAAATTTGATGTCTTGGGATGCTCCGAGGAGCAAAAGGTTCCCTTTGGCCCCTTTATGTTGTGAGGAGAGGCAGATTACTGGTGGGAATCGATAAAGCATACTCAACCTGCTGCACTGAAGATGTCTTGGGAGAAGTTCCAAGAACTATTCAACGACGAGTATTTTCCCGAAAGTATTTGTCACATAAAAGAGGTAGAGTTCATCAAGTTGGAGCAGAACAATATGACCGTGTCGTAGTACGAAGCAAAGTTTGCCGAGTTGTCACGGTGTGGATGTTTCTAAGAGGTTTAAAACCCGAGATACGTCACTATCTAATTTCTCATAAAATGTGTTTGTATTCAGATGTTGTAAATAGGGCTCAGTTATTGGAGCGCGATAACGAGTCAACTAAACCAAGAGAAAGCAGCCGGTAAAATTATAATACCAGTGGTAGCAGTCATCGCAGCGGTGACAATAAACGTTGAGGGAATCAACATGCCAGAAATGGTAACCACTTCGGTGGTAATCATGGCCAAGACAATAAGAATGGACATTTCAAGAAGAAGAGATTCAACAATGATGGAAAGACACCAGCATCAACACCCGTGGTTAAGGAAAGAGAACGACCACCTATCATATGCTTCAAATGCGGAGGGGAGGGACATATTAGTCCAAACTGCGTGATGCCATATAAAGTGTGTTATAATTGTGGTAGAGAAGGTCACCTAGCCCGATTTTGTCGTGCACCGAAGACAAGTCCAGTTGGAACGGTGACACAAAATACCATCCAAGACAAGTTAAAACCAGTAGTTCAAGGGAGAGCTTTTGTTGTGACCTCCCAGAAAGCAAGGAACCGGAACGAGGTCATCACAGGTAAACTTATCATAAACTCTAGCGAAGTCTATACCTTATTTGATACCGGTTCTACCCATTCTTTTATTTCTCCTACTTGCGTTCAACGATTAAATTTGACTCCGGAGAAATTAGACTTTGACTTATCTGTGGAAACTCTGTTGGGAGAAACCTTCATTACATCCACTATTTATAAGTCTTTTTTAGTTCAAATCAGTACCCTCACATTACTTGTCGATCTTATTTCATTGAAAATACTTGCATTTGATGTGATTCTAGGGATTGATTGGTTAACTACTCATCATGTAAAAATTGATTATTTTTGTAAGGTTGTTAGCTTTCATATTCCTAACCAACCTATTATGCGAATTCAAGCAGCCAAACGATTAAAATCAATCATTGTCATCTCAAGCCATAAAGTTATTCATTTATTGAAAAACGGATGTCAAGCTTTTTTAGCTCATGTCACATATTTAAACAAAAATACGTCAGATTTGAATGATATTTCTATTGTTAATAAATTTCATGACGTATTCCTTGAAGAACTTCCTGGCCTACCCCCAGAGCGTGAAATTAAATTTTGTATCGACCTGGAACCCGGTACAAAACCCATTTCCAAAGCCCTATATCGAATGGCTCCTATTGAACTTTAAGAGTTAAAGACCCAATTGTAGGAATTATTAGACATTGGTTTCATTCATCCTAGTACGTCTCCTTGGGATGCTCCTGTTCTATTCATGAAGAAGAAAGATGGGAGTATGCGACTTTGTATTGACTACCAGGAATTGAACCATGTCGCCATCAAGAATAGGTATCTGTTACCTCGCATTGATGACATGTTTGACCAGTTGCAAGGAGCACAATTCTTTTCAAATATCGATATTCGTTCTGGATATCATCAGCTGAAGGTTAAAACTGAGGATATTCTAAAGAATACCTTCAGAACTCGGTACGGGCACTATGAATTTTTAGTCATGTCTTTTGGATTGACTAATGCTCCTGCTGCCTTCATGGATACGATGAATCGAGTATTCAAGGAATATTTGGATCACTTTGTGGTCATCTTTATTAATGACATTCTCATATATTCCAAAAGCCGTGAAGATCATGAGCAACACTTGAGGCTAATACTCAAAAGATTCGTGAAAACAAGCTTTATGCCAAGTTAAAGAAATGTGAGTTCTAGCTTGAGGAAGTAGCATTCCTTAGACACGTAGTATCAAGTCATGGAATATCTGTTGACCCAGCAAAGATTGAAGCTATTCAAAGCTGGGAGCAACCTAAATCAGTGACCGAAGTACGTAGCTTTCTCGGCTTAGCTGGTTATTATCGGAGATTTGTGGAAGGGTTTTCTCGAATCGCTACTCCATTAACTCAGCTGACTAGGAAAGATATAAAATTTGGTTGGAGCATGGAATGTGAGAAGAGTTTTTAAGAACTCAAGAGGAGACTCATTTTAGCACCTGTTCTGACAATACCATCTGGCTCGGAGGGATTTGTCATCTACAGTGATGCATCGGGCAAAGGGTTAGGATGTGTTCTCATGCAACATGGGAAAGTCATAGCCTATGCCTCTCGGCAACTCAAAGAATATGAGAGGAATTATCCTACTCATGATCTATAGTTGGCAGCTGTTGTTTTCGCACTTAAAATTTGGAGGCATTACTTGTATGCGGAGAAAGTGGAGATCTTTACGGATCATAAAAGCCTCAAATATTTCTTCACCCAAAAGGAACTCAACATGCGGCAATGACGTTGGCTTGAACTGTTGAAAGATTATGATCATATCATCAAATACCATCGTGGAAAAGCGAACGTGGTAGCTGACGCATTGAGTAGAAGATCATATGCGGGTACGAGTGCGATATTGTCAACGCAAAGGCCCATTTTGTGTGACTTGCAAAGGATGGAGATAGAGTTAAAGACTCCAGGGACCCTTGTGATGATGGCAAACATACGAGTAGAACCGACTTTAATTGATAAAGTTAAAGCTGCTCAAGCTACAGACCTGGAGCTGATGCGTATGAGGAAGAAAGTGCAAGAAGGTGCTATGCCGGAAGCAAGAATCGATGAAGAAGGAATACTTCGAGTCAACTCCAAACTTTGTGTTCCTAACGACCCTGATTTAAAGTATAAAATTATGATGGAGGCGCACAACACACCGTTTGAAATCCATCCTAGGAGTACCAAAATATATCATGATCTTTGACATACATTTTGGCGGGGCAATATAAAGAGAGAGATAGCGCTATTTATCTCAAGGTGTCTAACGTGTCAACGAGTCAAGGCGGAGCATCAAGTACCAAAAGGACCATTGCAACCACTTGAAATTTTAGAATGAAAGTGGGAGCACATTACTATGAATTTCGTTACTGGTCTTCCCAAGGTTTCTCAAGGCATAGATGCAATTTGGGTCATTGTTGATAGATTGACCAAGTCTGCTCACTTCTTACCTATACGAGAAAGTTATACACTTGAACGTCTTGCTCGTATGTATATAAACGAGATTATAAGACTGCATGGTATGCCAGTATCCATAGTTTCTGATCGAGACCCAAGATTCACTTCACGATTTTGGGTTAGTTTGCAAAAAGCTATGGGAACATATTTACAATTTAGCTCGACATATCATCCTCAGACGGACGGGCAGTCGGAGAGGACTATTCAAACTCTTGAAGATCTATTAAGACTCTGTGTCCTTTACTTCAAGAGAAGTTGGGACAAGTTCTTACCATTGGTGGAGGTTTCCTACAACAACAGTTATCAAGCAAGTATTGGCATGACTCCATTCGAGGCATTATATGGAAGAAAGTGTCATTCTCCAGTATGCTGGGATGAGATGGGTGAAGCAACGTTGTTGGGACCAGAGTTGGTACGTATGACTACGAAAAAGATTCAAACGATCCGACAACGTATAAAAACCTCACAAGATCGACAAAAGAGTTATGCTGATCTTCATCGAAAGGACGTAGAATTCGATATTGGAGATCATGTGTTGTTACGTGTTGCTCCATGGAAAGGAGTTACGAGATTTGAAAGAGAAAAGCTCAATCCTCGATTCATTGGCCCATATTTAATCCTCGATCGAGTAGGAACTGCGGCCTAGAGACTCATTTTACCGCTAAGTATGTCTCGTGTTCATAGCGTTTTTCACATATCTATGTTACGTAAATATGTGAAAGACCCGCACCACATTATTGAGTTAGAACTGGACGAAATAGCGAAAGATTTAACGTATGAAGAGGTTCCTGTTAAAATCTTGGATAAGAAGGAACATGTTCTACGCTCCAAGGTTATACCTCAAGTCAAAGTTTTGTGGAGGAACCACGATGTTGAGGAAATAACCTGGGAGTTAGAATCTGAAATGAAATCAAGGTATCCTTACCTCTTCGATATACCAGGTACGTACCCTAATTTCGAGGGTAAAATTTCATAAGAAGGGGAGGTTGTAAGACCCCAACTTTTATGAATAAAGATAAATTTTCTATAAATATCATTTTTGAATATTATGGAATGAATTTGATATAATGTTATAGTTGTGGTTAATATTTATAAATTTTGCAAAATACAAAAGTTGTTATATAATATTCGATTGGTCGGAGAATATTCGTTTTAACAGGGAATATTCGTACAACGACACAATCATTGGTGGACCCCACAACCAAATTATTGTCGGATTGAGAAAACGATAAAAATATATTTTTATAAAATAACGGCGAAAGTTTTACAGTTAACACTATTGGAATACCTGGTGGTTAAAATATAGTAATACGCGTTATTGCACAGCAGCACACGGTATTGTACAGTATTTTTGAATTATTAATTCTTACGTAAGAAGGCACTACTCAATAATTGTTACAGTAATTACTGTTCAATATTTTATTTTATTAGTTCAATAATTGTTGCGTTGATATTTTATATTCTTGTTGTTTCAATAATTGTCACTACACAGTATTTTCTATTATCAGATCAATAATTTAAATTATTTGAATAATATTACTAGATAGCATTATTGGCAATGTCTAGAAAGTTATGTCAAGGAGAGGTTTGGTAGCCAAATTGCTCGCCAGTAAGGAGAAATCCTTATTGGAAAGCCCCCTCTTTCTTGGGAACGGCCTGTTTGTCATTATTATGATTCTGTAATATTATTTGTGAATAATTAATTATTGATTTATATGATAAGGAAATATTTATTTATGTGGACACAAATGATAGATAAGAAAATATCTATTCGAAGTGGATTTAAACTAAGGAATTTTTAGCATGTGACATTTGTTGAAAGTTGGTATTTTATCTTTTTCGATAAAATAATTCATTAAAATATATTATTATAATATTACATTATAGTTGTATGATGTGATTATATAATAGTACGTTTTTTATAATTTGAATGGTAGCATTATTATAGTAAATTTATGGTATAAAAGTAAAAGGATGTGGAAGAGAACAAATCGAATTTGAATTCCTGTGATGCAAGCGATGATGTCATCGGACGATGAGGTAAGCGATGATGTTATCGGACGATGAGGTATGCAATGATGTATTATGATCGATGACGTCAGCGGTGATGTCATAAATTATGGCAAAAAGACTATTTTACCCTTACTCTGCCAAGCCTATAAATAGAATCTCATTTCTTCATTATTTTTCACCAATTCATTCGAGCTATAGAGAGAGAAAGTATAGAGAGAATAAGAGAGAAAGAAAAAGAGTATTCTGTTACTACACTATTGCAGTATCCAATCTCCTACTAATGTAAGGGGTATTATTATTTCGTATTCATGAAGAGAGTTATTTTCTTTCAATACTCGTAAGGGTTGTTATTCCATTCTTTACTATTCTGTTGGAATAACCTGTCTGTGCGGTCTATCACATGCCTGGTGAATTCTGTTGTTATTCCATTCTTTATTATTCTGTTGGAATATCCTGTCTGTGCGGATTACGCATGACCTGGTTCCATTCTTTATTATTATGTTGGAACATCCTGTCTGTGCGGATTGCGCATGACCTGGTTTTTTTTTTATTATTCTATTGGAACATCTTGTCTGTGCGGATTACGCATGACCTGGTTCCATTCTTTATTATTCTGTTAGAAAAATCTATCTACGTGGATTACCTCATGGCGGCAAAATTCCATTTGCGGTTTCATATAATCTATTATACTCAGTTGGTTAAAGTTTTGGCTTCTACCCCATGAAATTAGTGGAATAACCTTGATATTTGCGCTTCATCCAGTATCTTTTCTTAGAAATATTCTTCTGAGCATTCTTGAATTTTACTCCACAAAGCAGTATCATGTTGACAATTTGGACGTTATTGAGTTCAGGATAAATTAACTTATAAATCTTTAAAATTTATTCTTGAACTTGTTTTATTGAATTGTCATCATCCTCATGTTTATAATATGTTGAAAGTCATATGTGGCCTATAGTGCATAGATGGACTTGGTATGATTATGACCAGGGATTATTCGGTATAATCATCACCGTAATGTTATAAGTGATGTGGTAAAAATCCTCATTGGCCGTAGTGCATTGATGGACAGTTGTTGGCATGATCATGACCATTGATGAATACACGAATATCATTGGCCCGTAGTGCATGGATAATTTGTGGTCGTGATACTAATGAATATCCTTGGTCGTAGTACAGGGATGATGTGGATTATTTATTAAGCTGAGTCTTAGCGATAAAAGTAATGAAAAACCCTTTAAATCATAGAAGATAGTAGATTTTATTCTCTACTTAACTCTTCTAATGGATTGCTTGTTTCGATGCAGTTAAACTTGATGTTTGTTATATTTTATCAGTTTAACACTGTTGAAGGCTAATGATAATTTATTCTGCATTATCTTAGTCATAATATTTCTTACTGGGCTAGTTGAGCTCACCCTTTTTCTTTCATTGTTCTCTTCAGGAAATGAGAACGTAGCAGGGACTAGTCGGGGAACGGAGTGATGGTCCAGATGATAGCATTAGTAGTCCTCACTATTCTCTGAAATAGTGTGATACTCCGTTAGCAGCAGGAGTATACACGGTTCATCATATCCATGAAAGCAACAGGAGCATTAGTCAATCCAAAAGACATGACTAAGAATTCATAATGCCCGTACAGAGTTCTAAAGGCAGTCTTTGGAATATCCTCAGTTTTAATCTTCAGCTGATGATTTCCAGAACGAAGATCGATCTTTGAAAAGAATTGTGCTCCTTGCAACTGGTCAAATAGGTCATCAATGCGAGGTAGCTGATACCTATTCTTGATGGTGACATAGTTCAATTCTTGGTAGTCAATACAAAGTCGCATACTCCCGTCTTTCTTCTTTACGAATAAAATATGAGCACCCCAAGGAGATGTACTAAGACAATTGAAACCGATGTCTAACAATTCCTATAGTTGGACTTTTAACTCCTGAAGTTCAATAGGAGCCATTCGATTTGGGGTATTAGAAATGGGTTTTGTACCCGGTTCAAGGTCAATAAAGAATTCAACATCACGTTCTGGGGGTAGACCAGGAAGTTCTTCAGGAAATACATCAGGAAATTCACTAACAACAGAAATATTATTCAAATCTGACTTATGTTTGTTCAAATCCATAACATGGGCTAAGAAAGCTTGACATCCGTTTTGCAATAAACGAATAGCTTTATGGCTTGATATGACAGTGACTGATTTTAGTGGTTTAGTTGCTTGAATTCGCATAATAGGTTGGTTAGGAATATGAAAACTAACAACCTTACGAAAATAATCAATTTCGGCATGATGAGTGGTTAACCAATCAATCCTTAAAATCACATCAAAAGTAAGTATCTTTAAAGAGATAAGATCCACAGGTAATGTGATGGTGCCAACTTGGATTAAGCAAGATTTATAAACAGTGGACGTAACGAAAGTTTCTCCTAACTGAGTCTCCACTAATAAATCAAAGTCTAATTTCTCCGGAGTCAAGTTTAAACATTGAGCACAACCAGGAGAGATAAAAGAATGGGTAGAACCGGTATCTAGTAGGGTATAACCTTCGCAAGAGTTTATGGTAAGTTTACCCGTGATCACCTCGTTCGGGTTTCTCGCGTTTTGGCCAGTCACGACAAACACTCTTCCAGGAATCGCTGATTTTGACTTATCCGAGACAGCCTTTGGAGTTACCATCCCTGCTGAACTTGGTTTTGCTATAGAACAGTCTCGAGCTATATGGCCCTCCTTTCCACAGTTATAACATACCTTGGATTGTTGTGGGCAGTTTGGGCTGATATGTCCTTCTTTCCTGCATTTATAACGAACGACCGGTGCTCGTTCTCCTCCCTTAGAAACAGTTGATGTTTGTACTGACGTCTTCACGTTATCATTGTTGTACCTTCTCTTTTTGAAATCTCCTCCCGACTCACTCCTTCTATTATCACGGCCACGATTACCACCAGAGTGGTTACCGCTTTTATCCGAATATTTTCCTCCCTGCTAGTTTTTATTGCTCCGATGGCCGCTACCACCGGTATAACCCTGGTTGTGTTCCCTTGGTTGAACATACTCATTATCTCACTCTAATAATTGAGTCATATTTACAACATCTGAATATAAAGAAAATTTATGAGAGATAAGATATTGCCGAATCTCGGGTTTTAGACCTCTCAGAAACATCCTTGTCATTCGTTCCTCATTCTCTACCAAATGAGGTGTAAACCTGGATAACTCTACAAACTTTGCCTCGTACTGGGATACCGTCATGTTATTTTGTTCCAGTCTAATAAATTCCACTTCCTTTATATGATGAATACTTTCAGGAAAGTACATGTCATTAAATATTTTCTGAAACATTTTCCAAGACATGTTGAGTGCGGCAGGCTGGGTACGCTTCACAGACTCCCACTAGTAGTCTGCCTCACTGCGGAACATAAAGGTGGTGAATGGAACCTTCTGTTCCTCCGTGCATTCCAAGACATCGAATATCTTAGTAAATTGCTTGACCCACGTTTCCGCCTTGATCAGATCCGGCTTTCCAATAAATTCTTGTGGTCCCAACTCCTTGAACTGTTTGGCTGTGACAGACCACGCGTTGCTATCACTTTCACGTATATTTTGTACACGAGTCTCCCTTGTCTGATTTTGCTTGAACTGCAAAAAGCTCTTAAACATTCCATCATTCATCATTTGCTCGGTAGTGTTGTTTACAGGAAGAATATTTCCTTCCTGTTGTACGTTCTCCTGGTTTGTGACTAAATGTTATTCCACAGTCTCGTACACTCCATTGTTAACGTTCTCAGCATCCATTCTTAAATACTGCCATAAAACAAAGGTTAATTAAACAAATTAACATATCACATAATATCCCTATATTATGACCGACCAACAAATAAGCTTAGATAGGACACACTAGAGAAAGATTTACTCATCTCTCCCCTCCTAGTTCTATTCCCCGATCTCCTCCAGAGACCATATCCCTAAGTTTTGATACCAACTGTGACGCCCCCAAAATAAGTATACAACACCCATTCTGAGTCGCCAAATACATGGTACAGAAAGCAAACTACAACTTCAATAATACAATTGTCGTGCAAAATACGACAACACATATTGTGAGTTTAAATACAAATATTGTCTTCTAGACAATATCCACACTCAAATAAGTCCTCATTACAATTATTCAAACACTATTTTTCAGAAATAGTGAGGACTGCTAAAACATCTTTCTAGAACCATCACTCCATACCCCGACTAGATCCTGTTATGTTCTCACCTCCTGAGTAGAAAAATGGAACAAAAAGAAAATTATCATTAGTTTTCTACAGGAAAAAACTCATAAAATATAATAGACAACAAGTTTAGATCAACAACTGCAGCGGAAACAACAATCCATTAGAAGAGTCAAGTAGAGAATGAGTTCTACTATCTTCTAAGATTTAAAAGTCCATCATCAATATTTTATCCCTATAACAACAATCAATATACATCTTTAATTAAATATTCATCTTTGCAATACAGGCCAAAGAGATTCATTTGTATCACCAGTTGGTCATGTTCATCTCAACACATGTTCATCTTTGCACTACAGGCCAAAGATATTCATTAATTAATCATTCATCTTTGCACTACAGACCAAAGATATTCAGTAATATCATCATTTAAGACTGAGGATGATGAAAAATATTTTAAAGAAAACGAATCTAGTGAGACAGAAAGACAAATAGTAGCGATTAGTATAACAGTTTATCCAAGATTAATAATACTTCATAATAACCCATTGTGAAGCAGAATTCAAAAATAAAGATCAAAACATGGATACAATCAAATATAGTAACCATAATAGATATCTTGGACAAAAAGAAAAAATTTTATTTTTCGATGAATATTGTCGTATTCGTGAATAGTGCAGTATACGTGAATAGTGCCGTATACGTGAATAGTAATCTCGACACAAAAAGTTCTAAATTTGATAAAAAGTTCAGACTAATATTTCGGCATAATGATATTGAAAGAAATAATATCATTTACGAAAAAAATAACATCCCTTACCTCAAAATAACCGTATTTCTGACAGAATTTCGGATATAGTGCTGACAGAAACTTGCACTGAATAACAATTCTCAAAGTATCAAAATACTCACAAAAATACACTCGATAATCTAGAGAGAAAGAAAACTTATTTTTGGTGTGATTTTTAATTCTAACCTAAGCGTCTATTTATAGAAAAATGCTAGAGCATCATAGGAGACTAAAATAATAAAATAATAATATTCTTTTTCTTTCTTCTACGCCAACCTTCACCAACCAAGCCAGCCAACTTGGAACCAAAAAAATAGCAGCCCACATGTATAAAACAAAAGTGGGTCCCACCCAATTTTAATAAAAAAAATTTGAAACTTCAGTAATTCATAGAAAATAGCCCGTTTATCAGAAAAATATGAATTTTATGTCCATTCCACATGAAATTGAATTCTCTACAACTTTGTAACTTTGATTTTTTCTAAATTCCAAACAAAAAATATCCAAAATTCACAAACGGATGATTTTTAATACCTCCATTCCGACAAAATACTGATAAAACGCATCAACATTAATTCCTTCATTTATAACCACATAAAATAAATAAATCCATCATTTATATCCACATCAAATAAATATTTTCTTATCATATAAATCAATAATTAATTATTCACAAATAATATTATAGAATCACAATTATGACAACCAGGCCATTCCCTGGAAAGAGGGAGCTTTCTAATAAGGATTTCTCCTTACTGGCGCACAATTAGGTGACCAAACCTCTCCTTGACAGAACTTTCTAGACATTATCAATAATGTTATCTAATAATATTATTCAAATAATATGAACTATTGATCTGATAATGGAAAATATTGTGCAGTGACAATTATTGAAACAACAATAATATAAAATATCAACGCAGTAATTATTGAATCAATAAAATAAAATATTGAACAGTAATTACTGTAACAATTATTGAGTAGTGTCTTCTTACGTAAGAATCAATAATTCAACAATACTGTGCAATACCGTGTGCTACGTGTAACCACGCGTATTACTGTATTTTAACCATCAGGTATTCCAACAGTGTTAACGGTAACAATTACGCCGTTATTTATAAAAATTCAAACTTTGTCGTTTTCTTCATTCGACAGTTATTCTGTTATGGGGCCCACAAATGGCTGCGCCGTCGTACGGATATTCCCGACAAAAAGAATATTCCACGACCAAACGAATATTTCCCGATAACAATGATTATTTTATAACCACTTGCTTATTTTACAAAATTTGCACATTTCACCCATAACTAGAGCATTATATCAAATTAATTCCTTATTATTTCAAAATAATAAATAGAAAAAATTCGATTTTATTTATAATAAGTTGGGGTCTTACAATATTTGTATTAAAACTCACAGCTCATGTTGTATATTTAAGGTTGTATTTGTATTATGTACCATGTATTTGGCTACTCAGAATAGATGATTTAAACCTATTTTGGGGGTGTCACAATAAGCATGAAGATGATGACAATGATATAAGTATTAATCAAATGAAATCAAGGATAAATATTAAAGACTTTAAATTTATCCAGAGTTTAAAAATATCTAAATTGTCGACATGAAACTACTTTGTGGAGTAAAATTCAAGAATAATATTCACGTACCAAAAATAATTTGGACAGAAAAGAAATATATTTTTCGGGTAAATAGTACTACGTGAATAGTAACTCGTGAATAGTAACTCATGAATAGTAACTAGTAAATAGTACTCCGTATTCGTACATAGTACCGTATACATAAATAATGTCATATACACAAATAGTGTCATAAACATGAATAGTGTCGTATACGTGAATAGTATCGTATACATGAATAGTAACCCCAGCACAAAAAGATAAAGTTTCATAATAAAATTCATATCAATATTTATAACACCTTAATCCAAATGTTATAAATTACTTAATAATCTCATAATCTAATATTATTAATATTACCACAATATTTTAATCATTTCTTAAACTTATAAATAATTTATTTTAATTGTTTACACTTTACTAATTAATGCATTTAATCATCCTAAAATGTCAAACTCATAAGATTTCATCACCAATAAACAAAACTCTCATCAAAAATATGCATATACCTTATATAGGATTCTCAAGCCATAAAATCTTATTTTTTAATTTTCTTACTTCACATAACATATTTAATTCATTTACTCATAATTAGTCTATTTTCATGAAAAATACCAAATCAGTACAAACGAATTTTTTTTTCTGGGATTTAGCAGAATATAGTCCCATATTGAACATATATTTTTCTCAAAATTTTTAAAATTTATTTACTATTTTTCATATGGCTAAAACTGCCGAATATTTAGACATTTATCAAAAATTATACTTTTGTCCAAAAATTTTGAAATTTACAGGGTATACTGCTGTTATATAGATGTACTCTCAATAACAATTTCACCAATTTTGGAGTTAACCGCAATGAGTTATAAGGGTTTACTTTTAAAATAGTCTTTTCACATAAAATTCATAACTCCTAACCTATACATCCAAAAATCGCTATTTTTAGAAATAATCTAGAAAACTTATCAAATTATCATTTCAAATTTTTTCAGAATTTTTTAGGGTCAGAAAAATTATGAAACTGTCCCTGGAAGAAACCCCTTACTTACAATGGTTGAACGAAAATAATATTCCTTACTAATATTGAACGAAAATAATATTCCTTACGAATATTAAACGAATATAATGAATATTGAACGATAATAATATTCATATGAATACGAAAAATAATATCTCTTCAGAATATAAAAAAATAATAACCCTTACCTCATAAGAAGAATGGACACTGGAGTAGTGAAGTAGCAGACTACTCTTCTTCTTTCTCTCTATAGCTTCTATCTCAATAATTGCTCTTGTGAGACTTAGTGAATTGGTGAGAAATGAAGGAAAAATGAGCTTCTATTTATAGAAAAATATAGTTTCGATAATTGCACGTTTTGGGGCTCGAAATATTACAGTACAATACCTTTAACTTTTTTCATTCATTTTTAATTTAGTCTTGCAAGTATTATCAAACTTGCACTACCTCCCCTAATAGTAAATAATGTGAATCAATAGTTCAATCATGTGAATCAATAGTTATAATCATATGAAAATATGAATTACAGTATAGTACCTTCAACTATACCTTCATTTTTAACTTAGTCATGCAAGTATTATCAATCTTGCACCACCTCCCCTAATAGTACAAGAATGTGAATTAAATAGTACACATATATGAACAAATAGTTATAATCATGTGAATTAATAGCAATTAATTGCTCATTTATCCGGTTAATTACCCGATTGGTCAACATAACCTCCAAACATCAATTATTATCGAAATAAATGTCGATTTTCACTAACACTAATAATTCCAACACAATGGAACTATCCATTTTATTTTTAATCAACACGAACTTATTCATCATTAATATTATAATTCACAATATTTAACAAACAGGTCATTCCCAGGAAAGAGGGGGCTTTTTGATAAGAATTACTCCCTATTGGCGCACAATTAGGTGACCAAACCTCTCATTGACAGAACTTCTAGACATTATCAATATTGTAAATAATAATATAAATAACTTTGTCGTCTCAATAATTGATTTAATAATAACAAATATTATGCAAATGATACTGTGATAATAATTAAATCAATAATATGAGAGATATGATGCAGCAATTACTATAGCAATAATTGAGTATAACTGAGTGACTTCTCACGTAAGTATCAATAATCAATATTGTGTGCTACTATGCAATCAGGCGTAGTACTGTACTTTTATCACCGATTATTTTATGACAACTTATTTACTTTAAAAAATTTTCACATATCACCCTTAACTTTAACCTTTTATCAATTTAACCATTTACTAAATAGAATAATTATAAAAAAATTGAATACCTTCATTTCATAAAATGCGGGGTCTCACAATCTCCAATCCTTATGAAATTTCGCCCTCGAAATTTACGTACCTGGTAGTTCAAAGAGATGAGAATACCTTGCTTTCTTTTCGGATTGTATCTTCCCGGTTATTTTCTCTTTATCAAGATTTTCCCATTTCTCATCTCCTGTATTATATATATCATTCTAGATTATAGTTTCAAAATAAGGGTTAATTAACAAGCCACATATTATCCCTATACTATGACCGACCAATTAAATACCAAATAACTTACGTAGGTCATACTAGCGAAGGAATTCCCTGTCTCTCCCCTCCTAGTTCTTGTCTCGCATCTCAGCCAGAGATCATATCCCTAAACTTTGATACCAACTGTTGCGCCCCCAAAACAGGTATACATCACCCATCTTGGGTCGCCAGATACATGGAACAAAACTCAACTACAAATTTAATTATATAACTGTCGTGTACAATACGACAAAACATAGCTGAGAGTTTAAACAAGAATATTGACTTCTGGACAATATTCACTCTCAATGGAGTCCTCATTACAATTATTATCACACTATTTCACAGAATAGTGAGGACTACTAAAGCCACTTATCTTGGACCATCACTCTATTTCCCGACTCGTCCCAGCTATATTCTCATTTCCTGAAGAGAAAAAGAAAGCAAAAGGGTGAGCACAACTAGCCCATTAATAAATATTATGACTAGGATAATACAGAATAAATTATCCTTAGCCTTCAACAATATAACAACTGATATGATATAATAGACAACAAGTTTTAGATCAACAACTGCAGCGGAATAATCAATCCATTAAAAGAGCCAAGCAGAGCATGATATCTACTATCTTCTATGATTTAAAAAGTTTTTCATCAACTTTATCGCTGAGACTCAGCTTAATAAATAAACCACATCATCGAATCATCCTTGTACTACGGGCCAAGGATATTCATGTAATCACCAATGGTCATGATTATACCGAATAATCCCTGGTCATAATCATTCCAACAACTGTCTATCAATGCACTATGGGCCAATGAGGACTTTTACCATATTATTTATAACATTACGGGTCATGATTATACTGAATGATCCATGGTCATAATCATACCAATCAACAGTCCATCTATGCACGTAAGCTAAAGATATACAACTGTAAAACCAATAGTCAATAGTCCATCTATGCACGTATGCCAAAGATGACTTTCATCACAATATAAGCATGAGAATGATGACAATGATATAAGCATTAATCAAACGAAATCAAGGATAAATATTAAAGACTTTAAATTTATCCAGAGTTTAAAAATATCCAAATTGTCAACATGATACTGCTTTGTAAAGTAAAATTCAAAAATAATATTTATGTACCAAAAATAATTTGGACAGAAAAGAAATATATTTTTCGGGTAAATAGTACCCCGGGAATAGTAACTCGTGAATAGTAACTCGTAACTAGTACTCCGTATTCGTATATAGTACCGTATACATAAATAATATCATATACGTAAATAGTGACATATACATGAATAGTGTCGTATACGTGAATAGTATCGCATACGTGAATAGTAACTCCAGCACAAAAAGATAAAGTTTCACAATAAAATCTATATCAATATTTATAACACCTTAATCCAAATGTTATAAATCATTTAATAATCTCATAATATAATATTATTAATATTATCACAATATTTTAATCATTTCTTAAAATTATAAATAATTTATTTTAATTGTTTACACTTTACTAATTAATGCATTTAATCATCCTAAAATATCAAACTCATAAGATTTCATCACCAATAATCAAAACTCTCATCAAAAATCTGCATATACCTCATACAAGATTCTTAAGCCATAAAATCCTATTTTTCAATTTTCTTACTTCACATAACATATTTAATTTATTTGCTCATAACTAGTCCATTTTTATGAAAAATACCAAATCAATACAAATAAATTTTCTTTTCTAGGATTTAGCAGAATATAGTTCCATACTGAACATATATTTTTCTCAGAATTTTTAAAATTCATTTATTATTTTTTATATGGCTAAAACTGACGAATATTTAGACATTTATCAAAAATTGTACTTTTATACAAAAATTTTGAAATTTACAGGATAAACTGATGTTATATAGATGTACTCCCAATAAAAATTTCACCAATTTTGGAGTTAACCACAATGAGTTATAAGGGTTTACTTTTAAAATAGTCTTTTCCCATAAAATTCATAACTCCTAATCTATACATCCAAAAATCGTCATTTTTGGACACAATATAGAAAACTCATCAAATTATCATTTACAATTTTTCCAGAATTTTTGAAGGTCAGAAAAATTATGAAACTTCCCCTGGAAGAAACCCTTACTTACAACGGTTGAACGAAAATAATATTCCTTACGAATATTGAACGAAAATAATATTCCTTACGAATATTAAACGAATATAATGAATATTGAACGATAATAATATTCATATGAATACAAAAAATAATATCTCTTCAGAATATAAAAAAATAATAACCCTTACCTCGTAAGAAGACTGAATACTGGAGTAGCGAAGTAGCAGACTACTCTTCCTCTTTCTCTCTATAGCTTCTATCTCTATAATTGTTCTTGTGAGACTTAGTGAATATGTAAGAAATGAAGGAAGAATGAGCTTCTATTTATAGGAAAATATATTTTCGATAATTGTACGTTTTGGGGCTCAAAATATTACAGTACAATACCTTCAACTTTTCTTTTATTTTTAATTTAGTCCTACAAGTATTATCAAACTTGCACCCCCACCCCTAATAGTAAATAATGTGAATTCAATCATGTGAATCAATAGTTATAATCATATGAAAATACGAATTACAGTATAGTACCTTCAACTATACCTCCATTTTTAACTTAGTCATGCAAGTATTATCAATCTTGCACCACCTCCCCTAATAGTACAAGAATGCGAATTAAATAGTACACATGTGAACAAATAGTTATAATCATGTGAATTAATAGCAATTAATTGCTCATTTAACTGGTTAATTACCCGATTGGTCAGCATAACTTCCAGACATCAATTATTATCGAAATAAATGTCGATTTTCACTAACACTAATAATTCCAACACAATGAAACTATCCATTTAATTTTTTAATCAACACGAACTTATTCATCATTAATATTATAATTCATAATATTTAACAAATAGGTCGTTCCTGTGACACCCCCAAATCCGGTACTTCCAGTTCCACAGAATTTGGTATTCATGATACAAATATCATCTATCTATCTACCCATAATAATGCAAACCATGCAATAATAGAAATAAAATCTTTCCCTTAAGGGTTACAACATCTGAATAATAATACAATCCCAGGTTAAACTAACCTTAAAATATCTGTGCGAAATTCTAACAATAAGTCTTAAACAACATCTTTAACTTAAGTCTTAAGCAAATACATCATATAAAATAATAAGTCATATCAAATAACAAGTCTCCATCATTTGCTAACTTTGCCCTTGCCCTTACTAGTGGAAGGTTCGTCAGCTCTTTCGTTCTTAACTGCAATGTAATTATTAAGCAAGAGTGAGCACAAATGCCCACAAGTATAAAAATGAAATGACAGTATAATAACATGCGAATAAATCAAAGACATCTGAATAAAAGCTCAAGTTTTGAATCAAGAGTGAATAACAAGAATCAAAAGAATTCTGAGGGTCATATGACCTTGAACTATGTCCTAGGTTAACAAGGGTTATACTTGAAACCTTTAACAGTCATAAGACTATGGACCTTCTTCTCGTACTTAGGGGGATCAGCCCTTAGTACCATACTGTACACAATATCTTAACGCTAAAGCGTAAATAATCCCCTATACAGGGTTGTTCATCTCAGTTTGACATTCGAGTCCGCACCAAAGGAAGTTTGGTTTGGATAATTCATCAAGGGTTCTGAAATTTAGAACGCTCATCAACTATGGACTAGTTGAAACATTATGGTTTCACTAGTCTAATAAGGTTCAACAATAATGATATTCAATTTGAATAATAATCCCAAGAAGTATACAATAGAACAATTATTGTATAACTAAATCATACTTTGAAAAGATAATCAATCTTTAATATATCATTTGAACTTGAATAATAGTAACGATAGTTTATTCAAGGTAAATAATAAGCTTGAACAATAATGACAAGTAGGGTTAGGGAACTTGCTCAAATTTAAGAGTTTAAGTTTAGGAAACTTGCCTCGCGCGTAGATTATACTTTAACTAAGCACGTTCTTTGAATTAAATCCTACATACCATACATATACACAATTCCAGTTAATTATAAATTAATTAATCAACGTAAACTCATTCTCGTTGTCTACTTTAATTATCGACTACACTTAGTCAATTTATCTCATTATCACATAATTTGTACTTCATGAATAATAATCTAGTTAGTAATTCAATAATTTAAATCACATGTAATTATGTTATTTACATGTTTAAACAACTATTTTTATCATCACATTATTCTTCTATCATATTTGCATGTTCATTACATCAATTCACTAACACATGTTAGACTCTAATATTTTTAAAAAAATATCATTTCTAAATTTTCTGGGGAGTGGCGCTGCGGCGCCACGTTTGTACTAGCTCTTGGAGCTGCGGCGCCGTGGCACTGCGGTCTGATACTTGGCGCGGAGCGGTGGCGCTGCGGCGCGGGGCTTCAGTTCTGGAGTTGCCAGAATTTGATTCCCAGTTCGCGAAGAACACAGAGTTCAGCGAAAATGACACCAAATAATCATTAATTTCAGTAATTTAACATACTCACATGTTAATATTCACATATAATCATTACCCAACATCTGTAAAGTAATTTTAACCCATTAAAACACATAATCACAGAATTAAAACATAAAAATTTTCACTGTTCTTGATGTTCTTGAAGTATTGAACATAAATTCCTAAAATTCAACGTCACAGATTCGTTATAAAGCCAAATCCGTTCATTTAAAGCTTGGTCTCTTCGTATTAACATGCATAACAACATACAAGTGTAAAATTTAGGGATACTATATGATCAATACATAAAATATCACGTATAAGGTCATATGGCCAAAACCCAAACTCTGTAATTTTGCAGCAATCATACATGACGTAAAATTATGAATTGATGATATGGAATCATGCAATATATATATATATATATATATATATAAAACACATATATTCACATAAGCCTTACAAATTTCCATCATAAAACTTTACAGTACTTGAAAACTATATGTATAAAAATTTAAATACGTAAAAGTAGAAATTGAGTTTGGGAGAAAATTACCCAGAGTGTAGATTAGAAGATGATCAATGAAATTCTTTTCACAAGTACCTGTTGATTACACACTTACAATTTCTCTCAAAACTTCCCAATTTTCTCTCTGAACTCTCTCTGTATTTCTAGACTTAGCCAAAAAATAATAAAAGAAAAGGGAAGGAGAGTACGTATAAAGGAGAAGAGAACTGACGCGCGTCATGGTCAGTTGCCCATCATGGGTTAACTGGCCATTTCTCCTCTAAGGCCATGTTTGGCTAGCAATTAAGTTCAAAACTCATTATTTTAATAAAATCTTTTATCATATAGTTTGAAAATGTCACACTCCTTATAAAATAAATCCAATATTTTATTTATTTTGCTTTAAATAACATATAATAATTTCTCATTAATTCACATAGTCACATAATTAATTTTCTCATTAATAATAATGTCAAATTATTAACTCTCTGATTAATAATTAAATTAATTAAAATACCAATATGCTTATTAAATATTTCTTTTAATTCAATAAGCTTACATAATTACATACTTTGATAATAAAAATTATCTACATTAATTTAATAAATGTAACACATTTAATTAAATTAATCTAACATAATTGCATCAATTAATTATTTAATCCAATAATTAAATCATCGAAAAAAATATTTATTTAATTCAATAAATATTAGAAATTAATTACAAAAATCTTGTTTGTCACAGTTCCCAGGAAAGAGGGGGCTTTCCGATAAGGATTACTCTCTATTGGCGCGCAATTAGGTGACCAAATATCTCCTTGACAGAACTTCTAGACATTGTCAGTATTGTAAATAATAATATAAATAACTTTGCCGTCTCAATAATTGATTTAATAATAACAAATATTATGCAAATGATACTGTGATAATAATTGAATCAATAATATGAGAGATATGATGCAACAATTACTATAGCAATAATTGAGTATAAATGAGTGACTTCTCACATAAGCAGCAATTACTAAAGATATAGAACTGTAAAACCAATAATCAATAGTCCATTTATGCACGTATGCCAAAGATGACTTTCATCACAATATAAACATGAGGATGATGACAATGATATAAGCATTAATTAAACGAAATCAAGGATAAATATTAAACACTTTAAATTTATCCAGAGTTTAAAAATATCTAAATTGTCAACATGATACTGCTTTGTGGAGTAAAATTCAAGAATAATATTCATGTACCAAAAATAATTTGTACAGAAAAGAAATAAATGTTTCGGGTAAATAGTATCCCGTGAATAGTAATTCGTGAATAGTAACTCGTGAATAGTAACTCGTAACTAGTACTCCGTATTCGTACATAGTACCGTATACATAAATAATATCATATACGTAAATAGTGACATATACATGAATAATGTCGTATACGTGAATACTGTCGTATACGTGAATAGTAACCCCAGCACAAAAAGATAAAATTTTACAATAAAATCTATATCAATATTTATAACACCTTAATCCAAATGTTATAAATCACTTAATAATCTCATAATCTAATATTATTAATATTACCACAATATTTTAATCATTTCTTAAAATTATAAATAATTTATTTTAATTGTTTACACTTTACTAATTAATGCATTTAATTATCCTAAAATATCAAACTCATAAGATTTCATCACCAATAACCAAAACTCTCATAAAAAATTTGCATATACCTTATATAGGATTCTCAAGCCATAAAATCCTATTTTCCAATTTTCTTACTTCACATAACATATTTAATTCATTTACTCATAACTAGTCTATTTTCATGAAAAATACCAAATCAGTACAAACAAATTTTCTTTTCTAGGATTTAGCAGAATATAGTCCCATATTGAACATATATTTTTCTCAAAATTTTTAAAATTCATTTATTATTTTTCATATGGCTAAAACTGCCGAATATTTAAACATTTATCAAAAATTATACTTTTATCCAAAAATTTCAAAATTTACAGGGTAAACTGATGTTATATAGATGTACTCCCAATAACAATTTCACCAATTTTGGAGTAAACCACAATGAGTTATAAGGGTTTACTTTTAAAATAGTCTTTTCCCATAAAATTCATAACTCCTAATCTATACATCCAAAAATCACCATTTTTGGACACAATATAGAAAACTCATCAAATTATCATTTATAATTTTTCCAGAATTTTTGAGGGTCGGAAAAATTATGAAACTGCCCCCGGAAGAAACCCCTTACTTACAACGATTGAACGAAAATAATATTCATTACGAATATTAAACGAATATAATGAATATTGAACGATAATAATATTCATACGAATACAAAAAATAATATCTCTTCAGAATATAAAAAAATAATAACCCTTACCTCGTAAGAAAACTGGATACTGGAGTAGTGAAGTAGCAGACTACTCTTTTTCTTTCTCTCTATATCTTCTATCTCTATAATTGCTCTTGTGAGACTTAGTGAATTGGTGAGAAATGAAGGAAGAATGAGCTGCTATTTATAGGAAAATATATTTTCGATAATTGCACGTTTTGGGGCTCGAAATATTACAGTACAATACCTTCAACTTTTCTTTCATTTTTAATCTAGTCCTACAAGTATTATCAAACTTACATCACCACCCCTAATAGTAAATAATGTGAATCAATAGTTCAATCATGTGAATCAATAGTTATAATCATATGAAAATACGAATTACAGTATAATACCTTCAACTATACCTCTATTTTTAACTTAGTCATGCAAGTATTATCAATCTTGCACCACCTCCCCTAATAGTATAAGAATGTGGATTAAATAGTACACATATGTGAACAAATAATTATAATCATGTGAATTAATAGCAATTAATTGTTCATTTATCCGGTTAATTACCCGATTGGTCAGCATAACCTCCAGACATCAATTATTATCGAAATAAATGTCAATTTTCACTAACACTAATAATTCCAACATAATGGAACTATCCATTTTATTTTTAATCAACACGAACTTATTCATCATTAATATTACAATTCATAATATTTAACAAACAGGTCGTTCCCAGGAAAGATGGGGCTTTTCGATAAGGATTACTCTCTATTGGCGCGCAATTAGGTGACCAAACATCTCCTTGATAGAACTTCTAGACATTGTCAGTATTATAAATAACAATATAAATAACTTTGTCGTCTCAATAATTGATTTTATAATAACAAATATTATGCAAATGATACTGTGACAATAATTGAATCAATAATATGAGAGATATAATGCAGCAATTACTATAGCAATAATTGAGTATAACTGAGTGACTTCCCACGTAAGTATCAATAATCAATAATGTGTGCTACTATGCAACCACGCGTATTACTGTACTTTTATCACCGATTATTTTATGACAACTTTTTTACTTATTTCATATATCGCCCTTAACTTTAACCTTTTATCAATTTAACCATTTACTAAATAAAATAATTATAAGAAAATTGAATACTTTCATTTCATAAAATTCGGGTTCTCAAAATCTCCCCTCCTTATGAAATTTCGCCCTCAAAATTAACGTACCTGGTAGTTCGAAGAGATGAAAATACATTGCTTTCTTTTCGGATTGTATCTTCCCGATTATTTTCTCTTCCACGATTTTCCCATTTCTCATCTCCTGTATTTCAGATATCATTCTAGAATATAGTTTCAAAATAAGGGTTAATTGACAATCCACATATTACCCTATACTCTAACCGACCAATTAAATACCAAATAACTTAGGTAGGTCATACTAGCGAAAGAATTCCCCGTCTCTCCCCTCTTAGTTATTGGCTCACATCTCAGTCAGGGATCATATCCCTAAGCTTTGATACCAACTGTGATGCCCCCAAAATAGGTATACATCACCCAAGGTCGCCAGATATATGGAACAGAACTCAACTAAAACTTAATTATACAACTATCGTGTACAATACGACAAAACATAGCTGAGAGTTTAAACATGAATATTGCCTTCTAGACAATATTCACTCTCAATGGAGTCCTCATTGTAATTATTATCACACTACTTCACAGAATAGTGAGGACTACTAAAGCCACTTATCCTGAACCATCACTCCATTTTCCTACTCGTCCCAGCTATATTTTCATTTCCTGAAGAGAAAAAGAAAGCAAAAGGGTGAACTCAACTAGCCAAGTAATAAATATTATGACTAGGATAATGTAGAATAAATTATCCTTAGCCTTCAACAATGTAACAACTGATAGGATATAATAGGCAACAAGTTTTAGATCAACAACTACAGCGGAATAAGCAATCCATTAGAAGAGTCAAGTAGAGCATGATATCTACTATCTTCTATGATTTAAAAAGTTTTTTATCAACTTTATCGCTGACTTTTCATCAAATTTATCGCTGAGACTCAGCTTAATAAATAAACCACATCATCGAATTATCCCTACTGTAAGACCCAAACTTTTATGAATAAAGATGATTTTTGTATAAATATCATTTTTGAATATTATGGAATGAATTTGATATAATGTTATAGTTGTGTGTAATATTTATAAATTTTGCAAAGTACGCAAGTTGTTATATAATATTCGATTGGTCGGGGAATATTCATTTTAACAGGAAATATTCATACAACGGCACAATCATTGGTGGACCCCACAACAGAATTATTGTCATATTGAGAAAACGACAAAAATACTTTATAAAAATAACGACGGAAGTTTTACCGTTAACTATTGAAACACCCGGTGTTAAAAGTACAGTCATACACGTGGTTGCATAGTAGTACACGGTATTGATTATTGATGCTTACGTGAGAAATCACTCAGTTTTGTTCAATTATTACTACAGTAATTGCTGCATAGTATCTCACGTTATTTGATTCAATTATTGTTAATATTTTATATATTATTAAATCAATAACTGAGATGACAACGTTATTAATATTATTATTTACAATATTAACGATGTCTAGGAGTTCTGTCAAGGAGAGGTTTGGTCACCTAATTACGCGCCAATAGGGAGAAATCCTTATTGCAAAACCTCCTCTTTTCTGGCAACGACCTGGTCGATTAATATTATGAATTATAATAATGATGATAAATTTTGTTTTATTAGTATTATTAATGTAATAAAACAGAAAATCTTTTTATATAGAACAGAATATTTTTATAAAGTTATCTATTTTATTAGACTATAAATAAAATATATTATATTCTATTCTTCATAGTATTTTGCATAGTAAAATCTTTTTATATAAAACAGAATACTTTTATAAAGTTATTTATTTTATTAGACTATAAATCGAATATATTATATTTTATTATGCATAGTGTTGCATAGTGTCTGCATAGTATTTTGCATAGTAAATTTTTTTTATATAAAACAGAATACTTTTATAAAGTTATTTGTTTTATTAGATTTTGAATAAAATATATATATATATATATATATATATATATAGAATATATTATATTTTATTGCATAGTATCCTTTCAATTCTCCTATAAATAGGATGCTTAGTTAGAATTGAAATCACACCAGAAATTCAGAGAATTCTTCTTCTATAATTTTGAGCGTATTTCTTTAGAGTTTTCAGAAACTTTGAGCATAGAAAAACAGTATAAGTTTTCTTCAAGAATATCTTCGCCCTACTAGTCGGTATACTCTTCTTTTACGCTAAGGAATATTATTTGTTGTACTCGTAAGGGGTATTATTTCTTTCTTATTCATGAAGAGAACTTTTGTTATTCCATTCTTTATTATTCTGTTAGAATAACCTGTATACTCGGGCTACCCTATACTTGGTAAAATTTTTCTGTTATTCCATTCTTTATTATTATATTAGAATAACCTGTCTATGTGGATTATCACATGCATGGTGAATGATCCTTTGTATTCATTCCTTATTAAATTGTGGAAATGATCCGTCTAAGTGGATTACTGCATTTCGGACGAAAATCTATTTGCGGTTTCATATATTCTATTATACTCAGTTGGTTAAAGTTTTGGCTTCTATACTCCATGAAATTAGTGGAATATCCTTGATATTTGCGCTTAATCCAGTATCTTTTCATGAAAATATTCTACTGAGCATTCTTGAATTTTACTCCACAAAGCAGTATCATGTTGACAATTTAGACGTTATTGAGTTCTGGATAAATTAACTTATAAATCTTTAAAATTTATTCTTGAATTTGTTTTATTGAATTGTCATCATCCTCATATTTATAATATGTTGAAAGTCATATGTGGCCTGTAGTGCATAGATGGACTTGGTATGATTATGACCAGGGATTATTCGGTATAATCATGACCGTAATGTTACAAATGATGTGGTAAAAATCCTCATTGGTCGTAGTGCATTGATGGACAGTTGTTGGCATGATCATGACCATTGATGAATACACGAATATCCTTGGCCCGTAGTGCATGGATAATTTGTGGTCAGGATACTGATGAATATCCTTGGTCGTAGTGTAGGGATGATGTAGATTATTTATTAAGCTAAGTCTCAGCGATAAAAGTAATGAAAAACCTTTTAAATCATAGAAGATAGTAGATTTTATTCTCTACTTGATTCTTCTAATGGATTGCTTGTTCCGCTGCAGTTAAACTTGATGTTTGTTATATTTTATCAGTTTAACACTATTGAAGGCTAATGATAATTTATTCTGCATTATCTTAGTCATAATATTTCTTACTGGGCTTGTTGAGCTCACCCTTTTGCTTTCATTGTCCTCTTCAGGAAAGGAGAACGTAGCGGGGACTAGTCAGGGAACGGAGTGACGGTTCAGATGATAACATTAGTAGTCCTCACTATTCTATGAAATAGTATAAAAATAAATGTATTGAGAACTTATTTTGAGATTGAATAATGTTTAAAAGACAATGTTGTATTAAAAATCACAGCTTATGTTTTGTCGTATTTTACACGACAGTTGTATAATAAAGTTTTTATTTGTATTTTGTACCATGTATTTGACGACTCAGAATATGTGATGTATACCTATTTTGGGGGCGTCACACCTGCACTACGGGCCAAGGATATTCATGTAATCACCAAAGGTCATGATTATACCGAATAATCCCTGGTCATAATCATACCAACAACTGTCCATTAATGCACTACGGGCTAATGAGGACTTTTACCACATCATTTGTAACATTACGGGTCATGATTATATCGAATGATCCCTGGTCATAATCATACCAATCAACAGTCCATCTATTCACGTAAGCCAAAGATATACAACTGTAAAACCAATAATCAGTAGTCCATCTTTGCATGTAAGCCAAAGATATACAAATGTAAAACCAATAATCAACAGTCCATCTTTACACGTAAGCCAACGATATACAAATGTAAAACCAATAATCAATAGTTCATCTATACACGTATGCCAAAGATGACTTTCATCACAATATAAGCATGAGGATGATGACAATGATATAAGCATTAATCAAACGAAATCAAGGATAAATATTAAAGACTTTAAATTTATCTTGAGTTTAAAAATATCTAAATTGTCAACATAATACTGCTTTGTGGAGTAAAATTCAAGAATAATATTCATGTACCAAAAATAATTAGGACAGAAAAGAAATATATTTTTTGGATAAATAGTACCCCGTAAATAGTAACACGTGAATAGTAACTCGTGAATAGTAACTCATGAATAGTAACTCGTAAATAGTACTCTATATTCGTACATAGTACCATATACATAAATAATGTTATATACGCAAATAGTGCCATATACATGAATAGTGCCGTATATGTGAATAGTAACTCCGACACAAAAAGATAAAGTTTCACAATAAAATCCATATCAATATTTATAACACCTAATCCAAATGTTATAAATCACTTAATAATCTCATAATCTAATATTATTAATATTACCACAATATTTTAATTATTTCTTAAACATATAAAAAGTTTATTTTAATTGTTTACACTTTATTAATTAATGCATTTAATCATCCTAAAATGCCAAACTCATAAGATTTCATCACCAATAACCAAAACTCTCATCAAAAATCTGCATATACCTTATATAGGATTCTCAAGCCATAAAATCCTATTTTCTAATTTTCTTACTTCACATAACATATTTAATTCATTTACTCATAACTAGTCCATTTTCATGAAAAATACCAAATCAGTACAAACAAATTTTCTTTTCTGGGATTTACCACAATATAGTCCCATATTGAACATATATTTTTCTTAAAATTTTTAAAATTCATTTACTATTTTTCATATGGCTAAAACTGTCGAATATTTAGATATTTATCAAGAATTGTACTTTTGTCCAAAAATTTCAAAATTTACAGGGTATACTGTTGTTATATAGATGTACTCCCAATAACAATTTTATCAATTTTGGAGTTAACCACAATGAGTTATAAGGGTTTACTTTTAAAATAATCGTCATTTTTAGACACAATCTAGAAAACTTATCAAATTATCATTTCAAATTTTTTCAGAATTTTTGAGGTGTCAAAAAAATTACGAAACTGCCCTTGTAGGAAACCCCTTACTTACAACGGTTGAACGAAAATAATATTCCTTACGAATATTGAACAAAAATAATATTCCTTATGAATATTAAACGAATATAATGAATATTGAACGATAATAATATTCATACGAATACGAAAAATAATATCTCTTCAGAATATAAAAAAATAATAACTCTTACCCCATAAGAAGACTGTATACTGGAGTAGTGAAGTAGCAGACTACTCTTCTTCTTTCTCTCTATAGCTTCTATATCTATAATTGCTCTTGTGAGACTTAGTGAATTGGTGAGAAATGAAGGAAGAATGAGCTTCTATTTATAGAAAAATATAGTTTCGATAATTGCACGTTTTGGGGCTCAAAATATTACAGTAAAATACCTTCAACTTTTCTTTTATTTTTAATTTAGTCCTGCAAGTATTATCAAACTTGTACCACCTCCCCTAATAGTAAATAATGTGAATCAATAGCTCAATCATATGAATCAATAGTTATAATCATGTGAAAATACGAATTATAGTATAGTACCTTCAACTATACCTCTATTTTTAACTTAGTCATGCAAGTATTATCAATCTTGCACCACCTCTCCTAATAGTACAAGAATGTGAATCAATAGTACACACATGTGAACAAATAGTTATAATCATGTGAATTAATAGCAATTAATTGCTCATTTATCCGGTTAATTACCCGATTGGTCAACATAACCTCAAGACATTAATTATTATTGAAATAAAATGTCGATTTTCACTAACACTAATAATTCTAACACAATGGAACTATCCATTTCATCATTAATCAACACGAACTTATTCATCATTAATATTATAATTCACAATATTTAACAACCAGGACGTTCCCAGGAAAGAGGGGGCTTTTCGATAAGAATTTCTCTCTATTGGCGCGCAATTAGGTGACCAAACCTCTCCTTGACAGAACTTCTAGACATTGTGAATATTGAAAATAATAATATAAATAACTTTGTTATCTCAATTATTGATTTAATAATAATAAATATTATGCAGTTGATACTGTGACAATAATTGAATCAATAATATGAGAGATATGATGCAACAATTACTATAGCAATAATTGAGTATAACTGAGTGACTTCTCACGTAAGCATCAATAATCAATACTGTGTGCTACTATGCAACCACGCGTATTACTGTACTTTTATCACCGATTATTTTATGACAACTTGTTTACTTTGAAAAAATTTCACATATCACCCTTAACTTTAACCTTTTATCAATTTAACTATCTTCTAAATATAATAATTATAAGAAAATTGAATACTTTTATTTCATAAAATTTGGGATCTCACAACATGGGGTTTCATTGTACTACTAGGTACCTCATGTCATTGAAATATATTCCTATCGTATAGTTTTATTAATGTCACACATAATGCATAAGTGTTCCATTTCAGTTTTATAGAAGAAAACTAATTTTCTCAAACTGACCACTAGCGCAGCTGCGCCAGTTTGTACTGTTGGGAGGGCGCAGTTGCGTCGTACCATGGCAGTGCCAAACTGGTTTAGCTTCAAGCCAGTTTCAACCTCCATCGCCATACTAGTTTTACACGACATGAATTAACGTCCACACGAGTGATATTACTAATCTAAGAGTGTATTCACTCCTTATATGGAATCACATAATCATACGCAATTAATCTTCCTCTTGGTGTAATTGCTTAAATTTCTTTTCTCATTCCACACAAGGCATTACTCAATTCTCATCACAACTTCACACTTATAACATCAATTTACAAAAATTGAATCACTTATCTTACCATACATCAATAATTATATTCAAATAAATATTTATTTCTAATAATATATTCATAAGATGTGGAAATTCTCGGGTATTACATCCTCCCCCCTTATAAAAATTTCATCCCGGAATTGCTACAATGTTACACAAATAGATGGGGATAATCTCTCATCATCCAATCTTCTAACTTCCACATAGCCTCCTCGACATCGTGGTTACGCCAAAGTACTTTTATAGAAGAAATTACTTTGTTTCTTAAAGTTTGCTATTTTCTATCAAGAATTTGAACAGGAATTTTTTTATATGCTAAGTTCTTCTCCACTTAATTGGGTTCGTAAGAAATCACGTGTTTGTAGTCTAGCTCGTACGGACGCAACATGGATATGTGAAACACGTTATGGATGTGCTCTAACTCGGGTGGTAATGTAACTTTATATGCCACTTCACCCACTCGCTTCAGTATCTCGAACGGTCCTATGAATCTTGGACTCAGTTTTCCTTTCTTGCCAAAACAGATCTTTGATACCTTCAAGAATACGAAACTGTCGACTTTAAAGTCTCGGTCCTGCCAATGCATGTCTGTGTATTTCTTCCGACGATCTTGAGCTGCTACTAGTCTGGCTCTTATTACTATCACCACATCTGCGGTTTGTTGAACTAACTCTGGTCTGAGTATTCGTCGCTCTCCGACTTCGTCCCAACATAATGGTGTTCTGCACTTTCTCCCGTAAAGAGCTTCGTACGGTGGCATGTCAATACTCGCATGGTAACTATTATTATAGGCAAATTCGACTTAGGGTAGGTGCTCGTCCCAATTTCCCTTGAAGTCCATCACGCAAGTCCTAAACATGTCCTCTAGCGTTTGTATAGTTCGCTCACTTTGTTCATTTGTCTGAGGGTGATAAGCGATACTCAACCTTAACTGTGTTCCCATTCTCTCTTGCAAGCTTTTCCAAAAATTTGACATGAAGCGCGAGTCTCGATCAGAGACAATTGACATCGGTACTCCATGTCGTGAAAAAATCTCCTTTACATATAGACTCGCTAACTGATTTAAACTGTAGCGGATCTTGATTGGTAGAAAATGTGTGGTATTTGTAAGTCGATCCACGATAACCCAAATGGCGTGAAAACCTTTCTGCTCGACTCAAAGTCCTACCACAAAATCCATCGTAATATGCTCTCATTTCCACTCCGGTATTTCCAACGGTTGTAGTAAGCCACTCAGTCATTGATGCTCTACTTTTACGCATTGACAAGTCAAAGATCTACTAACACACTCTATGACTTTCCATTTCAAATTGGGCCACCAAAAATGTTGCCTTAAGTCTCGGTACATCTTAGTGCCTCCCGGATGAACAGAATACGTCGTATTGTGTGCCTCGTGTAAAATCTCTTCTCTTAACTCGGTTACCGCTGGTACCCACACTTTTCCTTCAAATCTTAAGATACCGTCTCTATCTATTTGAATTTTCTCTTCCTCATTTTCTGTAATCTTATTCCTGATCTTCTCACATTCTTCATCTTTCTCCTGTGACACTCGAATAAATATTTATTTCCAATAATATATTCATAAGATGTGGAAATTCTCGGGTATTACAGTAGACACTCGAAACTTTTCATTCATGTCACTAACCATGCAGGAGGGTAGAATCGTCTTTTATCTTCCAGGGACAACCTTGGAAGTCAAAATCATAAATTCAAACTCCGATGAAAACCCCGGGAGATAAAATCAAACCCCGGCGACAACCCCGGGAGACAACCCTAGGAGGTCAATTTAAACTTCGGTGATAACCCCGGGAGATCAAATTAAACCACGGTGACAACCCTGAAAGATCAATTCAAACCCCAGTGACAACCCCGAGAGATCAAATCAACCCCTGACGACAACCCCAGGAGATTAAATCAAAACTCAGGCGACAACCCCGGGAGATCAAATCAAACCCCGGCGACAAACTCGAGAGGTCAAATCAAGACACAACAACAACCCCGAGATATCAAATAAAACCCTGGTGACAATCCCGGGAGATCAATTTAAGCCTTGGCAACAACCTTGGGAGGTCAAATCAAACTCCAATGACAACCCCGGGAGATCAATTCAAACCCCGGTGACAACGCCGGGAGATCAATTCAAACCCCCGTGATAACCTTGGGAGATCAAATCAAACCCTGGTGATAACCCCAAGAGATCAAGACAAACCCCGGCGACAAGCCTGGGAGATCAAGCTAAAACTAGGTGGCAACCCCAGGAAATAACAAACTAACCTCAGAGATAACCCTGAGGACTAACAAAAGTCAACAGCAGTCCAATCTCAGACACAACCTTGAGAAAAGACAGCTACAACTGCATCAACCCCGGAGATAACCCGGAGGGGCAAAATAGTAATTTTGCCAACTTAACATCAAATCAAGTCAAATCACTGCTATTAGGTCATGCAGAACCCTAACATCAATCCCGAGTAAAAACAGCACAAGACATCTCAACGGACGGACTGCGAAGACTCGAAGATCTGGTCATGGACCCATCTTCCCGAGTTCAAAAAAGGTCAAATCCCATGTCATTGTGTATCTCTCGGAAAGGGCTTTTCGAAAATGTATAGCACGCCTCCATCGGACTCCTGGATTAAAAGTTATGAAGGTTCGAGCAGACTGCGCGTTGGTCCGAGTGCACGTACTTCGAGACAACAGGACCAACGGGTCCGAGCCCACCTGGGTCAGTTGCAAGTAGACCCGCGACTATTTTTGTTATAAATAAGACCCTACATCAGCCATAAAAATAGAGGAAAAAAAGAGAAAAAGAGAGGGAATTTCGTCCATTTCAGCTCTTAACCCCTCCTACAGTGTTCAAAACTTCGATATTCTTCTTTGTAAACACTTGTGTGTGTGTGTATGTGTGTGTATGTGTGTATATATATATATATATATATATATATATATATAGTACAACATATCAAGTGTTAACTGGTGGAAACTGAGTTTTCAAGCTTCAAAAATAGTTTAAAGCTTCAAAAGCAGTTTAAAGCCTTCCACGCTACACACTGTACCTCGTGAATAGTACTTTGCGAATAGTACCGTAAAAATGAATACTACTCATGGACAGTACTCCGGCATGAAAAGCTTAAAATTTAACAAGAATGTGTAGAAAATATCCTTGTGAAACGATACTAGATGAAGCGCAAATTTCAAGGATATTCTACTAATTTCACGGAGTATAGAAACAATACTTTAACAAAATGAGGGTTTAATCAGGAATACGAGACGAAATAATATTACTCACATACTACAGAGTATAGAAGAAAATATTATTCCTATGAATACTAAACAAAATAATAGGGTTATTTCTAATTAGGTTATTATTTATAACGTTTAAACCTTATACTATCATTTATATTCCCAAATTAGGGTTTCCTAATTCTGAATTAGGGTTTCTCATTCTCAGAACTGAAATTAGGGCTTCCAGAACCGGTTAGGGTTTCTTGTTAATCGCTAAGGTTTTCTAACCGAACATTGACGTTCTTAATATATACCTAGGGTTTGTTACAAATATCGTTTATCTGAGCAACCCTTGACCCTTAACCACATATTGTACACATATACAACCATATACGCAGAACATATACTCTTATACCCTTAATCCTGAATAATTCACCAAAATTCTTCACAAAATTTTGAAATCCTCAAAATTCATTCTCAAAAATATCAAACGCATACACTTATTTTCTGTCTAGGTTCTAATATTGAACCTTAAATCAATTAATTATAATTTTAAAAAAATTTCTAAATTCTCGGGTTGTCACATTCACCCCTTCTACTAAAAATTTCATCTCCGAAATTTACCTTACACCATACACCATACACCATACACTAGTCATATTCAGCCTTTCATGATACCCAATACATTACTCACAAGAACTAAAAATTTTGAATTGTGCTGAGGGGTTATATAGACTATTGTCTATCATTTTCGCAAAGGTTTATGGAAGACGCCCCCAAAATAGGTATACATTACCCATCTTTAGTCGCTAAATGCATGGTATAAAATTCAAATACAACTTAATTATACAACAATCGTGTAAAATACGACAAAACATAATCTAAGAGATTTAATAAGAATATTGTCATCTAGACAATATCCACACTCAATGGAGTCCTCATTACATTTATTGTCACACTATTTAACAGAATAGTGAGGACTACTAATGCTATCATCTGGACCATCACTCTGTTTCCCGACTAGTCCCGGCTACGTTCTCATTTCTTGAAGAGAATAGTGAAAGAAAGGGTGAGCTTAACAAGCCCAGTAAGAAATATTATGACTAAGATAATGCAGAATAAATTATCATTAGCCTTCAACAATGTTAAACTGATAGAATATAAAAGACAACAAGTTTAACTGCAGCGGAACAAGCAATCCATTACAAAAGTCAAGTAGAGCATAAAATCTATTATCTTCTATGATTTTAAAAGTTTTTCATCAACTTTATTGCTGAGACTCGGCTTAATAAATAAAATCGAATCATCCATGCATCACGGTCAAGGATATTCATGTAATCATCAATGGTCATGATTATACCAAATAATCCTTAGTCATAATCATACCAACAACTGTCCATTAATGAACTACAGGCCAATGAGGACTTTTATCACATCATTCGTCACATTACGGTCATGATTATACCGAATAATCCCTGGTCATAATCATACCAAGTCCATCTATACACGTAAGCCAAAGATGACTTTAATCACAATATAAGCATGAGGATGATGGCAATGACATAATAATTCAATAAAATAAGTTCAAGGATAAATTTTAAAGATTTATAACTTTAATTTATCCAGAAATCAATAACGTCCAAATTGTCAACATGATACTTCTTTGTGGAGTAAAATTCAAGAATGCTCAGAAGAATATTTTCATGAAAAGATATTGGATGAAGCGCATCATCGTTGCCACATGTTGAGTTCCTTTTGAGTGAAGAAACATTTGAGGCTTTTATGATCCATATAGATCTCCACATTCTCTCCATACAGGTAATGCCTCCAAATCTTAAGCGCAAAAACGACTGCTGCCAACTCTAGATCATGAGTAGGATAATTCCTCTCTTATTCTTTGAGTTGTCGTGAGGCATAGGCTATGACTTTCCCATGTTGCATGAGAACACATTCTAATCCTTTGTCTGAAGCATCACTATAGATGACAAATCCCTCCGAGCCAGATGGTATTGTCAGAACAGGTGATGAAATGAGTCTTCTCTTGAGTTCTTGAAAACTCTTCTCACATTCGTCGCTCTAACCGAACTGTGTATCTTTTTGAGTCAGCTGAGTTAATGGAGTAGCGATTTGAGAAAATCCTTCCACGAATCTCTGATAATAACCAGCTAAGCGGAGAAAGCTACGTACTTCGGTCACTGATTTTGGTTTCTCCCAACTTTAAATTGCTTCAATCTTCGCTGGGTTAACAGATATTCCATGATTTGATATCACGTGCCCAAGAAATGCAACTTACTCAAGCCAGAACTCGCATTTCTTTAACTTAGCGTAAAGCTTATTTTTACGAAACTTTTAAAGTATCAGCCTCAAGTGTTGGTCATGGTCTTCATGGGTTTTGGAGTATATGAGGATGTCTTCAATAAAGACGACCACAAAGTGATCCAAATATTTCTTGAATACTCGGTTCATCATGTCCATGAAGGTAGCAGGAGCATTAGTCAATCTAAAAGACATGGCTAGAAATTCATAATGCGCATACCGAGTTCTGAAAGCAATATTTGGAATGTCATCAGTTTTAATCTTCAACTAATGATATCCGAAACGAAGATTAATCTTTGAAAAGAATTTGGCTCCTTGCAACTGGTCAAACAGGTCATCAACGCGAGGCAACGGGTACCTATTTTTGATGGTGACATGATTCAACTATAGATAATCAATACAAAGTCACATACTTCCATCTTTCTTCTTCACGAATAGAATAGGAGTACCCCAAGGAGACGTACTAGGACGAATGAAACTGATGTCTAACAATTCCTATAGTTGGATTTTTAACTCCTAAAGTTCTATAGGAGTCATTCAATATGGGGCTTTGGAAATGGATTTTGTACCGGATTCAAGGTCGATACAAAATTCAACTTCACGCTTTGGGGGTAGGCCAGGAAGTTCTTCAAGGAATACGTCAGGAAATTTATTAACAATAGAAATATCATTCAAATCTGACGTATTTTTATTTAAATCCGTGACATGGGCTAAGAGAGCTTGACATCCGTTTTTTAATAAACGAATAACTTTATAGCTTGATATGACAGTGATTGATTTTAGTGGTTTGGTTTCTTGAATTCGCATAATAGGTTGGTTAGGAATATGAAGGCTAACAACCTTACGAAAATAATCAATTTTAGCATGATGAGTAGTTAACCAATCAGTCCCTAAAATCACATCAAATGCAAGTATTTTTAAAGAAATAAGATCGACAGGTAACGTGCGATTACCGATTTGAATCAAACAAGACTTATAAACAGTGGATGTAATGAAGGTTTCTTCCAATAGAGTTTCAACCGATAAGTCAAAGTCTAATTTCTTCGGAGTCAAATTTAAACGTTGAGCGCAAGTAGGAGAAATAAAAGAATGGGTAGAACTGGTATCAAATAAAGTATAAACTTTGCAAGAGTTTATGATTAGCTTACCCGTGATCACCTCGTTCGGATTCCTCGCTTTTTGGGAGGTTACGATAAACGCTCTCCCTTGAACTACCGATTTTGTCTTGTCTAGGACACCCTTTCATGCCTCCATCCCAGCTGGACTTGACTTTGGTGCACAACAAAATTGGGTTAGGTGACCTTCTTTTTCACAATTGTAACACGCTTTGGACTACATCGCGCAGTTTGGACTGATGTGTCCTTCCCCTCCGCATTTGAAACATATGATAGGTGGTCGTTCTCCTTCCTTAACAATAGGTGCTGGTGCTGACGTCTTTCCATCATTGTTGAATCTCCTCTTCTTGAAATGTCAACTCTTATTGTCATGGCCATGATTACCACTGAAGTGATTATCATTTCTGGCATATTGATTCCCTCCACGTTTGGTGTCACCGCTTCGATGACTGCTATCACTGGTATTATCGACTTGTCGGCTGCTCTCTCTTGGTTGGTTTGTCTCATTATCACGCTCCAATAACTGAGCCCTATTCATAACATCTGAATACAAACACAGTTTGTGAGAAATGAGGTATTGACGTATCTCGGGTTTCAAACATCTTAGAAACATCCGCGTCATTCTCTCCTCATTATCAACCAAGTGGGATGCAAACCGAGACAACTCGGCAAACTTAGCTTCGTAATGTGCCACGGTCATATTGTTTTGCTTAAGCTTGATGAACTCTACCTCCTTCATGTGACGAATACTTTCAGGAAAGTACTTGTCATTGAACAGCTCTTGAAACTTCTCCCAAGATATTTTGAGTGCAGTAGGTTGAGTACGCTTTACAGATTCCCACCAGTAATCTGCCTCTGCTCACAACATGAAGGTGGCAAATGGAACCTTTTGCTCCTCAGAGCATCCCAGGACATCAAATATCTTGTTGATCTGCTTTATCCATGTCTCCACCTTAAGTGGTTTTGGCTCTCCAAAAAACTCTAGTGGTCCCTGAAACACCCCAAAATTCGGTCTACTTTAACATCCAGATTTCGTGCATTACGATCCATCTCCTTCCAAACACACATCATTATATAGCTAAATATAATGACATACATTCTCAAATCCTAGGTTCTCGAAACCTTAAAACCTCTTTCATTACAAATAATGATAATTATATTATTCTTTACACTTGCACAAGTGTCTTTAATCCACCACCAAGGATACATAAACGTTCATTAAACTAGTTTATAGTTTAATTCTATCACTCTATATTACAAGTCTTCACTTGCTCTTCATGCACATTCACATACTGAATGGCACTTCGTCTAGATGCCGATCAGCTTGATCTTTACGGGATCGTTAAGTTCTTTCTAACATCGTAAGCTAAAAATGTTTTTCATTTAAAGCAAGTGTGAGCATTCAATTGCCCAGCAAGTCATAACAGTTGAACAAATAACTTCAAGAGTTTAAACATTCTTCAGAACTTTGATAACCGAATAAAGGTTATGAAGCATCTTGAATAACAGGAAGTCTTGAGTCCTATCATTTTACAACATTCATCACATACTCTTTACACTACTTTCATTCTTTTACCTTTTTCCATACATATCCTGTCTGGCTAGAATCATTAGCACAGACTTAACAATAACAGTTTATGTATAAACAGAACATACTAGTATTGAACAGTTCAATCACAGAACAGTTCATCTCAAAGAAACACCGAAGTGTTCACATTGTGGCACCAGGCCTCATACGTTCTACCACCTTGTACAAATATCGCACATTCGCACATAGACAAAACTTCTCAAGTTTAACATCTGAGAAGTTTAAGAACTAGCATTCATGTAAAATATGAATGAAGTTAGAAAAACTTGCCTTACACACAGCTACAACTTATAGTTTACGCTGAACTGCTCATTCCAATTCGTATGTAGCACATAAGAAAATAGCATGTATACCAATTAGTCATATACTTGACTTACGCATTGGTTTACTTAACTTTACTTCTTAAGGTTTGCGTTCTTGTAATTTAATCTTACGCGACTAACTTTCATTACCACTTTATGGCTTTATGACATACGGAGATGTCTTATTCATATATTTATCATCTTGGATTATTTACATTCATATCTTCTTCTTATAACTTCTATAGGACTCAGCATACATCGCTTCTCTACTAGTAGTCCATATGACAACCATCAAAGGTTACGATTGTACCATAACTTAAATTCATCTAACTTATCCGAACTATTAAACTATCAAGTTCGTTAAGTTAACTTCTTATTCCTTATGACTTTCTGGCAACTAAATACCATACCTCAGGATTCATTCTTTATCGTCTAAGTCATATAGTCATTTGTATACTCAGAACAATCCTTCAATGTTAATACTATGAGACCATAGCGTTAAACATTTTATATTAACTTATTCATACCTTAAAACGTCTGGTTCATTCAACTCAGAACGTTTTCCAAGTTATAACATTAACTCGGCTTCTTTACGCTATACGTTATTATCTTCCATTCATTTTCTTCACCGTTCACGGTTAAACAACATTCTTCATTACCTTACGGTCAAACCATACACGAAGTGTAGGTTCTGCTCGTTCAATATTCACGTACACTCAACCCTCAAGCTAGCTAAAGTGTTTAACGCTTACTTCATTCCAACATTCTTTATCCGACTCATCCTAGGACTTTCATTAATTTCATTACCATTTGTTATAGCTTTTCTTGATAAATCATATCTTACTTACTACTTTCGTCAACGTCTAAGTCATACCACCATTGTATGCTTAGAACATTCGTCCGACGCGAATACGATTCACGAGGATCACTTACGTATTCAGCGTTCATGTTGCACATCTCTTAATCTGTCATTCAACCTTTACTCAAGGTTTCAATTGCTCTACATCGTTATCCATCCCATGAACCCCATGTTCATTATTCTTTCTTAATGTCGAAGTCATACCGTTCGTTGTATGCTAAGACCGACCATTCATTGCAACAACGTTGCGTTCATAGCGTCTAAACACTTTACACTTATCTCCCCTTACCATGACATAACATCGGAATGTTATTCATTACCATCATCACTCAACGTCTAAGGAGTCGCAATCATAGCAATCCCTCGCGTTCGTTCATTACGACTACGGTCCCAGGATATCGGTTACGTAATCTAGCGCTTACATTCTCTATCTTTTAATCTTTTCGTTCAACCTTTAATAAATGTTTAGAACACTTGATTAAGTGTTACATTACATGAACTAGATGTTCATAATTCTTTCTTGCACATCCCCCAGTAATTGAGCACATAAAGTCTCATTTCTGGGCCTTGCCCTGCACTGGCGCTGCGGCGCCGTGCCCCTTCCTCTCTCTCTCTCGCTGCGGCGCGACCCACGTCTATCTCTTCCCTTTGGTCTGGCACTGCGGCGCCAAACCCTTCGTTATCTCTCGCGCTGCGCCGCCAGCTAACAGTACCTGAGGCTCCGAGCTTGCGTTGCGGCACCACTTCTTAAAGCTCAGTCGGCGCTGCGGCGCCAAGCCTAAACCCTAGAAATTTTTCTAAGTGTTAAATCCGATTCGAGACGCTTACTTCCCGTTCTCATAACTTCTTCGTTATAACTCGGAACAAGATCGTTCCAAAGTCATTCTCTTCCTTATCTTACGTACTTCAATACCCCTCAGACAGAACTTCATTCTAAATCTGTTAACTTGCCATTCGATTGTCTTAATCTACACCATTTGGTCATTTTTACGCTTTTAACGTTCTTCGCTCGTTTGTCCGTAATTCGGTCATCCGAACTCGAAACTCGTTCGTTCTTGAGTCCACGACTCATATTTTCTACATTCTCTTACTTTATTATGAAACCCTACACGTTCGAGTTCATTTAATAACTTTCTAATTCTCGTTCATCTTTTACAAAAATTTTGTCATAACTTCGTTATAGCTACGTTTTAATCTGTTCTTCATGAATTTTTCTTCCATTCCTAACCAAGCAATATGTAACTAACTTATACACGATGGTTTTAAGCTTGTCCATCAATAACAATTATCCTACGATAGTTTTAAACTTGTCCATCAACAACAATTATCCTCCGATGGTTTTAAATTTGTCCATCAACAACGTTCTTCGTGTTCTTCGTTCGTTCTTCGTTTTAATCGATATTTTGGATTACGATTCTACTTTTTCTTAGAAGTTGATGTTATAGAACATCATTCCTTACTTAATTCATCTACTCGTTTATAAGATTCATTCGGATCGCTCACAATCCTTACAACACTTATAATTCCTTAAGAAATTTATAAAATAAACTTCTAACTCTTATTTCTTCATTTTTTTCATGATTTCAACCATATGAAATCATTCCTAACTTCTTTTACTTCTTATTCTCCTTAAGCTATATTTTAAACATAGAAAACTTAAAGAAAAATATTAGAAGAACTAGGGTTCGGATTACCATTCTTCTTTAATCTTCTTCCGTTATACAAAGCCGGCGATTTGCGAGCTTTTCTATTTCACGATCATTTTTGATCCGAGCCTTCATGCTCAATCTCTTCCTTCTACCTCTTCATCCGAGCTTTCTCTCTCTCTCTCTCTCTCTCTCAATTTATAGGATTTTCAAAATCCCAAAAAAATGAACATAAGCTTTCTATTTATAGAATTTCAAGGCTAGGGGTAGTTTGGTCATCATCCCCCACCTCCTTACTATTCCCACCTCCTCCAACACTTAGCCACCAAGTAAACTTGGCCTCCACCCTTACTTGGTGGCCAAGTGGCCGCAACACATGCCCATGGGTCATCCCATGGGTTGCCCTAATGGTTCTTACCCATCCGTTTACCCATCGGTTCGATCCGCGATTTCTTTTCTTGGTTTGGTCCTTAACCCTAATTCTTATTGGGCCTATCTTGGGCTTGATTATCACAAAGCATTGGGCTTGACATAATCCAAGTCCAATTAGATTCTACAAAGTTCACGAACTCAAAGTCCATTAAGACTAATCGTATTCTACGCATTCCATTCTCGTATTCTCGTATTCTCTTCGTATATCGTTCGTACGATATTTGTATTATACGTCGTACTAATCATCGTACTATACTCGTATAATAACTAGTATTATACTCGTATCTCTCACGCATAATAACCCTAGTTATTATACGTACTCATTAAAATTCTCGAAAATTACTTTTCCTAACCCTTAGGTTTTACGTTTGTAGGCGAAAACTTCGTTTTTGCCATAACTGAAATATTATTGAATATTCCATCACGTCTCAACATTTTACGTAATTGTTAACTTATCGGAATTTCAAAATAAAACTCCAAGCAGAAACTAATGAATAGTGCATATTTCGTTTTTTTTCTCGAAAATATTTTTGTTCCCGAAAAACTTCTATTTTTGTCTTGAAAATTCTTACTCACTTAAACTAGCTCGTAGCCAGAATACTCCCGACTTATAATCATCCTAGGTCATAGAACGATTAATAAACACTTAGCATAGAATATTATTAATAAAAATTCATTTTATTAATAACTAATTCTTTAAACCTAAATTCTGGATAATCCAAAGTTTTAGGTTGTTACATTCTTCCCTCCTTATAAAAATTCCGTCCTCGGAATTTCATAAAACCAAACCCTTACCCGGGTTCTCACATTCTTCCCTTCTTCACAAAATTTCGTCCTCAAAATTTTAGCTTACATTTCTTCTCAACTTCTCTTCAAAGAAGTTCTTATCTTTCCATCATTCCAATCTCCATAACCTATCAAGAATCATGAAGTAAAAGGAATAGCGAGGAATATAAAATATCCTTTAAAACATTTCATACTTTTGCTGAAGGGTCAAATTGACCATGAACTCTTTCCTAGGTTAAACAGCCTTTCGCCATAAACCGTTCTTTTCATGGTAGGTTTACAATCACAAAGAAGGTAAACTACCTCTTTCCATACGTAGGTGATCAACCTATCGTATATCCCCATTTCGGGGTATATTCACCTCGGACTTAATCATTAGATTCCGTACCAAAACAATTTGGCTTGGCATAACTTTTTAAAAAGAAGCTCGATTTTCTTATAACATGACATACCATTTGTCTTAGCCAAATCAATTAGCTTAGACCATACCAATAAATTGGACATCAACTTGAAACATTCGTCTAGTCAACTCAATTGACATCGACTACTTCTTTAAATTCTTTTCGCAATACATCAAAATGTTTTATGATGTCATGATACCGTACTCTTCACAGTACGTTGAGGACTTCGTCAGTTTATAACTTCATCATTATACATCATACCATAGTGGTTTGTTGATCCTAAGATCACATTCCACCAGGTTCAATTGCATTAACAACTCCATCTTTTTACCATCCTTGCATCAAATGTACGGATGATATAAAAATTCTTTTTGATATTTTTAAATCAACTTCTGTCTAGCCGAAGCAACTAGCATATACATAAAAAGAATAGATCTTTTAAAATCCATTGGTTCCAAAAGTTGAACCAATTCTTTCTTTTTCAAAATGTACATTTTAGCACGATTTGAATAAACTTTGAAATCTAGCATAGCTAGAGGATTTGGAATATCCTATTCTCCATCTTCCTTCATTGTCTTACTGCGACAATACTTAAACTTCTCTAGCACCTTTAATGCTAAGTCTACTGAAAATACTTCGTTTCCAATCTAAACATCTCCATACTTTAATACAGTCCATCAAATTACCACACATTATGAGTTCAGGAACTTTCCATAATAGTATGAGTTTAAGAACATCCAGACAGACCTTAGGCGTCCATTCGCTGAGACGTTCAAAAATATACCATATTATTATGAGTCACGAACTTACCATAAGTATGAATTTCAAGAACTCGCACCTATCTTATCGTTCTCTACCTATCAAGTATATACATGAGAAAAGATTCACCTTCTCATCATATACATCTTAATAGCATAACCAATTCCAATGATTATCACTGTAATAAACTGAGTAGTTGTTACACCAAAGCACAAACCTCTGCCCATAACAAAGGTTCATACAACTCAGCCATCACATGAGTCCTCAATTGAAATCTTACAACTTCTAAATTTCTCTTTACTTAATACGAATTTTCTTTAATTCGTATGCAATCCTTCTCAACTCAATCTGAGTTCATCTTCCCGTACTACTTCATAGTACCATTCATTCATAGCATTAGCTATAAATCATTCATCGTTTAACAGCTCATCTGTTACTACGATTTACTATGATCACGTGGTGATCTTCTTCCTTAATCGTTTAACTCAACGATTTTCTTATCCTTCTCTCTACGATTATAGTCTTAGGTACTCTTACCTAAGAATTATAACCTATAGCTTTGATACCAATCTCTAACGCCCTGAAATTCAGTCTACTTTCACATCCAAATTCCGTACGTCACGATCCCATCTCCTTCCAAACACACATCATTATATAGCTAAATATAATGACATTCATTCTCAAATCCCAGGTTCTCGAAACCTTAAAACCTCTTTCATTACAAATAATGATAATTACATTATTCTTTACATCTTGCACAAGTGACTTTCATCCGCCACCAAGGATACATAAACGTTCATTAAACTAGTCTATAGTTTAATTCTATCACTATATATTGCAAGTCTTCACTTGCTCTTCACGCACATTCACATACTGAATGGCACTTCGTCTAGATGCCGATCAGCTTGATCTTTACGGGATTCTTAAGTTCTTTCTAACATCGTACGCTAAAAATGTTTTTCATTTAAAGCAAGTGTGAGCATTCAATTGCCCAGCAAGTCATAACAGTTGAACAAACAACTTCAAGAGTTTAAACATTCTTCAGAACTTCGATAACCGAACAAAGGTTATGAAGCAGCTTGAATAATAGGAATAGTCTCGATTCCTATCATTTTACAACATTCATCACATACTCTTTACACTACTTTCATTCTTCTACCTTTTTCCATACATATTCTGTCTAGCTAAAATAATTAGCACAGACTTAACAATAACGGTTCATGTATAAACAGAACATACTTGTATTGAACAGTTCAATCACAGAACAGTTCATCTCAAAGAAACACCGAAGTGTTCACATTGTGGCACCAGGCCTCATACGTTCTACCACCTTGTACAAATATCGCACATTCGCACATATACAAAACTTCTCAAGTTTAACATCTGAGAAGTTTAAGAACTAGCATTCATGTAAAATATGAATGAAGTTAGAAAAACTTGCCTTACGCACAGCTACAACTTATAGTTTACGCTGAACTGCTCATTCCAATTCGTATGTAGCACATAAGAAAATAGCACGTATACCAATTAGTCATATACTTGACTTACGCATTGGTTTACTGAACTTTACTTCTTAAGGTTTGCGTTCTTGTAATTTAATCTTACGCGACTAACTTTCATTACCAGTTTATGGCTTTATGACATACGGAGATGTCTTATTCATACATTTATCATCTTGGATGATTTACATTCATATCTTCTTCTTACAACTTCTATAGGACTCAGCATACATCGCTTCTCTGCTAGTAGTCCATATGACAACCATCAAAGGTTACGATTGTACCACAACTCAAATTCATCTAACTTATCCGAACTATTAAACTATCAAGTTCGTTAAGTTAACTTCTTATTCCTTACGACTTTTTGGCAACTAAATGCCATACCTCAGGATTCATTCTTTATCGTCTAAGTCATACAGTCATTTGTATACTCGAAACGATCCTTCCATGTTACTACTATGAGATCATAACGTTAAACATTTTATATTAACTTATTCATACCTTACTACGTCCGGTTCATTCAACTCGGAACGTTGTCCAAGTTATAACATTAACTCGGCTTCTTTACGCTATACGTTATTATCTTCCATTCATTTTCTTCACCGTTTACGGTTAAACAACATTCTTCATTACCTTACGGTCAAACCATACACGGAGTGTAGATTCTGTCCATTTAATATTCACGTACACTCATCCCTTAAGCTAGCTAAAGTGTTTAACGCTTACTTCATTCCAACATTCTTTATCCGACTCACCCAGCGACTTTCATTAATCTCATTACCATTCGTTATGGATTTTCTTGATAAATCATATCTTACTTACTACTTTCGTCAACGTCTAAGTCATACCACCATTGTATACTTAGAACGTTCGTCCGACGCAAATACGATTCACGAGGATCGTTTACGTATTCAGCGTTCACGTTGCTCATCTCTTAATCTCTCATTCAACCTTTACTCAAGGTTTCAATTGCTCTACATCGTTATCCATCACATGAACCCCATGTTCATTATTCTTTTTTAATGTCGAAGCTATACCGTTCATTGCATGCTAAGACCGACCGTTCATTGCAACAACGTTGCGTTCATAGCGTCTAAACACTTTACACTTATCTCCCCTTACCATGACATAACATCGGAATGTTATTCATTACCTTCATCACTCAACGTCTAAGGAGTCGCAATCATAGCAATCCCTCACATTCGTTCATTACGACTACGGTCCCCGAATATCGGTTACATAATCTAGCGCTTACATTCTCTATCTTTTAATCTCTTTTAATCGTTTCGTTCAACCTTTAATAAAGGTTTAGAACACTTGATTAAATGTTACATTACGTGAACTAGATGTCCATAATTCTTTCTTGCACATCCCCCAGTAATTGAGCACATAAAGTCTCATTTCTGGGCCTTGCCCTGCACCGGCGCTGCGGCGCCGTGCCCCTTCCTCTCTCTCTCGCTGCGGCGCAACCCACGTCTCTCTCTTCCCTTTGGTCTGGCGCTGCGGCGCCAAACCCTTCGTTATCTCTCACGCTACGGTGCCAACTAACAGTACCTGAGGCTCCGAGCTCGCGCTACGGCATGACTTCTTAAAGCTCAGCCGGCGCAGCGGCGCCAAGCCTAAACCCTAGAAATTTTTCTAAGTGTTGAATCCGATTCGAGACGCTTACTACCCGTTCTCATAACTTCTTCGTTATAACTCGGAACGAGATCATTCCAAAGCCATTCTCTTCCTTATCTTATGTACTTCAATACCCCTTAGACAGAACTTCATTCTGAATCCGTTACCTTGCCATTCAATTGGCTTAATCTACACCCTTTGGTCATTTTTACGCTTTTAATGTTCTTCGCCTGTTCGTCCGTAATTCGGTCATCCGAACTCGGAACTCGTTCGTTCTTGAGTCCACGACTCACATTTTCTACATTCTCTTACTTTCTTATGAAACCCTACATGTTCAGGTTCATTTAATAACTTTCTAATTCTCGTTCATCTTTTATGAAAATTTTGCCTTAACTTCATTATAGCTAAGTTTTAATACGTTCTTCATGAACGTTTCTTCCGTTCCTAACCAAGTAATATGCAACTAACTTATACGTGATGGTTTTAAGCTTGTCCATCAACAAAAATTATCCTACGATGGTTTTAAACTTGTCCATCAACAACAATTATCCTACGATAGTTTTAAATTTGTCCATCAACAATGTTCTTCGTGTTCTTCGTCCGTTCTTCGTTTTAATCGATATTTTGGATTACGATTCTACTTTTTCTTGGAATTTGATGTTATAGAACACCATTCCTTACTTAATTCATCTACTCGTTCATAAGATTCATTCGGATCGCTCAAAATCCTCACGAATCTTATACTTAAGAAATTAATAAAATAAACTTCTAACTCTTATTTCTTCATTTTCTCATGATTTCAACCATATGAAATCATTCCTAACTTCTTTTACTTCTTATTCTCCTTAAGCTATGCTTTAAACATAGAAAACTTAAAGAAAAATATTAGAAGAACTAGGGTTCGGATTACCATTCTTCTTTAATCTTCTTCCGTTTTACAAAGCCGGCGATTTGCGAGCTTTTCTATTTCACGATCACTTTTGATCCGAGCCTTCATGCTCAATCTCTTCCTTCTCCCTCTTTATCTGAGCTCTCTCACTCTCTCTCGAGTTATAGGATTTTCAAAATCCCAAAATAATGAACATAAGCTTTCTATTTATAGAATTTCAAGGCTAGGGGTAGTTTGGTCATCATCCCCTACCTCCTTACTATTCCCACCTCCTCCAACACTTAGCCACCAAGTAAACTTGGCCTCCACCCTTACTTGGTGGCCAAGTGGCCGCCCCACATGCCCATGGGTCATCCCATGGGTTGCCCCAATGGTTCTTACCCATCTGTTTACCCATCGGTTCGATCCGCGGTTTCTTTTCTTGGTTTGGGCCTTAACCCTAATTCTTATTGGGTCTATCTTGGGCTTGATTATCACAAAGTATTGGGCTTGACATAATCCAAGTCCAATTGGATTCTACAAAGTCCATGAACTCAAAGTCCATTAAGACTAATCGTATTCTACGCATTCCATTCTCGTATTCTCATATTCTCTTCGTATATCGTTCGTACGATATTCGTATTATATGTCGTACTATACTCGTATAATAACTAGTATTATACTCGTATCTCTCATGCATAATAACCCTAGTTATTATACGTACTCATTAAAATTCTTGAAAATTACTTTTCCTAACCCTTAGGTTTTACGTCCGCAGGCGAAAACTTCGTGTTTGCCATAACGAAATATTATTGAATATTCTATCAGGTCACAACATTTTACGTAATCGTTAACTTCTCGGAATTTCAAAATAAAACTCCTAGCAAAAATTGATGAATAGTGCTTATTTCGTCTTTTTTTCCCGAAAATATTTTTATTCCCGGAAAACTTCTATTTTCGTCTTGAAAATTCTTACTCGCTTAAACTAACTCGTAGCCAGAATACTCCCGACTTATAATCATCCTAGGTCGTAGAACGATTAATAAACACTTAGCGCATATATAGTATTAATAAAAATTTATTTTATTAATAACTAATTCTTTAAACCTAAATTCTGGATAATTCAAAATTCCAAGTTATTACAGTCTCAGCTCCTTGAACTGCTTAGTGGTGACCGTCCGAGAGTTGTCAGTGTTTCCACCTACATTTTGGACAGGAGCCGCTCTCACCTGATGTTGCATGAATTGCATAAAGCCTCTGAACATTCCATCATTCACCATTTCATCGGTGTTATTGTTTACATGAGGATTATTGTCTTTGTGTTTCACATTACCCTTGGTATTGATCGTTGGTGACTCAACGGTCTCATGTGCTTCATTGCTTTATCTCAACATTTTCGGATGCCATTTTCAAATACTGCCACAAAATAAGAGTTATTTAACATATCACATATTATCCTTATACTCTGGCCGACCAATTAAATACCAAATAAACTTAGGTAGGTCATACTAGCGAAGAAATTTCCCGTTTCTCCCCTCCTAGTTCTTGTCTCACATCTTAGCCAGGGATCATATCCCTAAGCTTTGATACCAACTGTGACACCCCCAAAACAGTTATACATCACCCATCTTGAGTCGCCAAATATATGGTATAAAATTCAAATACAACTTAATTATATAACAGTCGTGTAAAATACGACAAAACATAATCTAAGAGTTTTAATAAGAATATTATCATCTGGACAATATCCATACGCAATGGAGTCCACATTACATTTATTGTCACACTATTTAACAGAATAGTGAGAACTACTAATGCTATCATATGGACCGTCACTCCGTTCCCCGACTAGTCCCGGCTACGTTCTCATTTTCTGATGAGAACAATGAAAGAAAGGGTATTCTTGGTCATAATCATACCAACAACTGTCCATCAATGAACTATAAGCCAATGAGGACTTTTACCACATCATTCGTCACATTATGGTCATGATTATACCGAATAATCCCTGGTCATAATCATACCAAGTCCATCTATGCACGTAAGCTAAAGATGACTTTAATCACAATATAAGCATGAGGATGATGACAATGACATAATAATTCAATAAAACAAGTTCAAGAGTAAATTTTAAAAATTTATAATTTTAATTTATCCAGAAATCAATAACGTCCAAATTGTCAAAATGATACTTCTTTGTGGAGTAAAATTCAAGAATGCTCAGAAGAATATTTCCATGAAAAGATATTGGATGAAGCTCAAATATCAAGGATATTCCACTAATTTCATGGAGTATAGAAACCAAAACTTTAACCAACTGAGTATAATACAATATATGAAACTGCAAATAGATTTTTTCCTGCTATGCGGTAATTCACGTAGACAGATCATTTCCACAATTTAATAAGGAATGAATACGAAGGATCATTCACCATGTATGCGGTAATCCACATAGACAGGTTATTCCAACAGAATAATAAAGAATGGAATAACAGAAGAATTCACCAGGCGTGCGTAATCCGTACAGACAGGTTATTCCAACATAATAATAAAGAATGGAACTAGGTCATGCGTAACCCGCACAAACAGGATATTCTAACAGAATAATAAAGAATGGAATAACAACAGAATTCACCAGGCATGCGATAGACCGCACAGACAAGTTATTTCAACAGAATAATAAAGAATAGAATAACAGAAGAATTTCACCATGTATGCGGTACTTCGCATAGACAGGTTATTCCAATATAATAATAAAGAATGGAATAACAACTCTTATGAGTATTGAAAGAAAATAACTCTCTTCATGAATACGAAAAAATAATACTCATTACCTTAGAAAAACTGGATACTGAAATAGTGAGAAACTGGATACTGGAATAGTGAGGTAGCAGACTTCTCTTCTTCTTTCTCTCTATAATTTCTCTCTATAATAATTGCTCTAAAGCTTTTGTGAATTGGTGATAAATGAAGGAAGAATAAGCTTCTATTTATAGAAAAATATAGTTTCGATAATTACACGTTTTGGGGCTCGAAATATTACAGTATAATTCTTTCCTCTTTTTCTTCTTTTTTAATTTAGTCCTACAAGTATTATAAAACTTGCACCACCTCCCCTAATAGTAAATAATGTGAATCAATAGTTCAATCATATAAATCAATAGTTATAATCATGTGAAAATATAAATTACAGTATAGTACCTCCATCTATACCTCCATTTTTAACTTAGTCATGCAAATATTATCAATCTTGCACCAACTCCCCTAATAGTACAAGAATGTGAATCAATAGTACACACATGTGACCAAATAGTTATAATCATGTGAATTAAAAGCAATTAATTGCTCATTTATCCGATTAATTACCCGACTGGTCAGTATAACTTCCAGACATCAATTAATATCGAAATAAATGTCGATTTCCACCAACACTAATAATTCCAACAAAATAGAACTATTAATTTCATCTTTAATCAATACGAACTTATTCATCATTAATATTATAATTCATAATATTTAACAACCAGGTCGTTCCCAGGAAAGAGGGGGCTTTCTGATAAGGATTTCTCCTTATTGGGGCGTAATTAGGTGACCAAACCTCTCCTTGACAGAACTTCTAGACATTTTCAATATTGCAAATAATAATATGAATAACTTTGCCGTCTCAATTATTGATTTAATAATATAACATATTATGCAGATGATATTGTGACAATAATTGAATCAATAATATGAGAGATATGATGCAGTAATTACTGTAGCAATAATTGAGTATAACTGAGATACTTTTCACGTAAGCATCAATAATCAATACTGTGTTTACTATGCAACCACGCGTATTACTGTACTTTTACTACCGAAAAGTTCAACAGTTTTAACGGTAACACTTTCGCCGTTATTTTTATAAAATGATAATTCTGTCGTTTTCTAACTACGACAATACTTCTGTTGTGGGGTCCACTAATGATTGTGCCGTCATACGAATATTCCCTGTTAAAACGAATATTCCCCGACCAATCGAATATTATATAACCACTTGCTTACTTTGCAATATTTATAAATATTACCCACAACTATAACATCATATCAAATCCACACCATAATATTCAAAAATATATTTCGAGAAATTTATTTTTTATTCATAAAAGTTGGGGTCTTACATATGGGGCTCTCACAACTCCTTTCCATGGAGCAACATGTAACAACACATGATCTCCAATATTAAATTTTACGTCCTTTCGATGAAGATCAGCATAACTCTTTTGTCGATCTTGTGAGATTTTTATACGTTGTCGGATTGTTTGAATCTTTTTCGTAGTCATTGTTAGAGTTTATGCCCTAGAGGCCAATTATTTGATGTAATTGCTTAACATTTGATATTATTGTTGATTGAATAAATAAATGATTTTATTATGGTTTTAATTACTGCGTAATATAATTGTTAACATAATAAAATTCCTTAGAATAGTGATACAAATTATATAGTTTCAAGTATGTGACTTGAACATGAGATTATATAATTACAATTAGTATCATTGTTCTTAAATGTCCCTAGTCAAGTATCATTGTTGATGGGACAACAATGATGCATTGAGACTAGTATGTGGATTGACTGATGACCAAATCTCATTGGTCATAAATATATGAGATATTAAGTCAATGCATAGGTACATGTTAGAGAACAATGTACTAGACAGACCCACCATGAGAATTCTATATGGAGCATTATGCGAAGTGTCATTAGCAATTCTCATAGTGACAATGATGTAATGGTCCTCCGACCTGAAACCGTTATATTACTATACGAGAATTTATGTACTTTGATATCATCAAATGTCACCTTTAATAGGGTGGACTATAAAGGTGATTATTGGGTTCATTATGAATCGTGTGAGTAATATGAGTGATCTAGATGGAATTTAACCATCCTATATTTTATAGGTGATATCCATAGGCCTCTTGATTGAGTAGGACTATGAAATGCATGGCCATGCTCAAATAGTGATTTGTTTCATATAGTCTACTCATTGATCAAGAAAACTCATATTAAATTATGAAGAGTATGACACATTCCATGACTCGAGTTTAATCTAGGATATTAAGGTTAAAAGGATTAAATTACATTGAAACATTGGTCACGAAAAGGTTGCATCGAATCATCGATCTTATTATTACTTGGGTAGCAGTGATGCATTACTAGATGCCGCTCACTGTTTTTAACTTTATAATATGATTTTAAGGTTATTGCCAACGTAATAATAACCTATAGGGTCGCACACAAAGAACGTAATTAAAAGGAAATTAATTTAAATTGTAAAGATTTAAATATGTCAATATGATTGATATAATTTTAAATTACGAATTTAAATTAATAGGATAATTTTTATATAGGTATATTAATTAAGTAAGACTTAATTAAAATATATATAAATTCGGATTTTAATAATATTAGGTTTTGATTAATTTCTCCTGACTGCTATATATATGATGTATATCAGACTTTAGGTTTTACGTCAAAACAAAACCCTAGCCGCTCTTAGAGAGAGACTAGAGAAAACAGTTCTGAAAATCCTCATCCTTAGTGGCTAGTACCGCGATTCCTTCTTCTGCAGATCGTAGGACGATTCGCGGAGCGTTCGTGTGGATACCGTAGAGACGCAGTCGGTTTGTATTGCGTTGGAGATTCGAGGCGCAGTCGATTTCAGATTCTCGTTTTCATATTCGGTATAATCTCTAAACCTCTTAATTAATTGATTTTTCGCATGGATCCTGTTTTAGGGTTTCGGAAATTACTTTAAAATTTTAATTTCCGCTATGCGTTTCTGTGCTGAAACCCTACAGTCATACGTACCAACTCCTGTCCTAACAACGTTGCTTCATCCACCTCATCCCAGCATACTGGAGAACGACACTTTCTTCCATAAAATGCCTAAAATGGAGCCACGCCAATACTTTCTTGATAACTGTTGTTATAGGAATACTCCACCAATGGTAAGAACTTGTCCCAACTTCCTTTGAAGTCAAGAACACAGAGTCTTAATTAATCTTTAAGAGTTTGAATAGTCCTCTCCGACTGCCCGTCCGTTTGAGGATGATATGCTGAACTAAATCGTAAATTCGTGCTCATAGCTTTTTGCAAACTAACCCAAAATCGTGAAGTGAAACCTTAAGAAACCTTGGGAAGAACAGTAACGAAATCTATGATAATGTGCTCCCACTTCCATTCTATAATTTCAAGTGGTTACAATGGACCTTTTGGCACTTGATGCTCTGCCTTGACTCATTGACAAGTTAGACATCTTGAGATAAACCCCGCTATCTCTCTCTTTATATTGCTCCACCAAAATGTATGTCGAAGATCACGATACATTTTGGTACTCCCATGATGGATTGCAAACGGTGTGTTGTGCACCTCCATCATGATTTTATACTTTAAGTCAGAATCGTTAGGAACATAAAGTCTGGAGTTTACTCGAAGTATTCCTTCTTCATCGATTCTTGCTTCCGGAATAGCACCTTCATGCACTTTCTTCCTCATATACATCAGCTCCAGGTCTACAGCTTGAGCAACTTTAACTTTATCGATTAAAGTTGGTTCTACTCGTATATTTTCCATCATAACATGGGTCAATGGAGTCTTTAACTCTATCTCCATCCTTTGTAAGTCATACAAAATGGGCCTTTGAGTTGACAATATCACACTCGTAGCCGTATATGATCTTCTACTCAATGCGTCAGCTACTACATTCGCTTTTCCAAGATGGTATTGAATGGTATGATCGTAATCTTTCAATAGCTCAAGCCATCGTCGTTGTCGCATGTTGAATTCCTTTTGAATGAAGAAATATTTGAGGCTTTTATGATCCGTATAGATCTCCACCTTCTCTTCATACAGGTAATCCCTCTAAATCTTAAGCGCAAAAACGACAGCTACCAACTCTAGATCATGAGTAGGATAATTCCTCTCATATTCCTTGAGTTGTCGTGAGGCATAGGCTTTGACTTTCCCATGTTGCATGAGAACACATCCTAAACCTTTGCCTGAAGCATCGCTGTATATGACAAATCCCTTCAAACCAGCTGGTATTATTAGAACAGGTGCTGAAATGAGCCTCCTCTTGAGTTCTTGAAAACTCTTCTTACATTCCTCGCTCCAATCGAATTTTATATCTTTTCGAGTTACCTGAGTTAATGGATTAGCGATTCGAGAAAATCCTTCCACGAACCTCCGATAATAACCAGCTAAGCTGAGAAAGCTACGTACTTCAGTCACTGACTTAGGTTTCTCCCAGCTTTGAATTGCTTCAATCTTTGTCGGGTCAACAGATATTCCGTGATTTGATATTACGTGCCCAAGGAATACTACTTCCTCAAGCCAGAAATTGCATTTCTTCAACTTGGCATATAACTTGTTTTCACGAAGCTTTTGGAGTATCAGCCTCAGGTGTTGCTCATGATCTTCACGGCTTTTGGAGTAAATGATGATATCATCAATAAAGACAACCACAAAGTGATCCAAATATTCCTTGAATACTCGGTTCATCATATCCATGAAGGCAACAGGAGCATTAGTCAATCCAAAAGACATGACTAGGAATTCGTAATGCCCGTACCGAGTTCTGAAAGTAGTCTTTGGAATGTCATCAATTTTAATCTTCAACTGATGATATTCAGAACGAAGATCGATATTTGAAAAGAATTTGGCACCTTGCAACTAGTTAAACAGGTCATCAATACGAGACAACGAGTACCTATTTTTGATGGTGACATGATTCAACTCCCGATAATCAATACAAAGTCGCATACTTCCATCTTTCTTCTTCACGAATAGAACAGGTGCACCCCAAGGAGACGTACTAGGTCAAATGAAACCGATGTCTAACAATTCTTGTAGTTAGATTTTTAAATCCTAAAGTTCAATAGGAGCCATTCGATAAGGGGCTTTCGAAATGGGTTTTGTACCGGATTCAAGGTCAATACCAAACTCGATTTTACTCTCCGGGGGTAGGCCAGGAAGTTCATTGGGGAATACATTAGGAAATTTATTAACAATAGAAATATCATTCAAATCTGACGTATTTTTATTTAAATCTATGACATGGGCTAAGAAAGCCTGACATCCGTTTTTTAATAAACGAATAGCTTTATGACTTGATATGACAGTGATTGACTTTAGTGGTTTAGTTGCTTGAATTCGCATAATAGGTTGGTTAGGAATATGAAAACTAACAACCTTACAAAAATAATCAATTTTTATATGATGAGTAGTTAACCAATCAATCCCTAAAATCACATCAAATGCAAGTATTTTTAAGCAAATAAGATCGATAGGTAATGTGAGGGTACCGATTTGAACCAAATAAGACTTATAAATAGTGGATGTAAGAAGATTTCTCCCAACAGAGTTTCAACAGATAAGTCAAAGCCTAATTTCTCTAGAGTTAAATTTAAATGTTGAGCGCAAGTAGGAGAAATAAAAGAATGGGTAGAACCGGTATCAAATAAGGTATAGACTTCGCTAGAATTTATGAATAGCATACTCATGATTACTTCGTTCGGATTCCTCGATTTTTAGGAGGTTACTATAAATGCTCTCCCTTGAACTACCGGTTTTATTTTGTCTGGGATGGCCTTTGATGCCTCTATCCCAATGGACTTGACTTCGGTGAGCGACAAAATCAGGCAAGGTGACCTTCTCTTTCGTAATTATAACACGCTTTGGATTGCTGCGTACAATTTGGACTGATATGTCCCTCCCCTCCGCATTTGTAACATATGATTGGCTGTCGTTCCCCTTCCTTAACAACAGGTGCTGGTGATGATGTCTTTCCATCATTGTTGAATCTCCTCTTCTTAAAATTTTCACTTCTATTATCTTGGTCATGATTACCACTGAAGTGGTTACCATTTCTGGCATGTTGATTTCCTCCACGTTTGTTGTCACCGCTTCGATGACTGCTACCACTGGTATTATCATTTTATCGGCTGCTCTTTCTTGGTTGGGTTAACTCGTTATCGCGCTCTAATAACTGAGACCTATTTACAACATTTAAATACAAACACAGTTTGTGAGAAATTAAGTATTGGCGTATCTCGGGTTTCAAACCTCTTAGAAATATTCGCGTCATTCTATCCTCATTATCAACCAAGTGGGATGCAAACCGGGATAACTCGGCAAACTTAGCTTCGTACTGTGACACGATCATATTTTTCTACTCCAGCTTAATGAACTCTACCTGCTTAATGTGACGAATACTTTCGGGAAAGTACTTGTCACTGAACAGTTCTTGAAATTTCTCCCAAAACATCTTCAGTGCGGCAGGTTGAGTACGCTTTACAGATTCTCACCAGTAATCTACCTCTCCTCGCAACATAAAGGTGGCAAAGGGAACCTTTTACTCCTCGGAGCATCCTAAGACATCAAATATCTTGGTGATCTACTTTATCTATGTCTCTGCCTTAAGTAGTTTTGGCTCTCCAATAAACTCCGATGGTCCCAGCTCCTTAAACTGTTTAGCAGTGACCGTCCGAGAGTTGTCATTATTTCCACCTGTATTTTGAACATAAGTCATTCTCGCCTGATGTTGCATGAATTGTATAAAGCCTCTGAACATCCCATTGTTCATCATTTGGTCAGCGTTGTTGTTGTCCTTAGTATTATTGTCATCCTGATGCACATTATCATGTGTATTGATCATTGGTGACTCAACAGTCTCATGTGCTTCATTTCTTATCGCAATATTTTCGGATGCCATTTTAAAATACTTCCACAAAATAAGGGTTAATTGGCATGTCACATATTATCCCTATACTCTGACCGACCAATTAAATACCAAATAAACTTAGGTAGGTCATTCTAGCGATGGAATTCCCCGTCTCTTCCCTCCTAGTTCTTGTCTCACATCTCAGCCAGGGATCATATCCCTAAGCTCTGATACCAACTGTGATGCCCCCAAAATAGGTATACATCACCCATCTTGATTCGCCAAATACATGGTATAAAATTTAAATACAAACTTCTTTTATACATTACGACAAAACGTAGCTAAGAGTTTCAACACGGATAATGTCTCTTAGAGAGTATCCAAACTCAAATAAAGTCCTCATTACAATTATTATCACACTATTTTACTGAATAGTGAGGACTACTAATGCAAACATCTGGACCATTACTCCGTTCCTCGACTAGTCCCAACTATATTCTCATTTCCTGAAGAGAACAATGAAAACAAAGAGTGAGCTCAACTAGCCCAGTAAGAAAGATTATGACTAAGATAATGCAGAATAAATTATCGTTAGCCTTCAACAGTGTTAAACTAATAAAATATAATAAATATCAAGTTTAACTGCAGCGGAACAAGCAATTCATTAGAAGAGTCAAGTAGAGCATGATATCTACTATCTTCTATGATTTAAAGAGTTTATCATCAATTTTATCGATGAGACTCAACTTAATAAATAAACCACATCATCGAATCATCCATGCATTACGGGCCAAGGATATTCATGTAATCATCAATGGTCATGATTATACCGAATAATCCCTGGTCATAATTGTAAGACCCCGAATTTTATGAAATAAAAGTACTCAATTTTCCTATAATTATTATTCTATTTAGTAAATGGTTAAATTGATAAAAGGTTAAAGTTAAGGGTGATATTTGAAAATTTTGCAAAGAAAGCATGTTGATATAAAATATTCGTTGTGTCGGGGAATATTTATTTTAACAGGGAATATTCATACGACAGCACAATCATTGGTGGACCCCACAACGGAAGTATTGTCGTATTTAGAAAATGACAAAATTATCTTTTTATAAAAATAACGGCGAAAGTTTTACCGTTAAACTATTGAACTACCCGGTAGTAAAAGTACAGTAATACGTGTGGTTGTGTAGTAGCACAAGGTATTAATTATTGATACTTACGTGAGAAGTCACTCAGTTATACTTAATTATTGCTACAGTAATTACTGCATCATATCTCTCATATTATTGATTCAATTATTATCACAGTACCATCTGCATAATATTTTATATTATTAAATCAATAATTGAGACGACAAAGTTATTCATATTATTATTTATAATATTGATAATGTCTAGAAAGTTCTGTCGAGGAGAGGTTTGGTCGCCTAATTGCGCGCCGATAGAGAGAAATCCTTATCAGAAAGCCCCCTCTTTCCTAGGAATGATCTGGTTGTTAAATATTGTGAGTTATAATATTAATGATGAATAAGTTCGTATTGATTAAAGATAAAATTAATATTTTCATTGTGTTGGGATTATTAGTGTTAATGGAAATGGACATCTATTTCGATAATAATTGATGTCTGGAGGTTACATTGACCAATCGGGTAATTAATCGGATAAGTGAGCAATTAATTGCTATTAATTCACATGTTTATAACTATTTATTCACATGTGTGTACTATTAATTCACATGCATGTACTATTAAGGGAGGTGGTGCAAGATTGATAATATTTGCATGACTAAATTAAAAATGGAGGTATAGATGAAGGCATTATACTGTAATTATTTTTTTCACATGATTGTACTATTTATTCACATGATTGTACTATTGATTCACAAGATGTAACATTAGGGGAGGTGGTGCAAGTTTGATAACACTTGCATAACTAAATTAAAAATAAAGAAAAAGATGAAGGTATTATACTGTAATATTTTGAGCTCCAAAACATGCAATTATCGAAACTATATTTTCATATAAATAGAAGCTCATTCTTCTTTCATTCTCACCAATTCACTAAGACTCACAAGAGCAATTCTAGAGAGAGAAAGAAGAAGAGAAGTCTGCTATCTCACTATTCCAGTATCCAGTCTTCTTCAGAGGTAAGAGATATTATTTTGTTCAGTATTCATAGGAATAATATTTTCTTCCATATTCTGTAGTATGTGAGTAATATTATTTCGTCTCGTATTCCTGATTATACCCTCATTTTGTTAAAGTATTGCTTCTATACTCCGTGAAATTAGTAGAATATCCTTGAAATTTGTGCTTCATCTAGTATCGTCTCACAAAGATATTTTCTACACATTCTTGTTAAATTTTAAGTTTTTCATATCGAAGTACTGTCCATGAGTAGTATTCATTTTTATGGTACTATTCAAGGGGTACTATTCATAAATTACTATTCATGGGGTACTATTCACAAAGTACTATTCACGGGTACTATTCACAAAGTACTATTCACGAGTACTATTCACGGGATACTATTCTTGAAGTACTATTCACGGGGTACTATTCACTCAGGTACTATTCACCCAGGAAATTATTCACCCGAGGAATTATTCATGACAAAAATTGATTTCTTTGATGTCTAAATCATTTTTGATACAATATTATTCTTGAATGTTACTCCACAAAGCAGTATCATGTTGACAATTAGGACATTATTGAATTCTAGATAAATTAAGTTATAAATCTTTAAAAATTTATCGTTTGCTTTTTTTAATTGAATTCTTATATCATTGTCATCATCCTCATGCTTATATTGTGATAAAAGTCATATGTGGCTTACGTGCATAGATGTACTATTGATTGGTATGATTATGACCAGGAATTATTCGGTATAACCATGATCGTATTGTTACAAATGATGTGGTAAAAATCATCATTGGCCTGTAGTGCATTGATAGACAGTTTTTGGTATGATTATGACCAAGGATTATTCGGTATAATCATGACCATTGATGATTACATGAATATCCTTGGCTCGTAGTGCAGGAATGATTCGATGATGTGGTTTATTTATTAAGCTGAGTCTCAGTGATAAAGTTGATGAAAAACTTTTTAAATCATAGAAGATAGTAGATATCATGCTCTACTTGACTCTTCTAATGGATTGCTTGTTCCGCTGCAGTTAAACTTGATGTTTATTGTATTTTATTAGTTTAACACTGTTGAAGGCTAACGATAATTTATTCTGCATTATCTTAGTCTTAATATTTCTTACTGGGCTAGTTGAGCTCACCCTTTTGCTTTCATTGTTCTTTTCAGGAAATGAGAACGTAGCCGGGACTAGTCGGGGAACAGAGTGACGGTCCGAGATGGTGGCTATAGTAGTCCTCACTATTTTATAAAATAGTGTGATAATAAATATAATGAGGACTTCATTTGAGTTTGAATACAGTCTATGCGATAATATTTGTGTAAGAACTCTAAGCTACGTTGTTGTCGTACTGTATAAAAGAAGTTTGTATTTGATTTATGTACCATGTATTTGGCGACTCAGAATGGGTGACTCAGAATGGGTCACAATAATCATACCAACAACTGTCCATCAATGCACTATAGGCCAATGAAGATTTTTACCACATCATTTGTAACATTACGGTCATGATTATACCGAATAATCTCCGGTCATAATCATAGCAATCAATAGTACATCTATGCATATAAGCCACAGATGACTTATCACAATATAAGCATGAGGATGATGACAATGATATAAGAATTCAATTAAAAGAAAGTAAAGGATAAATTTTTAAAGATTTATAACTTAATTTATCCAGAATTCAATTGTCAACATGATACTGTTTTGTGGAGTAAAATTCAAGAATAATATTATATCAAAAATGATTTGGACAGCAAAAAAATTAATTTTTATCATGAATAATTTCCCTGGTATATAGTACCCGAGTGAATAGTACCCCGTGAATAGTACTTCAAGAATAGTATCTCATGAATAGTACTTTGTGAATAGTACTCGTGAATAGTACTCGTGAATAGTACTTTGTGAATAGTACCCAGGAATAGTACTTTGGAAATAGTACCTGTGAATAGTACTTTGTGAATAGTACCCCGTGAATAGTACTTTGTGAATAGTACCGTAAAAATGAATACTACTCATGGACAGTACTCCGACATGAAAAGCTTAAAATTTAACAAGAATGTGTAGAAAATATTCTTGTGAAACGATACTAGATGAAGCGCAAAATGAGTGTATAATCAGAATATAATATACTAATTTACAGAGTAGTATAGAAGTAATACTTTAACAAAATGAGTGTATAATCAGGAATACGAGACGAAATAATATTACTCACATACTACAGAGTATGGAAGAAAATATTATTCGTATGAATACTGAAGAAAATAATATCCCTTACCTCTGAAGAAGACTGGATACTGGAATAGTGGGGTAGCGGACTTCTCTTCTTCTTTCTCTCTATAGCTTTTCTCTCTATAATTGCTCGTGTGAGTCTTAGTGAATTGGTGAGAATGAAAGAAGAATGAGCTTCTATTTATAGGAAAATATAGTTTCGATAATTGCACGTTTTGGGGCTCGAAATATTACAGTATAATACCTTCATCTTTTCCTTCATTTTTAATTTAGTCCTACAAGTATTATCAAACTTGCACCACCTCCCCTAATAGTACATCATGTGAATCAATAGTACATTCATGTGAATCAATAGTACACACATGTGAAAAAAATATTTATGGTATAATACCTTCATCTATACCTCTATTTTTAATTTAGTCATACAAGTATTATCAATCTTGCATCACCTCCCCTAATAGTACATGCATGTGAATCAATAGTACATACATGTGAACAAATAGTTATAAGCATGTGAATTAATAGCAATTAATTGTACATTTATCCGATTAATTACCTGATTGGTCAATATAACCTCCAGACATCAATTATTATCGAAATAGATGTCCATTTCCATTAACACTAATAATCCCAACACAATGAAAATATCAATTTCATCTCTAATCAACATGAACTTATTCATCATTAATATTATAACTCACAATATTTAACAACCAGATCATTCCCAGGAAAGAGGGAGCTTTCCGAAAAGGATTTCTCCCTATTGACGTACAATTAGGTGACCAAACCTCTCCTCGACAGAACTTTCTAGACATTGTCAATTTTACAAATAATAATATGAATAACTTTGTCGTCTCAATTATTGATTTAATAATAATAAATATTATGCAGATGATACTATGACAATAATTGAATCAATAATATGAGAGATATTATGCAGCAATTACTGTAGCAATAATTGAGTATAACTGAGTGACTTCTCACGTAAGTATCAATAATCAATACCGTGTGCTACTATGCAACCACGCGTATTACTGTACTTTTACCACTAGGAAGTTCAACAGTTTAACGGTAGAACTTTTGTCGTTATTTTCATAAAAAGATAATTCTATCGTTTTTTAACTACGACAATACTTTCGTTGTGGGGTCCACCAATGATTGTGTCGTCATACGAATATTCCCTGTTAAAACGAATATTCCCCGACCAATCGAATAATATATAACCATTTATTTACTTTGCAAAATTTGTAAATAATACCCACAACTATAACATTATATCAAATCCATACCATAATATTCAAATATATATTTCGAGAAAAATTAATTTTTATTCATAAAAGTTGGGGATCTTACACTTAATGTTGTGGCTCTTTAGGAAATTGAACATTAGACTTATCTTGTAATTATTGTCAATGATGTTTGAACAAATGACTACTTATTGTCTTTTTGTTACTAAGCAATATATTTTGGACAATTTTGATGTTTTTATGCTTAGTTAAGGTATGTAATGAACATGTTTTTGCTTTTGGATTCATTAAAGTAGATTTTATTGCATTTGTTCAGCCTCAATTTGTTCAATTTTTGTCTTTACTTTCATTTAACATTTGTTGTATTAAACTTGCACAACTCATTCACAATGATACACAAAAAAATGACTTCCATTAACCAAGTTCAACAATTTTTTACATTGAGTTAACTGCAAACAAAATGTAGTACATTACAAGTCACAAAGCTACCAATTCATCTAACCATTTAAACATACCTAAGCAGCATAAAAAAATGCATATGAATGTAATTAATAACACAACAATGTACTTCTTATTCAAATAATCTACTTCTATAGTTTATTTTACAGAAACTTCATCTCCATTTGATTTCAACTTCTTCAACTCATCAACCAGCTCTTTCAATTCATGTCCCTTCAGAAATTTCTTCATCTCCTTATTTTTCATATGCAGAAGCTTGTTATCCCTCTTCAAATCATTTATCACCCTCTCACACATCTATGGGTCATGCCATACAAAGAACCCACATCCGCTTTCCTGAATCCAAAACATACCCATTACAAACATATAGGTACAATTCTTTTCCAAACACTAAATCAAAAGAAATTAGAAACACTTACTCTGAATTTCAAGCATGAGAAAAACCTCCTGTTAGAATTTGTTTCGCTCCATGAGTTCCACAGAGAAGCTCTTAACCCACAATAACGCAACAATGATTGAGCTTCATAATCAACATCAAGGCGCGTCTTCGAGCAGAGGCTAAAGATGACAAGGAACTAAAAGCCATGGAGAGTCTTCAAGTAGATAATGAAGATGACGAGCAATATCTTTTGGGCATATAGGTTCTAACCCCGTTTATCTAGCTAGAAGGTTTTTCAACGAGAGTGGCCTAGTTGAACTACGTTTTACAACGTCAAGAACATATAGGGACCAAAAAAGTTTCAGGACTAAATGGATCAAACGTGAAAATCCATGGGCAATTATGCACCTTTGCCCATTATTTAAATATATAAGTCATGAACTATGTCTAGTTTGATGATGAATTCACATTATAGTGAGTTTGTTTTTTAAACTCAATAAATAAATAAAAAGAGTAAAACCCCAAGGGCCAGATATGCTCGTTGTGCACTTTTTCACAAATTTGTAGCCTAATACTCCATCTGTTCTAAAATTATAGATACAATTTTTAATTTTAGTTGATACAAGGATTATAATTGTATAATATATATCCAAAACTCCTAGTAATAATTTATTTCATTCTAAACTTTTATGAGTTATAGTAATTTTGAAGTTTAATATGTCATCGTTTGATCTCAAAAGTAAAATTGTTAAAAATAGGCATTTGTGAGACTCTGATTACGGTGTTGGTGCATTGCGTGCCCGGGCTTAAAGTCTGACTTTCACTACAACAAATAGCTTCCAGTAAAAAAAAAGGTAATGATGCACATCTTCAGGAAAAGAATGTCATGTTATCTGGAAAACAAGAGAGGATGAAATGCAAAGCAGCAAGCAACTCAATTTGCTCAATAGTCCATTCAAAAAGAAACACATTAATAATTTGTTCGTTACTAGCATTTATGGGCACTGTATTAAAGCTTAAATGTTACGTTTGTGAATTAAATTAACTAGCATTAGAAATAATTACTAAGCCACAAAAACATCCAAACTTGGCTGAACTAGATTACAATACCAGACTTCCAAAGTAAAATATTAACAGCATAATCTTTTTTCTTTTTTGAGAACCTATTCTATTGCAATTCGATTCGAGGATATATTTCATCTATGGCCTAGGGAAAACATGCGAAAGGGGCCAAAGGGGGAGCTAGAGGGAAATATAATACCGTGTTTGTTAGTTTTTTTTAGGGTAAGGAAGAAAAGGAAGGAAAAATAATTAAAATCTAAATTTCATGTTTGTGAGCTTTTGAAGAAAATGAATTTTGAGGTAAAGTTTCATTTTTAACTCAAAACTTTCCCTCCAAAAGTGTGGTTTTGGAGGGACGAGAAATTATGGGAAAATTAATTATTTTATATTATCTAAAATAACCTGTTAAAATAAATAATATAACAATATTGTTACTAACTATTATAAGTAATAATTATAATTTTATTTTATATTATATTATTTAAAATAACTTTTCAAAATAAATAATATGATAATTTTATCCCTAGTAATAAGTCACATGTATTATTTATTCTAAAATTTGAAAATATGATCAGTCAAAATAAACATATAAACATGTTAATTAGTGTAACCTTCTTCTTTTTTTCTCTTTGGGACAAAATTATATATAAAACAAACCGTTATGGACCCAATACTTTTGTATACTCATATATAGGTTTGGGATATGATATTTATGCAAATATTGTTCGTATTGATTAATTACTATAAAATTGAATTTCAAAATTAAACTTTTATATAGTCTGTGACGCCCCCAAAATTAGGTATACATCACCCATCTTGGGTCGTCAGATACATAGTATAGAATACAAATATAACTTACTAATACAACTGTCGTGTACAATACGACAAAACATAAACTGTGAGTTTGAATACAATTATTATCTTCTAGAGAGTATTCATACTCAAAAGGAGTCCTCATTACATTTATTAACACATTATTACATAGAATAGTGAGGACTACTAACTAATACTATCATTCGGACCATCACTCCGTTTCCCGACTTGCCCCAGCAACGTTCTCATTTCCTGAAGAGAACAGTGAAAGAAAGGGTGAGCTCAACTAGCCCAGTAAGAAATATTATGACTAAGATAATGCAGAATAAATTATCATTAGCCTTCAACAATGTTAAACTGATAAAATATAATAGACATCAAGTTTAACTGCAGCGGAACAAGCAATCCATTAAAAGAGTCAAGTAGAAAATAAACTCTACTATCTTTTATGATTTAAAAGGTTTTTCAACATTGTGATCGCTGGGACTCAGCTTAATAAAATAATCCACATTATCGAATCACCCATGCACTACGGCCAACGATATTCGTGTATTCATTAATGGTCATGATCATGCCAACAACTGTCCATCAACGCACTACGGGCCAATGAGGACTTTTACCACATCATTTGTAACATTACGGTCATGATTATACCGAATAATCCCTGGTCATAATCATACCAAGTCCATCTATGCACTACAGGCCACAGATGACTTTTAACATTTTATAAACATGAGGATGATGACAATGATATAAGAATTCAATAAAACAAGTTCAAGAATTAATTTATCCAATAATTAACAACGTCCAAATTGTCAACATGATACTGCTTTGTGGAGTAAAATTTAAGAATGCTTTGAAGAATATTTTCATGAAAAGATACTGGATGAAACGCAATTATCAAGGATATTCCACAAATTTCATGGAGTATAGAAGTCAAAACTTAACCAACTGAGTATAATAAAGAATGGAATAACAAAAGAAATCACCATGCATGCGATAGACCGCACAGACAGGTTATTCCAACAGAATAATAAATAATGGAACCAGGTCCGGCGTAAATGCACAGACAGGATATTCCGACAGAATAATAAATAATGGAACCAGGTCCGGTGTGAAACACACAGACAGGATGTTCCAATAGAATAATAACAAGACGGAACCAGGTCCGGTGTAAAACACACAGATAGGATGTTCCAACAGAATAATAATAAAAACGGAACCAGGTCCGGTGTAAAACACACAGACAGGATGTTCCAACAGAATAATAATAAAAACGGAACGAGGTCCGGTGTAAAACACACAGACAGGATGTTCCAACAGAATAATAATAAAAACGGAACCAGGTCCGGTGTAAAACACACAGACAGGATGTTCCAACAGAATAATAGAAGAATGTCACCAAGAAATGGAATAACAACAGTTCTCTTCATGAATAAGAAAGAATAACAGCCCTTACCGTTTTAAAGAAGAGCTGAAATAAGGAAGTAGTTAAGTAGCAGAATACTCTTCTTCTCTCTCTCTATAGTTTCTCTCTCTAGAGTTCAGTGAATTCAAAAAAAATAATGAAGGAATGAGCTGCTATTTATAGAAAAATAGAATGCATAGTAACTAATCCATGAACGGTCCAGATTGATTAATTTAATCTGACGGTCCATATTTAAAGAAAAATCTTTTAAATAAAATATAATATATTCTATTTATAGAATAACTTTAATAAAGTATTCTGTTTTATATAAAAAGATGTTTCTATTTTATTACGTTAATAATACGAATAAAACAAAATGTCATTATCACTAAATAATTCATATTATTAACTGACAATAATTGAATCAAACTGAGTGACTTCTCACATAAGTATTAATAATCAATATCGTGCGTTACTATGCAACCACACGTATTACTGTACTTTTACTACCGAGTAGTTCAACAGTAACAATGGTAAAACTTTCGCCATTATTTTTAATAAAATATTTTGTCGTTTTCTCAATCCAACAATAATTCCGTTGTGGGGTCTAACAATGATTGTGCCGTTGTACGAATATTCCCTGTTAAAACGAATATTCCCCGACCAATCGAATATTATATAACAACTTGCGTACTTTGTAAAATTTATAAATATTACCCACAACTATAACAATATATCAAATTAACTCCATAATATTCAAAAATGATATTTATAGAAAATTCATCTTTATTTATAAAAGTTGGGGTCTTACAACCTCCCCTTCTTATGAAATTTCGCCCTCGAAATTAAGGTACATACCTGGTATGTCGAAGAGGTAAGGATACCTTGATTTCATTTCAGATTCTAACTCCCAAGTCATTTCCTCAACATCGTGGTTTCTCCACAAAACTTTGACTTGAGGTATAACCTTGGAGTAGAATATGTTCCTTCTTATCCAAGATTTGAACAGGAACTTCTTCATACGTCAAATTCTCCGCTATTTCGTCCGGTTCTAAATCAATAATGTGGTTCGGGTCTTCCACATATTTGCGTAACATGGATATGTGAAAAACGTTATGAACACGAGACATACTTGGCGGTAAAGCGAGTCTATAAGCCACAGTTCCTACTCGATCGAGGATTAAAAATGGACCGATGAATCGAGGACTGAGCTTTCCTCTTTTTCCAAATCTCGTAACTCCTTTTCATAGAGCAACACGTAAGAACACATGATCTCCTATATCAAATTTCACGTCCTTTCGATGAAGATCAGCATAACTCTTTTGTCGATCTTGTGAGATTTTTATACGTTGTTTGAATCTTTTCTGTAGTCATACGTACCAACTCCGGTCCCAACAACGTTGCTTCACCCACCTCATCCCAGCATACTGGAGAACGACATTTTCTTCCATACAATGCTTCGAATGGAGCCATGCCAATACTTGCTTGATAACTGTTGTTGTAGGAAAACTCCACCAATGGTAAGAACTTGTCCCAACTTCCCTTGAAGTCAAGGACATAGAGTCTTAATAAATCTTCTAGAGTTTGAATAGCCCTCTCTGATTGTTCGTCCGTCTGAGGATGATATGCCGAACTAAATCGTAAATCTGTGCCCATAGCTTTTTGTAAACTAACCCAAAATCGTGAAGTGAATCTTGGGTCTCGATCAGAAATTATGGATACTGGCATACCATGCAGTCTTACAATCTCGTTTATGTACATACGAGTAAGACGTGTATAAGTTTCTCGTATCGGTAAGAAATGAGCAGACTTGGTTAATCTATCAACAATGACCCAAATCGCATCAATACCTTGAGAAACCCTAGGAAGACCGGTAACGAAATCCATGGTAATGTGCTCCCACTTCTATTTTGGAATTTCAAGTGGTTGCAATGGACCTTTTGGTACTTGATGCTCCGCTTTGACTCGTTGACAAGTTAAACACCTTGAGATAAACAACGCTATCTCTCTCTTCATATTGCTCCACCAAAATGTATGACGAAGATCATGATACATTTTGGTACTTCCAGGATGGATTGCAAACGGTGTGTTGTGCGCCTCCATCATAATTTCATACTTTAAATCAGGGTTGTTAGGAACACAAAGTCTGGAGTTGAATCGAAGTATTCCTTCTTCATCGATTCTTGCTTCCGGTATAGCACCTTCTTGCACTTTCTTCCTCATACGCATCAGCTCCAGGTCTGTAGCTTGAGCAAATTTAACTCTATCGATTAAAGTTGGTTCTACTCGTATATTCGCCATCATCACATGGGTCCCTGGAGTCTTTAACTCTATCTCCATCCTTTGCAAGTCACACAAAATGGGCCTTTGTGTTGGCAATATCGCACTCGTACTTGCATATGATCTTCTACTCAATGCGTTAGCTACCACGCTCGCTTTTCCAGGATGGTATTGAATGGTATGATCATAATCTTTCAACAGTTCAAGCCAACGTCATTGTCGCATGTTGAGTTCCTTTTGAGTGAAGAAATATTTGAGGCTTTTATGATCCGTAAAGATCTCCACCTTCTCCCCATACAAGTAATGCCTCCAAATTTTAAGTGCAAAGACAACAGCTGCCAACTCTAGATCATGAGTAGGATAATTTCTCTCATATTCCTTGAGTTGTCTTGATGCATAGGCTATGACTTTTCCATGTTGCATGAGAACGCATCCCAACCATTTGCTCGAAGCATCACTGTAGATGACAAAACCCTCCGAGCCAGATGGTATTGTTAGAACAGGTGCTAAAATGAGTCTCCTCTTGAGTTCTTGAAAACTCTTCTCACATTCTTCGCTCCAACCGAACTTTGTATCTTTTCGAGTCAGCTGAGTTAATGGAGTAGCGATTCGAGAAAATCCTTCCACGAATCTCCGATAATAACCAGCTAAACCAAGAAAGCTACGTACTTCGGTCACTGATTTAGGTAGCTCCTAGCTTTGAATAGCTTCAATCTTTGCCGGGTCAACCGTTATTCCACGGCTTGATACTACGTGCCCAAGGAATGCTACCTCCTCCAACCAGAACTCGCATTTCTTCAACTTGGCATAAAGCTTGTATTCACGAAGCTTTTGGAGTACTAGCCTCAAGTGTTGCTCATGATCTTCACGACTTTTGGAATAAATAAGGATGTCATCAATAAAGACGACCACAAAGTGATCCAAATATTCCTTGAATACCCGGTTCATCATACCCATGAAGGCAGCAGGAGCATTAGTCAATCCAAAGGACATGACTAGGAATTCATAATGCCCGTACCGAGTTCTGAAAGCCGTCTTTGGAATATCCTCAGTTCTAACCTTCAGCTGATGATATCCAGAACGAAGATTGATCTTTGAAAAGAATTGTGCTCCTTGCAACTGGTCAAACAGGTCATCAATACGTGGCAATGGGTACCTATTTTTGATGGTGACATGATTCAACTCCCGATAATCAATACAAAGTCGCATACTTTCATCTTTCTTCTTCACGAATAGCACAGGAGTACCCCAAGGAGAAGTACTAGGACGAATAAAGCCAATGTCTAACAATTCCTGCAGCTGGATCTTTAACTCCTGAAGTTCAATAGGAGCCATTCGATATGGGGCTTTGGAAATGGGTTTTGTACCGGGTTCAAGGTCGATACAAAATTCAATTTCATGCTCTGGGGTAGGCCAAGAAGTTCTTCAGGGAATACGTCAGGGAATTTATTAACAATAGAAATATCATTCAAAACTGACGTATTTTTGTTTAGATCCGTGACATGAGCTAAGAAAGCTTGACATCCGTTTTTTAATAAATGAATAGCTTTATAGCTTGAGATGACAGCGATTGATTTTAATGGTTTGGTTGCTTGAATTCGCATAACAGGTCGATTAGGAATATGAAAGCTAACAACCTTACGAAAACAATCAATTTTTGCATGATGAGTAGTTAACCAATCAATTCCTAGAATCACGTCAAATGCAAGTATTTTTAATGAAATAAGATCGACAGGTAATGTGTGGGTACTAACTTGAACCAAACAAGACTTATAAACCGTGAATGTAAAGAAGGTTTCTCCCAATGGAGTTTTAACAGATAAGTCGAAGTCTAATTTCTCCGGAATCAAATTTAATCGATGAGCGCAAGTAGGAGAAATAAAAGAATGGGTAGAACCGGTATCAAATAAATTATAGACTTCGTTAGAGTTTATGATAAGCTTACCCGTGATGGCCTCATTCGGGTTCCTTGCTTTTTGGGAGGTCACAACAAACGCTCTCCCTTGCACTACAGGTTTTGACTTTTCTGGGACGGCCTTTGGTATCTCCATCTTGGCTGAACTTGTTTTTGGTAAACGACAAAATCGAGCTAAATGTCCTTCTCTTCCACAATTATAACATGCTTTAGATGGTATCGCGCAGTTTGGACTGATGTGCCCCTCCCCTCCGCATTTGAAACATATGATAGGTGGTCGTTCTCCTTCCTTAACAACGGGTGCTGGTGCTGACGTCTTTCCATCATTGTTGAATCTCCTCTTCTTGAAATGACCATTCTTATTGTTTTGGCCCTAATTACCACCGAAGTGGTTACCATTTCTGGCCTGTTGATTCCCTCCATGCTTGTTGTCACTGCTTCGATGACTGCTCTCACTGGTATTATCATTTTGTCGACTGCTCTCTTTTGGTTGCGTTGACTCGTTATCGTGCTCCACTAACTGAGCCCTATTCACAACATCTGAATACAAACACAGTTTATGAGAAATAAGATGTTGACGTATCTCAGGTTTCAAACCTCGCAAAAACATTCGCGTCATTCGCTCTTCATTATCCACCAAGTGGGACGCAAACCGGGACAACTCAGCAAATTTAGCCTCATACTGCGACACGGTCATATTATTCTGCTCCAATTTGATGAACTCCACCTCCTTCATGTGACGAACACTTTCGAGAAAGTATTTGTCAATGAACAGCTCTTAGAACTTCTCCCAAGACATCTTCAGTGCGGCAGGTTGAGTACGCTTAATCGATTCCCACCAGTAATCTGCCTCTCCTCGCAACATAAAGGCGGCAAAGGGAACCTTTTGCTCCTCGGAGCATCCCAAGACATCAAATATCTTGGTAATCTGCTTTATCCATGTTTCCGCTATAAGTGGTTTTGGCTCTCCCTTAAACTCTGGTGGTCCCAACTCCTTGAACTGTTTAGCGGTGATCGTCCGAGAGTTTTCAGTGTTTCCACCTATATTTTGGACAGGAGCCATTCTCGCCTGCTGTTGCATGAACTGCATAAAGTTTCTGAACATTTCATCATTCATCATCTGGTCAGTGTTGTTGTTTGCATGAGGATTGTCACCTTCCTGATGCACATTATCCTGACTATTGATATGTGGTGAATCAACAGTCGCCTGTGCTCCATTGCTATTCTCAACATTCTTAGATGCCATTTTCAGATACTGCCACAAAATAAAAGTTAATTGATATGACATATATTATTCTTATATTATGACCGACCAATTAAATACCAAATAAACTTAGGTAGGTCATACTAGCGAAGGAATTCCCCATCTCTCCTCTCCTAGTTCTATTCTCACATCTTAGCCAGGGATCATATCCCTAAGCTCTGATACCAACTATGACGCCCCCAAAATTAGGTATACATCACCCATCTTAGGTCGTCAAATACATAGTATAGAATAAAAATACAACTTACTAATACAACTGTCATGTACAATACGACAAAACATAAACTGTGAGTTTGAATACAATTATTATCTTCTAGAGAGTATTTATACTCAAAAGGAGTCCTCATTACATTTATTAACACACTATTACATAGAATAGTGAGGACTACTAACTAATACTATCATTCGGACCATCACTCCGTTTCCCGACTTGCCCCAGCAACGTTCTCATTTCCTGAAGAGAACAGTGAAACAAAGGGTGAGCTCAACTAGCCCAGTAAGAAATATTATGACTAAGATAATGCAGAATAAATTATCATTAGCCTTCAACAATGTTAAACTGATAAAATATAATAGACATCAAGTTTAACTGCAGCGGAACAAGCAATCCATTAAAAGAGTCAAGTAGAAAATGAACTCTACTATCTTTTATGATTTAAAAGGTTTTTCAACATTGTGATCGCTGGGACTCAGCTTAATAAAATAATCCACATTATCGAATCACCTCTGCACTACGGCCAAGGATATTCGTGTATTCATTAATGTTCATGATCATGCCAACAACTATCCATCAACGCACTACGGGCCAATGAGGACTTTTACCACATCATTTGTAACATTACGGTCATGATTATACCGAATAATCCCTGGTCATAATCATACCAAGTCCATCTATGCACTACAGGCCACACATGACTTTTAACATTTTATAAACATGAGGATGATGACAATGATATAAGAATTCAATAAAACAAGTTCAAAAATTAATTTATCCAATAATTAACAACGTCCAAATTGTCAACATGATACTGCTTTGTGGCGTAAAATTCAAGAATGCTTTGAAGAATATTTTCATGAAAAGATACTGGATGAAACGCAATTATCAAGGATATTCCACAAATTTCATGGAGTATAGAAGTCAAAACTTAACCAACTGAGTATAATAAAGAATGGAATAACAAAAGAAATCACCATGCATGCGATAGACCGCACAGACAGGTTATTCCAACAGAAAATAAATAATGGAACCAGGTCCGGCGTAAACGCACAGACAGGATATTCTGACAGAATAATAAATAATCGAACCAGGTCCGGTGTAAAACACACAGACAGGATGTTCCAACATAATAATAACAAGACGGAACCAGGTCCGGTGTAAAACACACAGACAGGATGTTCCAACAGAATAATAATAAAAACGGAACCAGGTCCGGTGTAAAACACACAGACAGGATGTTCCAACAGAATAATAATAAAAACGAACTAGGTCCGGTGTAAAACACACAGACAGGATGTTCCAACAGAATAATAATAAAAACGGAACCAGGTCCGGTGTAAAACACACAGACAGGATGTTCCAACAGAATAATAGAAGAATGTCACCAAGTATAGGGTAGACCGCGTATACAGGTTATTCCAACAGAATAATAAGAAATGGAATAACAACAGTTCTCTTCATGAATAAGAAAGAATAACACCCCTTACCGTTTTAAAGAAGAGCTAAAATAAGGAAGTAGTTAAGTAGCAGAATACTCTTCTTCTCTCTCTATAGTTTTTCTCTATAGTTTCTCTCTCTAGAGTTCAGTGAATTCGAAAAAAATAATGAAGAAATGAGCTGCTATTTATAGAAAAATAGAATACATAGTAACTAATCCATGAACGGTCCAGATTGATTACTTTAATCTGACGGTCCATATTTAAAGAAATATCTTTTAAATAAAATATAATATATTCTATTTATAGAATAACTTTAATAAAGTATTCTGTTTTATATAAAAAGATGGTTCTGTTTTATTACGTTAATAATACGAATAAAATAAAACGTCATTATCACTAAATAATTCATATTATTAACTGACAATAATTGAATCAAACTGAGTGAGTTCTCACATAAGCATTAATAATCAATACCGTGTGTTACTATGCAACCACACGTATTACTGTACTTTTACTACCGAGTAGTTCAACAGTAACAATGGTAAAACTTCCGCCGTTATTTTTAATAAAATATTTTTGTCGTTTTCTCAATCCGACAATAATTCATTTGTGGGATCCACCAATGATTGTGTCGTTGTACGAATATTCCCTGTTAAAACGAATATTCCCCGACCAATCGAATATTATATAACAACTTGCGTACTTTGTAAAATTTATAAATATTACCCACAACTATAACATTATATCAAATTAACTCCATAATATTCAAAAATGATATTTATAGAAAATTCATCTTTATTTATAAAAGTTGGGGTCTTACATAGTCTATTAATTTAATTTTTATAATGTGCTCCATGTAAAATTACCTTTTTATTTTTATACTCCCCATTGTAATAGTCAGTTTGCAAATGCAGTACATCATTCACGTTTCAATAAAAAAAACTAAGCAAAATAATTCCAATAGATCAATATTATTAAATTATATCATTTATTACATTTATATGTAAAGGTAAAATAGTAATAGAGTAGTTTATAAATAAAAATATTTCTCCCTCCCTCCCTCCCTCCCTCCAAACTCACAAAAAGAAAAAAATATAATTAAAATCACATCCATTTTTTCCTTTTTAAAACTCACAAATATGACAAAAAAAAATTATATCATCCCTTCTCCTCTCATACTTTCCCCCTCCCCTCCCCTCCCCTCCCCTCCAAACTCACAAGGGAAACAAACTTTTCTTCTTCGAGTGGCGTCTAGTTAATTTTGAAATCTTACTTCTGCTGAGAAGGGGAGCAAGGAGGGAATGGTCGAACATAAGAGAAACTTATTTTCTTCGGGTTCTGAAATCTTACTTTTGCTGAGAACTCAGCATACTCGAAAATCTGACCTTCGTAATAAAGGGAAAACATTCCTTATGGAATGACTTAAAATATGTTTAGTTAGTCAATTAGAATGACCATTCTATTCCTTTAGTTATTCCTTTTCAAATCTGAAAGTATTATAAAATATTGTAATGGATGTCTAGATTCATTCTCCTTATCTTTGATTGTAATGATTTTGAAACTCCCATTGAGTTATGAAACTCATGACCTTTGAGTTTTATAACCTCTTAGTATTGATGTCCTTGTACCATAAATAGTAGCATTGTAAAGAGAATAGGTGAGAGACATACAATTACAACATATATGAAATGAGAATGCTCTTCTCCCTTAATCATCATCTTTGTTCTTAATATTATTAATCTTTTATAACACGTTATTAGCACGAATTGCTTCTCACCTTTATCTTGAAGATGATCATATTTGACTTGAAGGAGAAGGTATATTTATCTATTATATATATATATATATGGATACGCAATTTTTTTATCATAACATACTGCATGTTATTCCATTCATAACTTAATATTAGAATTTGTTGTTCTTGGTTCAAGCATGCTAATGACTGTCGTACTCATATGTAAGCTATCGTATCACCCTCTGCACTTGAAAAACTTGTATTAATATTCCTACAGCTTCACAAAGATTAAAAAAAAATATTATCACTCCACCCTCAAATTGTCTTGTTGTTATACGATGAAATGTCTAACATCAATTATTGTGCAGTGTTTTTCAATAAAAGTGTATTGTAATTTTGCATGCAACATTTAGCTTATGAGCTGCATGATTTTTCCTGGACAGTTTAGCATATTCCTTTCAATCTGAATAAATCAAAAGGGATTCGATAAAATACATGATGATTACGTTTTTAGATATTTTTAGATCTCAGCAGATAACAACTAGAAGATATAATCTTCAAAAGGGTACTTTCTAGTTTCCGTACTAAAACAATCTTTTAAAAAAATTGATATATTTAGAAAACAAAATAAATTACGGTGGTACCATTTTAGAAAATATTGGACTTGGCCTTAGGGAAAGAAGGAGGCTTTGACTGTGTATAACTAGGCTTGAAATTTTAAACTGAGTAGCATATTTGATATATTTCTAATGATCTTTTTGATATATTTTTGTATGAAGTTACAATGACAAATATACTTAGTAGTGTTGGCGTTTGTTATTTAGTTTTAGTGGACAAATTTAGTTTTGTGTTTTACTGCATTTCTATAAATTGTTTCATTACAATTAAATATGAACATATATAATTATTTAATTTGATGGGGAATATGTTTAGTTATTTAATATTCAAATCTTATAAATTTGAATTTGTTGCCCTTGATTTATATCGAGCAAGAATTATTTGTAATGAAATCTTGATGCTGAGATTCATATAAAGGCAAAGAAACTTGGAGATAAAATTAAAGTTAGCAATCATGCATCCCTGAAGGATCATACCAAATTAATGATTTTTATTCGCTATCATCTCCATGAAAAATTAAAACATGAGCACATTACAGTAAAAGACTCACTTGTCTTATGAAATGATTTTAAAGGAAAGATATGAGAATCAAAAATTTGTAATTCTCCCAAAAGCTCATTATAATTGGTTGCACCTGAAGTTGCAAGATTTTAAAAGTGTTGAGTGAGAACAATTCTACATATTTTTTAAAAAAATAATCTCACTATTAAAATTATGTGAAAAAAAACACTGATAAATACATGTTAGAGAAAATATTTATTATATTTCATGCCTCGAATATGCTCCTGCAGCAGCAATATCGAGAGCGTAAGTTTACAAAATATTCCCTGAAGCGATAAAGGAAACTATGTTCCCAGAAGTGATATTATGTCTTCTAATGGCTGTACAAAATAATGAGTTTTTTCTAAAAACCCAACAATCTCGCTCGACCGATTCTATTACATTCCCTGAAGTGAATGGAACATCATTTGATAATCATAGAGGAAATTATGGTTGTGGTTGTGGTTGTGGTTGTGGTTGTGGAAGTGGACGTGAAAGGAACAATCAATATAGAAAGGGAATGTACTCGTCGTACTCCTAAACATTTGGTAGATTTGTTCCAAGACTCCATAAAAGAAAAGGAAATGGAATTGAAATAAACTTTATTGATCATAATGATCCTGAAGATCTCATGAATTATTTTGACTTTTCAAATGGAGTAGATATAACTAATCTATGGTTTCATTGATGATATGTTGATAAAAATGTTCATACCAATTAATTATTTTTATTTCATTATATTATGACATTGTAATAAATATTTTTATTATATGTTTTATTTATGTTTCAAGTAATAAAGTTAAATTTATGTTTTGCATATACGAAGTTGTACGGGCCAGAAGCTCATCAAACTTAATTAAAGGCTCTAGAAGAGAGATTATTCATCAAACATAATTGAAGACTCTTGAAAAGTGATTATTCATCAAACTTAATTAAAGTTTCTGGAAGAGCGATTATAATGTTGTCAAAGGGCATAAAAATTTGTATTGATGATTCTTTATATTCTTCTAAGACAAGCAGAAATCTGCTCAGCTTTAAGGATATATACGTTATAATAGTTATTATATTGAAATCAATAACGAATGCAGTGAAGAATTTCTTTATATTACTTCAATAGTATCGGGCCAGAAGCTCATATTAGAAAAATTGTATATTTTCTCTTCTGGGTTATATTATACTAAAATGAGAATAGTTGAAACAAATATTGTAATACACCAGAAGTGTACAATACACCAGAAGTGTTCGGATCCAAATGTTTTTATGATTTGGCATGACCATCTAGGATCAATAATAATGCATTGAATTATTGAAAACTCCCATGAACATCCCTTAAAGAACTATAAGATTCCTTTACCTGTTGATTATATCAAAATAAATTAATTACAAAAATATCACATTTAATTATTGTTATTTGGTGTTCATCTTTCTAAGAAAGAATTCAGTGTGATATTTTTAAGGAAGATTTTAAGGATTGTTATGTTAATAGTCTTCCCACCATTAGGGGGAGAAAAATCGTTGCCTGAAGCACGACGGGAGATTAATTGGAATGTTTCAATGTTATTTAATCTTGATCTTCATACAAATCAGTATGAACTAGAAGTTCAAAAGATTATTCAATGAATTGCAAATCAATTACCAGAATTATTCACCGATAATAAGAAAATAGTGATATTTCACATTCTAGCTGCTAATACTCTAGCAGGGATTGAAGTCCATGTAAGACAATCAGTTTATACAATAACAAATGAATCAAAACCACACCTGAAGCGTGGAAGACCTATCGGTGTTAAAAAAAATCCAGAAGAAGAAAGTACAAGAAAAACAAGTTGCAGCCTATAAAGAGGCTATACCTATGAAATAGACTACAAAATTTATTGATCTATCCAAAACTTATGAACAAAAATCTCCTGTAATAAATCTCTTGAAGAGTTATTCCCTAAAGAGGATGAGTTAACCTCTGAAGAGGATCAGGTACCTGAAAATAACGAGATCTCAATACATTATGTATATACATGAGACATATATATTGGATAGAAATAAAATCGTTGTCGACAACATATTTTCATATAAAATTATTCTTGATATTACCAGAAGTAATGATCATGTATATGAACCACAAATCGTTGATGAATGTAGAAATATTTGGCCAATGTGAAAAGAGGCGATTCAAGTAGAATTAAATTCACAAAGTAAATGTGAAGTTTTTAAACCTGTAGTCTGAACACTTAAATGTGTAATGCATATTGGATACAAATGGTTATTTGTGCATAAACAAAATGAGAAAAATAAAATTATAAGGTACAAAGCGCGACTTATAGCACAAAGGTTTCTCGCAGACACTTGGTATTAATTATAAATTAAGAAACATATGCTCTTGTAATGGACGCAATTACATTCAGATTTTTAATTAGCTTGGTAGCAAAAGATAATTTGGATATGCAATTAATGGATGTTGTTACATCATATCTGTATAGATCTTTAGATAATTATATCTACATGAAAATCCCTGAAGGATATTAAATGTGAATCATATAATGCTACATCTCGAAGTATGTATTCTGTCAGGAATAAGCATGTGAATGATATTCCTATTTAATATGATTTGATTATGATATATATATATATATATATATATATATATATATATAATGAATATGCAAGTATGCTTGCATTAAGAAAAGTTGTAACGTACTTTGATAGATAATAGAAACATATATACAAGGACTTAGAATAAATTGATCAAATGTGTTAGGTTGATCCTACATAAGCAAAATAGCTTTTTAAAGTCCTTAAAAAGAAATGATGCACAAGGACTATAAATATAGAAAGATCAAGCTTGTTAGGTCGATCTTATAAAGTAATAGATAGGCTTGTCTGATCGTCGAATACTGCACCAGAAATCGTAGTCTGCCAGGAGAATTAAGGAAAACTCGAGAGTTGTCGAGGCAGAATCGTAGTCTGCAAGATAGTAGATCTCAGAGTTCGTAGACTTCCAGGAGAGACGAGGAAGGATCGTAGTGTGTCGAGGAGAACTTCTTCAGAGCCGTAGTCTACTGAGGATATCATGTTCAGAATCGTAGAGACAACCTGCCTACGAGCCGACCAAGCATCTGCCAAAGCCAAGTCAAGAATCGTAGACTACACGCGGAGTCGTAGAGTCTAATGATGTCAAATCCAAGTCAAGAATCATAGACTACACTCAGAGTCGTAGAGCCTACTGATCGTATCATAGGCAGAGATCGTAGTTGAGCAAGATCAGATGAAGACAACAAGCACAACGACAGAAATAGTAGAGTGTCAAGATCTGATCTCGGAGTCATAGTGTCTGCACAACCGAAGTTGAATCGTAGAGTGCAGAACTAAGACCTCAACAGATGTGCTCACAAAGCCAAGGTAAAATCATAGAGAAAACACGATTGTTAACAAATGAGCACTCCCAGAATATCCAAAGGAATGAAGCCTCTGGTCTAAGCTGCAAAGATACATCCCACCTAAAAGAAACCAGAGAGCACTCAATGAATGGCATGCAAGCTAACAGAAGATCTAAGCACCAACTCAATCAACATCCAGATTGAGTTGTGAAGCCATTTGAGATGAAGTCTTCCATAAGTTGATCAGAAGAAGACTTTAGTAACTAACTAAGGAAAGTCAACAAGTGCAGTAGTTGTCAAGTAAATAGAAGACGACGATCTTGAAAGCAACCAGGATCGTAGTGTTTGCTAGACAAAGAAGGAACTGATGGAGTATACAAAAAGATATTGGTCAGCTTATGAAGAACAAGGCTAAAATGATTAAGCATTGGGTTAGTCCATTGATAATAAGTGAACGGGAGATCACAAGGAGAAAGCAAGCTGGACATGCCACAAATCTGAAGTGTCTTGCTATTCAGAAGGGGCCAAAAAAAAGAGTCAAGCCATCAGTATCTGAGAGCAGTCGAAGCAAATAGAAGTGTTGAAGCACTGCACAAAAGAAGGAAGAGGTGTTCTACATTGAAGATCTAATCAACACTCTTCAAGATCGTAGTGTTGTCTCTACCTGTCAACTAGACACTACGATCAGGTCCAAGAAGATGTGCATCAGAATCGTAGAGTTCGGACAACTGAAGATTGAAGCATTAGCAACGATTCAATCTGAAGATTGATACTCGAACAAAGCTTATTGAGAGCATCGATGCAAAAGGACAACCTCTGATCGAGAAATCAGAAGGGGAAATAAAGTTGACTACCTGCTCAAGACATCAAAGTGACATCTCTAACGAGGTAGGTGAAACAGTTGACTGCAGTGTCAGAAAGTCATGTCATGTCACATCTGTAGTCTACCTCAAGCAACTCGAGATCTACGAAGAAATTCAAATAGCTCCAAACGGCTACATTCCAACGGGAAGATTGTGAAGGAGTATAAATCAACAAGAGCTTCAAAGATCAAAGGTTGCCGGAGTTGTAAGTTTGGAGAAATGGTGGACAGATCTAAATAATGTAAAATAGTGAGTGACCAATGAAGGTCTGAAAGCTCACTCTATGATCCACCAAGAACACTTGGAGATAAATAGAGTAAGAAGTAGAAGTTAGAGTTCTACTACAAGAAGAGTGTTCTAAACTGCAAAGAGAAAGAAGAGCATCAATGTCATCTTGATGTCCATCATGGGAAGACTCTAAGTACTAGAGAGAAGAGCTTATAGTCATCTTAGCAAGTCCATCATGAGAAGACATCAAGTATCAAGAAAGAAGATCACCAACGTCATCATGGTATCAAGCATGAAAAAGTTTCTAAGTACCTAACAGAAGAGCTTACAGTCGTCTTAGAAACTCATCATGTGCATCCATCAAGTATCAAGATGAATGATCTTCACTGCAGTTCAACAAGGGATCATCAGAAGTGGTTGAGTAACTGAAGAAGTTGAGCATCATGCAACACTCAACTGCACCTCAAGGATGATCACGTCAAGCTACTAAGCATATTTAGAGATGAAGAGCTTAAAGAACATCTTAGCAGCACCTCAAACAAACAAACAACATCAACAACTAGAAGCCAGGGCTTGAGGGGTCCTTGTCCGGAGGGACTAAATGAAGTTCCAAGCCTGCTGGCCTTGAAGAGTTCCTAGGGAACTAGAGAAGTTCCAAGGCTGCTGGCGTTGAAGGAATCTTAGTGATTCAAGGTGCTGCCCTTCCTTTGTGGAAATTTTGCTAGTTTGAAGCAGAAGAGTGGATTAGGAGCTTGAGTCTCTGAACCGCTTAAAATTCCTTGTGTCTTTTACTTTATGGCATTTACATTATGTACTTAATTGTTATAACTGTTATGTATGTTTTAATTGCTTACAACCGAACTAACTCTAAGAACAATGTATGTATGATTATGAATATATCAATGAAGGGGATCTTTTACTTATTCCGCTGTGCTTGAAAAGATTCTTATGTTTGTCATATGCTAAATCATTAGCAATAAAAAAATGAGAAAAGTATTTAAAATTAAAAGGATCTATTCAACCCCCCCCCCCCACCCTCTTCTAGATCTATAGTGTGCCTACTGGGAACTAACAATTAGTATTAGAGCAGGTTCTCATGCTATATTCAAAATCTAATCACTTTGAGTATGATCCTAGGCACAAATATTGTTCTAAACTTGGTTTAGAAGTAAGTCACTTGTTATATGCAGATGAGCTCACACATTAGAAATATTATGTACAGGTAAATGTGTATATACCCCTGAAGCTGCTAAGATTGGTCCATGTTCTTGATTGCCATGCAACAAGACCAATCCTTGTCCACAGTCAATCTTGTACTCTGAAGACCAGGCTAGGAAGCTCAAGAGACATCAACAGAAAAGAGTCAAACATCTACCAGCCTGAAAAGATGAAAAGGCCATACATGCTAAGAAACGCTTGTCCAGAGAAGAAAGAAGAACTTCTCAAACATGTAACTGGCCAACCAGCAGCTGGATGTAAACCTTGTGAACTCAAGGATGTCAAAGAACTAAAGATGTTGAGATTCTCTTAGCTTGTATCTTTAAGACCACGACTGATTGATTGAAGGTCAACTGGAGCAACAAGATGTCAGGAGCAAATGTGAAACTATGCACATCAATGTCTAACCTCAGTATATCTAAGATAAATGACTGTTAAGAAACTGACAGGAGAAAGGTACGATTCCTCACTAATATAAATGTGTACATCATGTTGCACCTCCTTATGAACTATAATAGTATTCTCTCAAGGAATCATACTCTACCTAAAAACGCGAAGAGAGAAAGTATTCTGAGGTTGGAAACTCAAATGCTTACAAACTTTCTCTCCATCCAAGTTTTAGGTTGAAGATGACATCTTGAAAAAAAATCTGAAATAGGTCATAAGAATATCAAAGGTTAAATTAATCTTATGTGGAGTAATCTTTGCTGATGGGTTAGTATGTATGTACAAACCTATGTTCCAAGTGTTTGATAACACACAGAGTATGATCAGTTCTGCAAGAGTATCTTAAAGATTTGTAGAAACTGATCACCTCCATGAATCAACCAGATACAAATAAGTCATAGAGTTAATTCTCACTCTATGAACATTTAAACTTTGTGAACATAACCAAGCAAATGATGAAACCATCAAAGAAAAAGAGTATTTTATTAAAATGACAAATCTTACACACACTCACCATCATGCATCTCAAAATGTATTATCTAAATTAGTTACATGTATGAATATGATTGTTGGTGATCAATATGATGATAATTCTAATATATGAGGAATAGGGATTTTGAAGGCTAACCTAGCAGGACCCATTTAACCATGGGTACCAAAAATAGAAATTTATCTAAACTGCAGGTACTTGGTCTATCTGGCCACACTAAGGAACGCTGAAGCAGAAGACTTCAGTCAAGAAGATTCAACCAGCAGAAGGCTTAAGACTGTTCAGAAATGATTCTGATAAAACTCCTATATGTCAAAGCATGTCCTTGAAGACCTGTTGAGCTAATCTGAATGAAGCTCACATGGCTGCTGATCTTTGTATGGAAGCAGGTCATTCAACCAAAAATGAAAAGGGTCTTATATGCTCAATCATGCAAAGCATGTTATAAGAGAAGAATCCTCAAGGAAGCTCACATCAGAGGATCATCGAGCATCAAACATGAAGAACTCATTACGGGAGCAGAACTCCATAAGTACACACTTATAAGAAAAACTACGTTCATAAAAAATGAAGAACTCATTACGGGAGCATAACTCCACAAGTACACACTGACAAGGAAGACTACGTTCGTAGTGCTGTCAAAGGATCGTACAATGATCAACCCTGAAGATGCCCATTTCTACGATACAAGAAGATTTAATGACTTCAAGCCAGAATGAGATATGCAAGGCTGCCATCTGCTACACGTGAAGAAGAAGAACGTATGTCTCTCTTATAAGACAATATCAACTATGGGGGAGCAATAATCTGCTAACAGTACAGTAGCTCTAAAACATCAGAGATATACTATGAAGCAATGTACCAGCTACAGAGTCCCAAAACTTTGTGGCTGACAAACCAAATGAAGATCCATAGTCAGTAAGAACGTCTCAAAAAGTACTACTGATAACCAGTCAACCACCCAACTCAAAATCGTGGAGAGCCTACGATCAAAAATTTGATCATAGTGTAGAAGTAGGAGGACACCACGATTACAACCAATGCAAATATCTAAAGTTAGTAGAGGATTTCCTCAACAGAAAAGGTCAAATGAGTTATCAGTGCAAATCACTTCTAAAGTTTTTCATCTGGAAAATGCCTTAGGGACAAACCTGACCCTTAGTTCACTCTAAGAGGTTGGCCCTTCCTGAGCTACCTTAACCTAGAAGGAATGCTTAGTAAAGTTCATCTTAAGGACCAAGTCAGTCAACGATCGTAGAGTAGAGGTTGAAATGAACTCAACGATCGTGGTGCAACCTCAGCGATCGTAGAAACAGACTCGTTGATCGCAATCTTACCTAAGGATACACTAGCTCATAAGGAGCTCAGAAGAATTGGATACCTGCTCAACTACTCAGATAGTGTGGATATAAATACGAATACAGTTTGGAAAGACATCATGCAAACTGACCTCAGAACTAAAGTGCCCAAACTGGCTTGGGGTACATCAGTGGTTAAGAGATGCAGTTTCATGATGAGGATTAATGTCAAACCATCCACTGCAGTATCTCTCAGAAGAAGATTGTTGAGTCAATAAAGAAAAACGTAGAGTCCACAGCTACCTCACCAAGCTACTTTACGTACCAAAAAGGTCAACGGTCAATCCACGTCATTGACGCCTATTTTCTTAAAAAGAATATCAAACTGAAAAGTTTATGGGGAGTTATAGTTTGTTAGTAGGCATCGTGCAACCAATGAATGGTTGACACATCACACCTTATGTAGAGTCAGAAGGGACTGCCATAAAGACAAATTCAAAATCGGTAAACAATTACCAGAAACTATAGAACCTCACTCCTTCCCATTTTCAAACCCTAGAATCCTCTTTAAAGCCTAAATCCATTAACCCTCCAGAGCATTGCCCAAATCACATTTATCTATCTCTTATAAGACTCCCTAAATCAAACACCCATACTCTTTGAACTCTTCAAATGGCAAATTGGCGAGTAATCACTGGCATTCAGCTCGGAACCAAGACGTTTGAGAAATCCAGAAAGAAGTTCAGAGATATTCTTAAACTTGTGAAGAAGGCTGAATTCTTAGAATGTCTTGAGGCAAGCACTCGAGTATATGCTGAACTGGTAAAGGAGTTTTACTTAAACGCATCCATAAATTCCTGAAACCCTTTCTACCAAAGTCAAAGGTCAGTCTCTAAAGCTGAAATCGTCTGATATCAATCAATGCTTAGGCCTCCCTGACTTGGGACTGAAGAGTCTTGATGAGATCAACACTGAACAAGCAAAGAGGACTATGAGATACAAAAGAAACCCTAGTCTGAAGGACATGATGAAAAAGGAGTTTCCTGAAGAATTCGAGTTCCTTGCTGAGATAGTGGGCAAATGTATACTATGCAAGAACACTGCACATGACACTATGCTTGATCAACAACTGAAGATTATGTTTACAATTGTTCTGAAGAAGTAAATAAACTTTGGAGTTATCTTGTTCAATCAAATCTCCAAATGGGTGAAAAAGGCTAAGATGAAGAAGTCTACCGATAAACTCCTCACAAAGGTTTTTCATGGAAGACTCTTGAGCATTGTGATAAAGAAGAAATTGGGAAGCAAGATCAAGGATGATGAGGGAGAGCCTTTAAATGTTCACAAAGTGATGTCTCCACAGTTGTTTGTAAACTGGAAGAAAAACCCAAAGGAAAACAGGAGGCTAACGACAATTGGGAGCAGCAGAAAGGACTCGGCAAAGAAGAGGAAGGTGAAAGAGGTGGAAAGCTCTGAATCTAGTGAATCTGTACCAGTAGCAACCACACCAGCAAGGAAGAAATCCAAGGGTGTGAAGAAAACTGAGTCCCTACCAAGAAGTCTCTCCACAGAAGACAAGGATGAAGAAAAAGAAGGTGTCTCAACTGCAAAAACAACAAAGAGAAGAAGTAACAGATTACTTCAAGGGCCATCCAGAAAGAAAGCTAAGGTGGTAAACATGTTAGCCCCAGTTCCCTAAGAAAGTCCATCTGACAAAGAAGAGGACGTAGAGTCAGAAGAGGAGAAGGGAACTGATAAACTCAAGACTGAGTCCCCAAAGAATAAATCTAGCAATGAATGTGAAGCTGGATCAATGAAAGAAAATGCAGAATCTGATTAAACAACTGCATCTCCTACTGCAACTACTCCAACAAGCCCACATGATGGTTCAAAAGATGATGAGTCTGAAGAAGAAGGACATGCCCCTGTCAATGCTGAACATCAAGGGAATATGTTTGATGTTACAAAAGCTTCAGATTTAGAAGAAGAAGAAAAGTCTGACTCTCCTATAGACGAACCTCCAAGGAGAAGAAAGAGCTACATACTACTTATTAAATTTGCCCCCAAGAAGCAAGGTGAACACTCTACTACAATCATTCAAGTGAGTGATGATGAATCTGAGTCAAAGGAAGAGGATGCTGAAGATGGCACTAGTAATGAAAATTAGCAAGAAGAATTCACAGATGAATCTGATGAAAAAAGTCAGCATGAGTCCAGCTCAAGAAGTGAGGAAATGGAGAAAGATTCTAGTTCTGTAAATCAGGAATCAGAGGAACCAGCAGACTATCTTGTCCTCACTCCAGCAAGAATTAGCAGAAGAATAGTGGTGGAAGTGATTGATGAACCAGCAGCAGTCCCAGTAGAAAGATGGATAAGCTATATAAATGAACAACTCAAGCTTGTAAGGATGACTACATATGATGTGTTCAAAAATTAGAACAACATGGAATTAGACTGCACCACTATCCTCTACAATCCTGATGATCTGTTGATGAGATGGTTCTTCCAATGGATGCCTTGGTTAAAGGCGTGTATTGAAAAAGATGAAAGTTACCTCAGCTGGTGCTTCTCTCAGTTTCCAAGCCTGGAACTGGTATCGCAGAACTTCCCAAGGGTGAAGAAGTTTGTAACCAAAATGATCAAAGACCAGCCTCACTACAAAGTCTACAGACATACTGGCAACCACTATATCCCCTATGATAGTAGAATGGGTTCTGATGGCAGAAGGATCATAGCCAAGGAAATGATCGTAGAGTCTGTTCGCTCTACCACTGATGATGATCAAGTTCAAAATGAGAAGTCTCCCTCAACCTAAGCACTATTGCCTGACATTCCTTCATCCTCCAACAGCCATTGGAACTCAATGATTTTTTAGATTCTCACTGCTTTCGAAAATCTGTCCGAATATGAAAATCGTAGAGTCCAATCTGGTGTTCATCAAAAGCCTGCCCAACCACATAATCAAATTTCCATGGAGAAGGAACTATTGAAGAATTCTGATGAGCTAGTTGAGAAGATATCTCTAATCAATGAAGAGTCAAAGATGTTGACAGCAGCAGGAGATAATTTAGTTCAAGATAGACTCCAAGCCATTATGGCTGATGTATCTCTCAAAATCAAATAGAGAGATCACATCTATCTGAAGGCCATAATTGATCAGAAGGTAGAAGCTCTACGAGCACAGAAGGCCAATAAAGAAGAAATCCAAGCCCTCTCTGACAAGATTGACAATCTAAATCAGTCTTTCTCCCTACAACTTGAGCTGAGCCAACAAGAACTCAAGATTGAAGTTGGTAACTCCTCTTATCTGATGGAGCAGCTTATGTCCAACATGGAGCAGCTTTCTCAAGTAATTAATTACAAAAAGGGGGGAGAAAAAGAGGCATAGTAAGAGGTATTCAAGGAAAAGCAAGGAGAGTAGAAGGAGTGAAGATAAGAAGGCCAAGAAAGAGACAAAGAAGAAGATAACAAAAGAAGAAGCCAAGTCATCATCTGAGGGGAAGCCAAAGGATGATGATCCTATGTATGTAGAGCCTGAGGGGGAGCCAGAAAAAGAAAAAGAAATGAAGTCAGCATCTCAAGGGGAGCAGGAGCAAGAAGATCAAACAGATGAGTAGCTGATTAACAAGACATCCTGGAAACACATATGGAGCCAAAGAGGTATATCTCTAACTATTAGGTATGTTCTGGATCGAGGATGTAAAAGTGTAATAGCTTATAAAATTCCATATCATTATAAAATGACATTCATAATTATCTGTTTTAGAAATACAGCTGCTCACTGTATATAAGATTCATTCATAACATGCATAAGCACTTATTATTTTTGTCATAATCAAATAGGGGAAGATTGTCAGGAATAAGCATGTGAATGATATTCCTATTTAATATGATTTGATTATGATATATATATATATATATATATATATATATATATATATATATGATCGAATGAATACGCAAGTATGCTTACATTAAGAAAATCTGTAAAGTCCTTTGATAGATAATAGAAACATATGTACAAGAACTTAGAATGAATTGATCAAATGTGTTAGGTTGATCCTACATAAGCAAAATAACTTTGTAAAGTCCTTAAAAAGAAATAGTATACAAGGGCTATAAATATAGAAAGATCAACCTTGTTAGGTTGATCTTATGATGTAATAGATAGGCTTATCTGATTGTCGAGCACTGCACCAGAAATCGTACTCTGCCAGGAGAATTAAGGAAAACTCGAGAGTTGTCGAGGCAGAATTGTAGTCTGCAAGATAGTAGATCTCGGAGTTCGTAGACTTCTAGGAGAGAGACGAGGAAGGATCGTAGTGTGTCGAGGAGAACTTCTTCAGAGCCGTAGTCTACTGAGGAAGTCATGTTCAGAATCGTAGAGACAACCTGCCTACGAGCCGACCAAGCATCTGCCAAAGCCAAGTCAAGAATCGTAGACTACACTCGGAGTTGTAAAGTCTACTGATGTCGAAGCCAAGTCAAGAATCATAGACTACACCTAGAGTCGTAGAGCCTACTGATCATATCAGAGGCAGAGATCGTAGTCGAGCAAGATCAGATGAAGACAACAAGCACAACGACAAAAATCGAAGAGAGTCAAGATCTAATCTCAGAGTCGTAGTATTTGCACAGCCGAAGCGAAATCGTAGAGTGCAGAACTAAGACCTCAACAGATGTGCTCACAAAGCCAAGGTAGAATTGTAGAGAAAACACGATTCTTAACAAATGAGCACTCCCAGAATATCCAAAGGAATGAAGCCTCTGGTCGCTGCAAAGATACATCCCACCTAAAAGAAACTAGAGAGCACTCAATGAATGGCATGTAAGCTAACAGAAGATCTAAGCACCAACTCAATCAACATCCAGATTGAGTTGTGAAGCCATTCGAGATGAAGTCTTCCACAAGTTGATCAGAAGAAGACTTCAGTAACTAACTAAGGAAAGTCAACAAGTGCAGTAGTTGTCAAGTAAATAGAAGACGACGATCTTGAAAGCAACCAGGATCGTAGTGTTTGCCAGACAAAGAAGGAACTGATGGAGTGTACACAAAGATACTGGTCAGTCTCTGAAGAACAAGGCTAAAGTGATTAAGCATTGGGTCAGTCCATTGATGATAAGTGAACGGGAGATCACAAGGAGAAAGCGAGCTGTACACGCAATAAATTTGAAGTGGCTTGCTATTCAAAAGGGGCCAGAACAAAGAGTCAAGCCATCAGTATCTGAGAGCAGTCGAAGCAAATAGAAGTGTTGAAGCACTGCACAAAAGAAGGAAGAGGTGTTCTACATTGAAGATCTAATCAACACTCTTCAAGATTGTAGTGTTGTCTCTACCTGTCAACTAGACACTGCGATCAGGTTCAAGAAGATGTGCATCAGAATCATAGAGTTCGGACAACTAAAGATTGAAGCATTGGCAACGATTCAATCTGAAGATTGATACTCGAACAAAGCTTATTGAGAGCATCGATGCAAAAGGACAACCTCTAATCGAGAAATCAGAAGGGGAAATAAAGTCGACTACTTGCTCGAGACATCAAAGTGACATCTCTGACAGGGTAGGTGAAACAGTAGACTGCAGTGTTAGAAAGTCATGTCATGTCACATCTGTAGTCTACCTCAGGCAACTCGAGATCTGCGAAGAAATTCAAATAGCTACCAACGGTTACATTCCAATGAGAAGATTGTGAAGGAGTATAAATCAACAAGAGCTTCAAAGATCAAAGGTTACCGAAGTTGCTGAGTTTGGAGAAATGGTGGATAGATCTAAATAATGTAAAATAGTGAGTGACCAATGAAGGTCTGGAAGCTCACTCTACGATCCACCAAGAACACTTGGAAATAAATAGAGTAAGAAGTAGAAGTTAGAGTTCTACTATGTAGAATTGAGAATTCTACTACAAGAAGAGTGTTCTAAACTGCAAAGAGAAAGAAGAGCATCAATGTCATCTTGATGTCCATCATGGGAAGACTCTAAGTACCATAGAGATTTAAAGAAGAGCTTACAGTCATCTTAGCATGTCCATCATGAGAAAACATCAAGTATCAAGGAAGAAGATCACCAACGTCATCATGGTGTCAAGTATGAGAAAGTTTCTAAGTACCTAACAGAAGAGCTTACAGTCATCTTAAAAACTCATCATGTGCAGCCATCAAGTATCAAGAAGAATGATCTTCACTACAGTTCAACAAGGGATCATCAGAAGTGGTTGAGTAACTAAAGAAGCTGAGCATCATGCAACTGCACCTCAAGGATGATCACGTTAAGCTACTAAGCATTTAGAGATGGAGAGCTTAAAGAACATCTTAGCAGCACCTCCAACAAATAAACTACATCAACAACAAGAAGCCAGGGCCTGAAGGGTCCTTGTCCGGAGGGACTAAATGAAGTTCCAAGCCTGCTGGGCTTGAAGAGTTCCTAGGGAACTAGAGAAGTTTCAAGGCTGTGCCTTGAAGAGTTCTTAGTGAACTGAATTCCCAAGGCTGCTGGCCTTAAGGAATCTTAGTGATTCAAGGTGCTACCCTTCCTTTGTGGAAATTCTGCTAGTTGAAAGCAGAAGAGTGGATTAGGAGCTTGAGTCTCTGAACCACTTAAAATCCCTTGTGTCTTTCACTTTATGTCATTTACATTATGTACTTAATTGCTATGTATATTTTAACTGCTTACAACCGAACTAACTCTAAGAATAATGTATGTATGATTATGAGATAAAGGGAATCTTTTACTTATTCCGTTGTGCTTGAAAAGATTCTTATGTTTGTCATATGCTAAATCATTAGCAATACAAAATAAACGGAAAAAGTATTTGAAATTAAAAGAATCTATTCAACCCCCCTCCTTCTAGATCTATAGTGTGCCTACTGGGAACTAACATATTCTATTAAGCTACAAAGATCTTTATATGGGTTAAAGCAATCCAGATGTATATTGTGGTATAATCGTCTGAGTGGATATCTTTTGAAAGAAGGATTTGAGAATAATCCATTTTGTGCATGCATTTTTATCAAAAGATCATAATATGGATTTGCTATTATTAGTGTATTTATTGATGAAAGATCTTGCTCCAAAAGAGTCGACAAAAACAACAAATTTGAGATGAAAGATATTAGTAAGACAAATTTTTGTCTTGGCCTACAAATTGAACTATGAATTCTTGTTCATTAATCAACATACACAGAAAAAGTCCTGAAGTAACTTTACATGGATAACGTTAATCCTTTGAGTACTCTAATGATAGATTTGTCACTTGATATCAAGAAAGATCCGTTTTGACCACAAGAAAATGATGAAAATTTTTTGGTCCTGAAGTACCATATCTTCATGAAATTGGTGTTTTGGTCCTGAAGTACTATATCTTAATGTAATTGGTACTATGATGTATCTTGCAAATTTGACAAGACCTGATATAATATTTGCAGTTAACTTACTAGCAATATATAGTTATGCACCAGCTGGAAGACATTGTAATGAAATTAATCATATTTTACGTTATCTTCGTGAGACTATTGATTTGGGATTATTTTATCCAAATGGTGATAGTCTGAGGGCCCCGAATCTGAGGTCCCGAATCACCGCGGATCAGGTTCGATCATTCTAACACTATTACTATTTGCGGAAGATATAAACATAAATTGTTTATACAATACATTACACACTATTCCCCAAGGTCGAGTAACCTTAACTTAATACACAAATCATAACTTATTTAACTTACAATAACATTAATATTATACAATACTATTACAATCTAATCGCACATATTAACTTTACGATGTAACTGTCTATAGCCTTTCCTTGTATATGACACATTCGCCTTAATCTGCAATGTTTCATCATGATATAGCAAGGGTGAGCATAAAAGTTACCCAGCAAGTTTAAATTCAATAATATAACGATATATCATGATTGAAAGAGTCTGAATAATAAGCTGGCTATAATTCAACAATATAATTGTGAACTAGCAGGAACAAATTTATGACTGAACAAGTATTATACATGAACAAATATATATGAAACCAACTGGTAATGAAGGTGATCAGCCTTTCATACCTGACTTATACATGCAATATGTACAGAGTACAATTCATGGCAACCAGCAATGATTAACCATAAGCTTATTTTAATGAAACAACTCTTAGTAGAGTTAAGTAAAAGCAAACTTGCATGAACTGTTGATTACCGCTACGCAATTTATAACGCTTTATCCGAAGACTTAATATTAATAATATAGATCTCCAATATTAAAATAATATCATCACACTATAATATTATAAGAAATATATATATATATATATATATATATATAAACATAGAATAACCTAAACACATAACACATATCCCTATCAGTCTATAACACACATAAGACTCGGTATCAAGTCAAACTATTGTAGCCTATCTTGATTCCGACAAAATTCTAACGTCCCGACGGTCTAGTCAGACTTTTATCGAGTCTAAGTTTAATTAAACTCTGCCTAACACTTAACAATTATCTCAGATAATTTTAATATTAGTCAAAATATTTTTCATAAGCTCGTAATAATTTTTAAATAATTATTACCATTTATCTTGATTTTTAAATCATTAATTACGTATTTAAATAAATTAAATACTACTTAATTCTTCTATCATTAATATTTATTTATTATCAAATATTAATGAAATACATGTCATAATATTATAATATATTTATAATATCACAAAGTATTTTTAATACTTTAAAATCATATTTATTTGATTTTTAATCACTTATTTATTATTCGATAATTGCTTTTAATATTAAAATATTAATATTTTCATGACAAAATATCATAAGTTATAGTTTATAACTTAAAATATTTTTATAACACTTAAATCATTTTTATATGATTTAAATCATTTATTCTATTTTTCCATAATTTATTTAATATATTTATTAAATAAACTAATTATCATTAATATTGATTAATTAATGAGATTCATCTTAAAATATTAAAAGTCACTAAAAATAACCTAAAATATTTTATTATACCATAATATTATTTTTTATGATTTTTCATGTATTAAAATCATTTTTAAATAATTTATTTAATATTATAACTAAATAAATTAAATACCATTTATATTCTAAAAATATTAAATATTTATGAAATATACTCAAAATAATTAAAAACTATTTTTCAGACTTTAAAATAATTTTTTAGAATTCATTTAGTATTTTTAATAATTAAAATCTATTTATTTCGATTTATTAATTAAAATAATTAATTTTCAGTAATTAAATGTCGCTAAAGGGGTCATAGGCGACAAATCCGTCGCTACTGGTGTTCTTGGCCTGTTCTTGATCAAGCCCAGAAACTCATCGGCAGTTTCAAGGTACCCCGTTTGACCGTGCATAGATTCTTGGCCGTGTGACAACCCGAGAATTTGAAAAATTTTTAAAATTTTAATTAATTGATTTAAGGTTCAAAATTAGAACCTAGACAGAAAATTAGTGTATGCGTTTGATATTTTTAAGATGGAATTTTGAAGATTTCAAAATTCTGTAAAGGATTTAGGTTAATTATTCAGGATTAAGTGAATACGTGAATATATTCTGTGAATATGGTTATATATGTGTGCATGATGTGGTTAAGGGTCAAGGGTTGATTAGATAAACGATATCTGCAACAAACCCTTATAAGTATATATTAAGAACGTCAACGTTCGGTTAGAAAATTCTTACGAATTATAAGAAAACCCTAAAAACCGGTTCTGGAAACCCTATATTCAGTTTTGGGAATTCGAAACCCTAATCTGGAAACTTAAATGATTATTATATTGCTTAAGTGTTATATATTATAATATTGATTAGGGTAAAGCTTGATTATTTAGCAAACCCTAATTTCAAAGTTAGAAAATCCTAATTTTGGGATTTAAAACCCTAATTTATAATTGGAAAAAATCTAAGTGTTAATTTAATAATTTTAATGTTAATTAGGAAATATTAATCCTAATTTTTAAGTTATAAGTAATTACAAAACCATAATCTAATTACGAAATCTAATTTCTAAATTAGAAAATTAATTTTTTAGAAACCCTAAATCCTAAATGGTTCAAACCCTAAACCCTAAGAGTTTGCATCAAATGACCATTCTAGAATAAAAATTTCATGAAAAATGACATTAATGCCCTTTTGTCACATTTTCTAATATATTGAGTGTAAATCTTGCCAAAGTTGTAGTAGTTCACCAACCTTTGACTCTCTTGTGTCTTAAATCTCAGCCACATGTGGCACATAGCAAAGTATAGATACATTGTATCATTTTATAAGGATTAGAAAGAGAGAAATTGGCTACTTTAATTCTTATTCTTGCCAAAGCTTTTCTCTCTCTAAAATTCGAAATTTTAGAGTGAGAAAGTGAGATAGGATAAGCAATGATCAGTCCATAAATATCAAAGATCAGTTCATCAATATCAGAATTAAAGCTCAAGCTTCAAAGTGGTATAAACCCTAAAATTTTGAAATCTTTGTATTTGATGTTTGATGTTGTGATTTTTTGTTTAGAAATGTGTAATAAAGTGTCACTTAGTGATCTGGGTTGTTAAATCCCAGATCCATAACATCAAAGTACACGAAATAGCAAATTTTTTAAATCTGCAAAAATTTTGTAAAAGTCGTCTGACAGCCTTATGTCAGTGGCCTTAGTTCCTTCACTGTTGTTTGTTTGTTATGTTTTATGTTATGGATATGTTCTATGCCATGTAGGCTTTTATCTGGAACTTGAATCAAGTCCAGAACAGGTGTATGTTGAAAGTTATAAGCAGTCAAAACCCTTTGACCAACCACGAAATCTGGAATCTGGGCAGCCCAGATTTGTCCAAATTTCGTCTGACAGTCATTTTCTAGGCCACTGATCATGCTTCTGGTAATGTATTTGGTCCATTTGTTGCTTTATGGATGAAGTCTGACATGAAGACTACATGATGAAGTCTTTAGTTCACTCAGATCCTTGTCAGAATCGAAAATAGTTATGGTCAAATTATGTTGACCGATCAGCCTTAAGAACTTTCTGGAAAACCCAAAAAATTCAAGACCCGGTTCATGACCCCTACTTTGACCAGCTCAGATCGTTCATTTGTGTTGTTGTTAGACTGATCTGAGGATATAGAGTTGTTCACTAACATCTCCACTACACACTTGAATCTTAATATCACATTAATCGAGCACATGATACAAGTTATGAGGATCGAAAACTAGTACCTCGACTGTTCTTCATTTTCTGGAAAACCCAGAAAATGAAGAACAATGTTGTCAGATATTTTCAAGGAACAGATCTTCTAAGTGTGATGTTGTATGACCTATTTAGTTGTTGGAACATGTAATATGGCATTAGTACTTCGATCTATAAACATTAGTTAGCCTAGAAATCAAAAGGAACACTAAATTAAACCCGGTCAAACCCCCTACCTTGGTGTCTGACATGAAGGCTCAAGAACACTCAAGAACACCTATAGCGACGGGTCTGTCGCTATAGGGACCCTTTTTAATTAATTATTTTCCAAAAATTAATATTTTAATTAAATAAATAGAAAAAAATAGTTTTTAATTATTAAAAATACATAATAAATTCCGAAAAAAATATTTTAAAGTCTGAAAAATAGTTTTTAATTATTTTGAGTATATTTCATAAATATTTAATATTTTGAAAAACAAAAGGTATTTATTTATTTAATTACAATATTAAATAATTTATTTAAAAATGGTTTTAATTCATGAAAAATTCTATTATGGTATTAGAAAATATTTTAAATTATTTTTAATGACTTTTAATATTTTAGGATGAATTTCATTAATTAATCAATATTAATGATAATTAGTTTATTTAATAAATATATTAAATAAATTATGAAAAAATAGAATTAAATGATTTAAAAATCATATGAAAATGATTTAAGTGTTATAAAAATATTTTAAGTTATAAACTATAACTTTTGATATTTTGTCATGAAAATATTAATATTTTAATATTAATAGTAATTATTTGACAATGGATTTAATGGTTTAAAAATATATAAAAGTGATTTTAAAGTATTAAAAATACTTTGTGATATTATAAATATATTATAATATTATGACATATATTTCATTAATATTTGATAATAAATAAATATTAATGATAAAAGAATTATGTGGTATTTAATTTATTTAAATACGTTTTTAATTATTGAAAACTCACGATAAATGATAATAATTATTTAAAATTATTGCGAGCTTATGAAAAATATCTTGACTGATATTAAATTTATCTGAGTTAATTGTTAAATGTTTAGGCAGAGTTTAATTGAACTTAGACTAGATAAAAGTCAGACTAGACCGTCGGGATGTCAGTTTTATGTCAGGTTCAACTCAGACTGCAATAGTTTGACTTGATACTAAGTCCTATATGTGTTATAAACTGATAGGGTTATGTGTTATATGTTTAGGTTATTCTATGCTTATAAATATAATAGTAGTATATTGTGATGATATTATTCTAATATTAGAGATCTATATTACTAATATTAGGTCTTCGGATAAAGCGTTATAAATTGCGTAACGGTAATTAACGGTTCAGGCAAGTTTGTTTTTACTTAACTCTACTAACAGTTGTTTCATTTGGATAAGCTTATGGTTAATCATTAATGGTTGCCATAAATTGTACTCTGTACATATTGCATGTATAAGTCAGGTATGAAAGGCTGATCACCTTCATTACCAGTTGGTTCAGATATATTTATTCATGTATAATACTTGTTCAGTCATAAATTTGTTCATGCTAGTTCACAATTATATTGTTGAATTATAGCCAGCTTATTATTAAGACTCTTTCAATCATGATATATCATTATATTATTGAATTTAAACTTTATGGGCAACTTTCATGCTCACCCTTGCTATATCATGATAAACATTGCAGATTAAGGCAAATGCGTCGGATACAATGAAAGGTTAAAGACAGTTCCAGCTTTAGTATACATGTGCAGTTAGAATTGTAATAGTATAGTATGATAATATGTTATGTGTTAGACAGGTTATGAATTGTATTTATGTGAAGGTTACTCGACCTTGGGGAATAGAGTGATAAATGTATTGTATAAACAATTTATGTTTATATCTTCGGCAAATAGTAATAGTTGTATAGAATGATCGAACCGGATCCGCGGTGATTCGGGACCTCAGATTTGGGGCCGTCACAGTTGGTATCAGAGCTGTAGGTTATGAACCTTAGGTAGGAATACCTGAGACTAATAACCGCAGTGATTAGGATAAGTACTAACTCACATAGAGTTAGTTGGTCGGTAAGATTCAAAGACGAATATCAGCGAGTTATAAGATACAGAGTTCCCTAACTCTGATAATAAAGTTAAACAGTATTGATGAATAGATCGAGTCTAAAAGACTGAAAGTACAGTGATAGGAGATCGTAAAATAAAACGATCATAGTATAGAAATAAATCGTAATATATACGATGAGATCACCCCGTGATCTGATAAGGTTATAACAGGAAGAAGAATCAATCTAATGATTGAACAGTTTACAGCAAGATTGCTGTGTAAATTGGTACAGATTTAGGAAAGGATTATGAATACGAGTTGAATGAAATTCGTATTGAGAAGGGAGTAAGATTAGGCGGGGATTTCAATTGAGGACTCATGTCGGCAGCTGAGTTGTATGATTCCTTGTATGGGTAGGAAATTGTACTTGGTGTAAAAACTACTTAGTTCTGGCAATGATAATCATTGAAATGTTTGTGTCGCGCTATTTGCTATATGCGTGTTAAGAGGGTGATTCCTTTCTCATGTGTATAACAGATAGATAGGTCATAAATAGAGGATATAAGGTTAAGTACGAGTTCTTAAAACTCATACTTATGTGATATTCTTGATTCATAGTTATATGGAATGTCCATGAACCCCTCAGTGAATGGACGCCAAAGGTCTGACTAGGAAAGTTCTTAAACTCATATGATTGTGGCAATTTATGGACTCATAAGTGTGATTTTACGAACTGGGTATAGTTGTGTGTGAATGAAGATTTAAGGATTATAGGAACAGATAGATTGTTAAGCAAATGATTATTAGTGAAGAATTAAGTTTTTCAAAAACTCCTACCTATGCTAGACTTCGAAATTTTGACATCAAGCTAAATACGCACTATGTGCGTTTAAAAAAAATATGTAGACTCGTAATTATTTTTGAAACGGTTTAAAGTGTAATCTATGCTACTTATTTTAGCTAGACGCAAATGATTTGAAATATCAAAATATATTCTATTTATCACTCATGTACCATGTAACCTGGTGCAGAGATGATAAAAGTTGATGGAGTTGTAAATACAAGAATACTTAGTGTGAATTCGATCTAAAAATCATTGTTCCACTATTGTATGATGTGTTATGACAAAGTCATGCAATGACGGCATCGTCAAACGAACTGTTAATACAGTACGGCATCATGACTTCATTCTCGAAAATATTTTCAAAAATTTTAATTTGCCAACGGGGTTTGGTTGCACCTAAATAATTCGATTGAATTGAATTATTGATATGGGTCTATGCTATTCGATTCAGCTAGACTGAAGTTTATGAAAACTCTAAGTGTTCATTGAAAGAAATTTTCTGGACCAAATTATTTTGGTGCGGAATCCAATAAGACTGAGGTAGAATTTTGTGCCTATGGCAGTGACGAGAAATAGAGTCGACCAACAGTACTTATTAAGTACAGGGTATACTGGATTAATTACCCACTATGTCCGTAAGTTATGACGGTTTGCGAATGAATTTTTATAAAACCTTTGCGAAAATGACAGACAAATAGTATATACGACTCCTCAGCACAATTTAAAAACTTTTACTCTTGTGAGTGGTGTATGGGGTAGCATGTGATGATGATGATTGGTGTATGGTGTATGGTGTAAGGTAAATTTCGGAGACAAAATTTTTAGAAGAATGGGTAAATGTGACAACCCGAGAATTTAGAAAATTTTTAAAATTTTAATTAATTGATTTAAGGTTCAAAATTAGAAACTAAACAGAAAATTAGTGTATACGTTTGATATTTTTAAGATGGAATTTTGATAATTTTAAAATTATGTGAAGGATTTAGGTGAATTATTCAAGATTAAGTGAATACGTGAATATATTGTGTGAATATGGTTATATATGTGTGCATGATGTGGTTAAGGGTCAAGGGTTGATCAGATAAACGATATCTGTAACAAACCCTTATAAGTATATATTAAGAACGTCAACATTCAGTTAGAAAATTCTTACGAATTATAAGAAAACCCTAGAAACCGGTTCTGGAAACCCTATCTTCAGTTTCGGGAATTCGAAACCCTAATCTGGAAACTTAAATGATTATTATACTGATTAAGTGTTATATATTATAATATGGATTAGGATAAAGCTTAATTATTTAGCAAACCCTAATTTCAAAGTTAGAAAACCCTAATTTTGGGATTTAAAACCCTAATTTATAATTGGGAAAAACCTAAATATTAATTTAATGATTTTAATGTTAATTAGGAAATATTAATCCTAATTTTTAAGTTATAAGTAATTAGAAAACCCTAATCTAATTACGAAATCTAATTTCTAAATTAGAAAATTAATTTTTTAGAAACCCTAAATCCTAAATGGTTTAAATCTTAAACCCTAAGGGTTTGCATCAAATGACCATTCTAGAATAAAAATTTCATGGAAAATGACATTAATGCCCTTTTGTCACATTTTCTAATATATTGAGTGTAAATCTTGCCAAAGTTGTAGTAGTTCACCAACCTTTGACTCTCTTGTGTCTTAAATCTCAGCCACATGTGGCACATAGCAAAGTATAGATACATTGTATCATTTTATAAGGATTAGAAAGAGAGAAATTGGCTACTTTAATTCTTATTCTTGCCAAAGCTTTTCTCTCTCTAAAATCCGAAATTGTAGAGTGAGAAAGTGAGATAGGATAAGCAATGATCAGTCCATAAATATCAAAGATCAGTTTATCAAGATCAGAATTAAAGCTCAAGCTTCAAAGTGGTATAAACCCTAAAATTTTGAAATCTTTGTATTTGATGTTTGATGTTGTGATTTGTTGTTTAGAAATGTGTAATAAGGTGTCACTTAGCGATCTGGGTTGTTAAATACCAGATCCATAACATCAAAGTACGCGAAATAGCAAATTTTTTAAATCTGCAAAATTTTGTAATAGTCGTCTGACAGCCTTATGTCAGTGGCCTTAGATCCTTCACTGTTGTTTGTTTGTTATGTTTTATGTTATGGATATGTTATATGCCATGTAGGCTTTTATCTGGAACTTGAATCAAGTCCAGAATAGGTATGTTGAAAGTTATAAGCAGTCAAAACCCTTTGACCAACCACGAAATCTAGAGTCTAGGCTGCCCAGATTTGCCTAGATTTCGTCTGACAGTCATTTTCTAGGCCACTGATCTTGCTTCTGGTAATGTATTTGGTCCATTTGTAGCTTTATGGTTGAAGTCTGACATGAAGAATACATGATGAAGTCTTTAGTTCACCCAGATCCTTGTCAGAATCAAAAATAGTTATGGTCAAATTATGTTGACCGATCAGCCTTAAGAACTTTCTGGAAAACCCAAAAAATTCAAGACCCGGTTCATGACCCCTACTTTGACCAGCTCAAATCGTTCGTTTGTGGTGTTGTTAGACTGATCTGAGGATATAGAGTTGTTCACTGACATCTCCACTACACACTTGAATCTTAATATCACATTAATCGAGCACAGGATACAAGTTATGAGGATCGAAAACTAGTACCTCGACTGTTCTTCATTTTCTGGAAAACCCAAAAAATGAAGAACAGTGTTGTCAGATATTTTGAAGCCACAGATCTTCTAAGTATGATGTTGTATGACCTATTTAGTTATTGGAACATGTAATATGACATTAGTACTTCGATCTATAAACATTAGTTAGTCTACAAATCAAAAGGAACACTAAATTAAACCCGGTCAAACCCCCTACCTTGGTGTCTGACATGAAGGCTCAAGAACACTCAAGAACACCTATAGCGACGGGTCTGTCGCTATAGGGCCCCTTTTTAATTAATTATTTTCCAAAAATTAATATTTTTATTAAATAAATAGAAAAAAAATAGTTTTTAATTATTAAAAATACATAATAAATTTCGAAAAAAATATTTTGAAGTCTGAAAAATAGTTTTTAATTATTTTGAGTATATTTCAAAAATATTTAATATTTTTGGAATATAAAAGGTATTTATTTATTTAATTACAATATTAAATAAATTATTTAAAAGTGGTTTTAATTCATGAAAAATCATGAAAAATTCTATTATGGTATTAGAAAATATTTTAAGTTATTTTTAATGACTTTTAATATTTTAGGATGAATTTCATTAATTAATCAATATTAATGACAATTAGTTTATTTAATAAATATATTAAATAAATTATGAAAAAATAGAATTAAATGATTTAAAAATCATATGAAAATGGTTTAAGTGTTATAAAAATATTTTAAGTTATAAACTATAACTTTTGATAATTTGTCATGAAAATATTAATATTTTAATATTAATAGTAATTATTTGACAATGGATTTAATGGTTTAAAAATATATAAAAGTGATTTTAAAGTATTAAAAATACTTTGTGATATTATAAATATATTATAATATTATGACATGTATTTCATTAATTTTTTATAATAAATAAATATTAATGATAAAAGAATTATGTGGTATTTAATTTATTTAAATACGTTTTTAATGATTGAAAATTCATGATAAATGATAATAATTATTTAAAATTATTGCGAGCTTATGAAAAATATCTTGACTGATATTAAAATTATCTGAGTTAATTGTTAAGTGTTTAGGCAGAGTTTAATTGAACTTAGACTCGATAAAAGTCCAACTACGTAGGGATGTCAGTTTTATGCCGGGTTCAACTCAGACTGCAATAGTTTGACTTGATACTGAGTCTTATGTGTGTTATAGACTGATAGGGTTATGTGTTATGTGTTTAGGTTATTCTATGCTTATAAATATAATATTAGTATATTGTGATGATAGTATTCTAATATTAGAGATCTATATTACTAATATTAGGTCTTCGGATAAAGTGTTATAAATTGCGTAGCGGTAATCAACGGTTCAGGCAAGTTTATTTTTACTTAACTTTAGTAACAGTTGTTTCATTTGGATAAGCTTATGGTTAATCATTGTTGGTTGCCATAAATTGTACTCTGTACATATTGCATGTATAAGTCAGGTATGAAAGGTTGATCACCTTCATTACCAGTTGGTTCAGATATATTTGTTCATGTATAATACTTGTTCAGTCATAAATTTATTCTTGCTAGTTCACAATTATATTGTTGAATTATAGCCAGCTTATTATTCAGACTCTTTCAAACATGATATATCGTTATATTATTGAATTTAAACTTGCTGGGCAACTTTCATGCTCACTCTTGCTATATCATAATAAATATTGCAGATTAAGACGAATGCGTCGGATACAAGAAAAGGTTAAAGATAGTTCCAGCTTTAGTATACGTATGCAGTTAGAATTGTAATAGTATAGTATGATAATTTGTTATGTGTTAGACAGGTTATGAATTGTATTTATGTGAAGGTTACTCAACCTTGGGGAATAGTGTGATAAATGTATTGTATAAATAATTTATGTTTATATCTTCTGCAAATAGTAATAGTTGTATAGAATGATCGAACCGGATCCGCGGTAATTCGGGACCTCGGATTCGGGGCCGTCACAGGTCGTCTTGATTCTAGGTTATCTGTAGTGTTACACATGAAGTCGTTATGTCATAGTACATAACAAAACTGATTCCAGGGTCATACAGAATCATAACAGAGAGATATGATCAATCAAAACGTCTGACAAGCCTGTTCTTCATTTCTGGGTTTTCCAAAAAATGAAGAACAGTACAAGGTGCTATATTTAGGTCCTTAGATCTTAGGCTATAAGGCTGCTTTATGTGATTTATAAGTCCATACTTATAGTAATAATGTCATAGTACAATAACATATCATTACATCTGTCTAACAACAACCCAAATTAACAATAAAGTCTGGTTAAAACTCTGACAAAAACTCGGCTCTTGAAGGTTATGGGTTTCCCAGAAACCTTCATGAGGCGAAACGGTCACCGCACTTTGACTCGATTTAATTTCTACACTGATCATGATCTGAGTAATATAATTGCTTTAATATGTAGTCTGAATGACAGGCTACTAAGATCCACCAACAACATGGCCTAACTACTAACACACAGCAAGATCAAGACCCTGCAAAGTGACTGTCAGAAAAATCTGGGTTTCTGGGTTACCCAGAAACCAGATTTCGTGAACGGTTAACGGACTTTGACTGCCTATAACTTTTAATCTACACGTGATCTGGGCTTGATTTAAGTTCCAAATCATAACCCTTACAACATACTATAAGCTTATAACTTAAAACACAACAAACAATTAACACCCAGAGATCTAGAAGCCCTGACATATGGATGTCAGGCCCTATTTCAACATTTTTCCAGATTTCAAAAATCATCAAATTCGAGCATCAAAATGATATGGATCTAGGTTTTGACCATCCAGATCATCAAGTGACACCCTCTAGCACATATCTAAACAACAAAACATATCATCTAACATAAAATCTAAAGATTTCGAATTTTGAAGGTTTATACCTTTCTAGCTTTGATCTTGGTTTTCTGACTTTTGATTCTAATATTGAGAGGCTATGAACTGATTATGGCTCACCTTCTCTCTCTCTCTCTCTAAATTTTGAAAATGAAGAGAGAGAATGGCTTGGGAGAAAATAAAAATGAAAGTGTGTGGTTTTCTCTTTCTAAATCTATATAAATTATTTTTGCAATGAAATGGCTGATGTAATTGGGCTGAATTCAGTGTTTGTATCACAAGGCTAGAACTAGGGTTGGTGAGCAACTCACCTTAGGGCAACATTTGCAAGTTATATCAAATAATGCAATAAGGGCACTTTGGTCATTTCCATGCAAATTTAATTCTAAAATGGTCATTTGATGCAAAACCTTAGGGTTTAGGGTTTGAGCTAATTAGGGTTTAGGGTTTAAGTCATTTAGGGTTTAGGGTTTGGAAAATCTTAAGGTTTATAATTTAATTTTCTAAAATTTCCAATTTAGGTTTCCAAAAATAGAAAATTTATATTTCTAAATTATAATTAGAATTTTCTAATTATATTAAAATTCCTTAATCATAAATTTAAATATTGCTAATTAGGATTAATATATCCTAATTAAAATTACTAATTAAGTAATTAGGGTCAAAATTATTCATTAGGGTTTATAACCCAAAATTAGGGTTTCTAATAGAAAATAATTTTCCTAGATTAGAAATTAGATTTCGTAATTAGATTAGAGTTTTTTAATTACTATAACTTGAAAATTAGGATTAATATTTCCTAATTAACATTAAAATTATTAAATTAGCACCTAGGTTTTTCCTAATTATAAATTAGGGTTTCAAATAGCGAAGTTAGGGTTTTCTAAATTTGAATTTAGGGTTTACGAATAAATTAAGCTTTACCCTAATTAATAATATAATATATAGCACTTAAGCAATATAATAATCATTTAAGTTCCCAGATTAGGGTTCTAAATTTCTGAATTTAGGGTTTCAGATTTTCAGAACTGAAATTAGGATTTTCAGAACCGGTTTCTAGGGTTTCTTATTAATCGCTAGGGTTTTCCAACCGAACGTTAAAGTTCTTAATATATAATTAGGATTTGTTACAGATATCGTTTATCTGGTCAATTCTTGACCCTTAATCACATCATGCATACATATACACAAAACATAATTGCTTATTCCCTTAATCCTGAATAATTCACCTAAATCTTTCACAAAATTTTGAAATCCTCAAAATTCCTTCTTAAAAATATCAAACGTATACACTTATTTTCTGTCTAGGTTCTAATTTTGAACCTTAAATCAATTAATAATTTTTTTTTAAATATTCAAAATTCTCGGGTTGTCACATTCACCCCTTCTTCTAAAAATTTCATCCCCGAAATTTACCATTCACCTTACACCTTACACCTTACACCATACACCATACACCATACACCATACATACACAGCATCACATGCTACCCAATACACCACTCACAAGAGTAAAAAAAATTCAAATTTTTTTGAGGAGTCATATAGATTATTTGTCCATCATTTTCGCAAAGGTTATACGGAAATTCATCCACAAACCGACATAACTTACGAACACAAAGGGTGATTAGCCCGATATGCCCTGTACTGGCCAAGTACTAATTTTATCTGTTCCTCGTCACTGCCATAGGCACAAAAATTTTACCTCAGTCTTATTGGATTCCGCACCATAACAATTTGCTCCGGGAAATTTCTCTCAATGAACACTTAGAGTTTTCATAAACTTTAGTCTAGCTGAATCGAATAGCATAGACACATATCAATAATTCAATTCAATCGAATTATTTAGGTGCAGCCAAACCCCGTTGGCAAATTAAAATTTTTGAAAATATTTTTGAGAATGACGCCATAATGTCGTACTGTATTAACAGTCCGTTTGAGGATGCTGTCATCGTATGACTTTGTCATAACACATCATACAATAGTGGAAGAATGATTTTTAGATCGGATTCGCACTAAGTATTCCTGTATTTACAACTCCATCACCTTTTTATCATCTCTGCACCAGGTTACATGGTACATGAGTGATAAATAAAATATATTTTGATATTTCAAATCATTTGCGTCTAGCTGAAATAAGTAGCATAAACTATACTTTAAACTGTTTTAAAAATGATTACGAGTCTACATATTTTTTTTAAAAGCACATAGTGTGTATTTAGCTTGATGTCAATCATTTCGAAGTTTAGCATAGCTAGGAGTTTTGGAAAACTTAATTCTTCACTAATAATCATTTGCTTAAACAGTCTATCTATTCTTATTATCCTTAATACTCCATTTACACACAACTATACCCAGTTCGTAAAACCACACTTATGAGTCCATAAATTGCCACAATCATATGAGTTTAAGAACTTGTCCTAGTCTGACCTTTGGCATCTGTTCGCTGAGGGGTTCATAAACATTTCATATAACTATGAGTCAAGAATGTCACATAAGTATGAGTTTTAAGAACTCGTTCTTAACCTTATATCCTCTACCTATAACCTATCTATCTGTTATACACATGAGAAAGGAATCACCCTCTTAACATGCATATATCAAATAGCGCGACACAAACATTTCAATGATTATCATTGCCAGAACTAAGTAGTTTTTACACCAAGTACAATTCCCCGCCCACACAAGGAATCATACAACTCTGCTGCCGACATGAATCCCCAATTGAATCCCCACCTAACACTAACACCCTTCTCAATACGAATTTCATTTAACTCGTATTCATAATCCTTTCCTGAATCTGTACCAATTCATAGTACAACTGACACCCAGCAATCTTGCTGTAAACTGTTCAATCATTAGATTGATTCTTCTCCCTGCTATCACCTTATCAGATCACGGAGTGATCTTATCGTATATATTACGATTTATTTCTACGTCTTGATCGTGTTGTTTTACGATCTCCTATCACTGTACTTTTAGTCTTTTAGACTATATCTATTCATCACTACTGTTCAACTTTATTATCAGAGTTAGGGAACTCTGTATCTTTTATAACCCGCCGAGATTCGACTTTTAATCTTACCGACCAACTAACTCTATGTGAATTAGATCTTATCCTAATCACTGTGACAACTCGAAAATTTGGACAATTTTATAAAATTTTTAAAGATTGAATAAAGGTTAAATAATAAACCTAGACATAAAATAAGTGTATGGATTTGACGTTTCAAAGGAATTTTAAGGATCTCAAAAATTTTGGAGAAGAATTTGAATGATTTGATAGACTATAAGTGTTAGTCTGATAATGAGGTATATATTTAGTGTATGAGTTCATAAGATTATGTGTATGTGGTTCTAGTATTTTAATTATATACTAGTGACCTAATCTAAGAATTGTGGACCATGTCTCAATTTATTAAATTATCTTGTATGAATATTGAGTAAGCGAATTAAGAATTAACATATGTAACCCTAATTTAAGTAGGGGGAAACCCTAATTTAATTATTAGGGTAAGATAGAATTTAAGATAATGAATCATATTAATTCTTATGGCCCAAACATTTTAGTTAGGAAGTCCAAATATTTTAATTGGATAGCCCAAAAGAATTAAGTGTTAAGCCCAAATGTTGGCCCAATTATGAGGGACATTTTGGACAATTAGTAAAGCATGTTATAACATTAAAATTTTACAAAAATTGGGGATAAATGGAGGAGGATTTTTGGCCAACAAGGGAGAGAAAGAGAAGCTATGGGATTAAATCATTAAGTTTACTAACTCTCAACAACTTCCAACAAGTGTCTAATTCTCATTCAACCAACACTTTTATTTAAGTGTACAAGCAACACTAAAATGATTAAGAAAGAGAAAGAGAGAGTGAGTGGGGGGAATGAATGTAATGATGGAATGTACCAACTCTCACTAACTCCTTCACATGTGTCACTTGAAGGTTAGCCCACCTATTTTAACTAAAGCTACAAGTAATCTTAATCATCCAAGAAACCTTCTAATAAGTGAGAAAGAGAAAGCAAGAGAGAGTTGTTGGAAGATTAACATGAGATATGCAAATATATCTACACTTTTGTTTTTACTAAACCACAAAAGCAATTTCATTTCTCTCTCATCCTATTACTTCTTATTGGCTAACAAAAAATAAAACTAGAGAGAGAGGGAGGAGCTAGTATTTCGGCAGCCACAAGAGGAAAGGGAGATGAGTTTTTGATCTTCAAGCTAACCAAGATCATCATCTACTTTGAAGGATTAAGAAAAACTAGTAAGATATCAAGGTATAAATCACTTTTTTTTCTAAGTTATTCTTAGTTGTTTAATTGAAAACTTAGATTGATGATTTCAAACTTCAAAACTCTAGATCTACATGATCTAGAGTGTGTTATGTGTGGATCTATCCATCTTGTGTGTTAAAAGTTAGATCTAAAGTATGAAATGGAAACTAGGTTTTTCAAATGTAGAAAATCCTAATTTTTCTTAGCCCCGATTGTGTCAATCTTGTGTTTGATGATTGTTTGACGAAATAGAACATGTATTATGGTAGAATCATGGGTATATGAGGTATTAGTGAATATTATGATGAGTTATGTTGGTTATTATGTGAAAACATGAAAGTGTTCTTAGAAGACATCAAGAGTTAAAAATCAGTTTTTGGTGAAAACAAAACATAAAATTCAAATGACCATATCTCCTATTATATTTCGAATTTTTGAGTGTGTTCAAGTCCTAGAGTTAGATCTATAAGTTTTCTAACCTCTCCAAGTTGAATCACTGAAAAAGGAGTTGTATATTTCCGTATGGAATATTTTTAGTAAAGCACGAAAAACTACAAAACGACAATTTATCTTTTGCCCAAAAGTTTAAAAGGGCTGTTTCGGTAACTTAATGTATGAGAAAAATTCTGGCCTTTTGGGACATGAAAATATATGGTATTAAGTACCTCCTGTCCAAAAATGAGCTTATTCCGACTTAAAATGAGCAAGTTGTGACCATTTCAATTTCTGTGATTTTCCGACAAAAATCGCTATAACCGGAGTTCTATAACTCCGATGGCCACGAAATTTAAACTGGAGTGTCACGATAACATGTATAAGATTGTGTCAAAAGATGGGAATTTCTGGAGTTAAGCGTGATGGGGCTAATTTCTTAAGGAATTAACTAAAAGTGATTATTGAAAAATACCAAAAGAAGTTGGAAAATTTTGAAAAAATACTTTTTGTGTATGAAATATATGTATATGTGTTTGGTCAAAGGATAGAAAAATAATAAACTAATTTGCTATTTTCGTAAAAAGGATATGGAATCCAACTTTGCTAGATTAGAAAAATTTGATGAATCCAGCTTGCTGAATTGAAAAGAAGTTTACTGAATTGAAAATTTGTTGGATCTAGCTTGCTGGATTGCAATCTAGTTGCTGGATATGGGATCCAGTTTGTTGGATTGCAGTTGGATTTATGGGATTGACCATCTAGGTTACTAGATTTGGAATCCAGGTTAAAGTGTTAAATCATAATGTATATGATATAGTGATTAAAGAATTATCAAAGGATAATAATAATACTGATGTGTTAAGATGTTATCTAATATTTGATTAAGTGTTAGATAATTTATGGATAAAGTAATAGTATTATGAGCTAACAGCTATGTTATACTAACTAAAAGATCAATCCTATACTGATAGGTCTTTCGTGAGAGATTAAATTAGATTGCTTAGTGGTAATCAGCGGTTCAGGCAAGTTTCTCTAACTCAAACTTGAGTTATATTTTAAAGCATATTAGTGAATAGTTGTTGTTGATTATTCACGTCTATACTGATTATTGATTCGCACGTTGTGCATGTTGTAAATGTTAATCAGGTATGAAAGGCTGATCACCTTCATTACCATTTGGTTCAGTTAATCTGTTCATGTTTATGCTTAACCATTCATTTTATTGACTTGGTCGTTCAGCTAAGAAAATTTATTCATGCTCTTTCACAATGTTTATATTGTTGAAAGTTTGCTAGCATTTTATTCATATTCTTTCAATCATGATATATCCTCAAATAAATTTAACTTGCTGGGCAAATTTGATGCTCACCCTTGGTATATCATGATAAACACTTTCAGATTAAGATGACGGAAGCAAAGATAAAGTTCAAAATTAAATTATAATGCAGTTAGATATATTAAATTTTCTGACGAAAATAGCATTGTAAACCTTTTTAGATATTGAATGTATGTATTAAGTTAAGGTTGTAGACCTTGTGGTTTATGTTGTAAAAGTTTAATGTATAAACAATTTATATTTATATCTTCCGTAATAGTTATAGAAATAGTATACCAGATCCTTGGTGATTAGGACCGGGATTTGGGGATGCTACAAGTGGTATCAGAGCCGTAGGTTAGAAACCTTAGGTAGGTGTACCTTAGGCTATAACCGCGGAGATGGTGATAAGGAATAAACTCAGATCGAGTTTAAGTGATAAGAGATGAATTTAGGAAATTCATCATTAAAGTAAAGAGAAAGATAAATAAGATTCAAAGATGAATCTTCAAGAGATATAAAGATAAGAATCCGGAGTTACCTGACTCCTGTAATAAAGATGAAAAGTAATAATAAATAGACAAAGTCTATAAGATGAAAATTGTAAAATCATAATATTATATGATTAAAGGAAAAGAAGATCGTAAAATAAAACGATCATAATACGGTTATAATATGAGATCACAACGTGATTTGATAAGGTCATAGCAGAAGAAGGATCAATCAAATGATTAAAAACTTTATAACAGAATTGTTGTACGACAGTTGTACTATGAAATTGTTCTATGAAAACTCATGAAAGAGTAATGAATTGTAAATATGGATTAAATGAAATTCCTATGGAGAAAGTATGGAACTAGGATTATGTGGGATTTCAACTGAGGACTCATATCAGCAGCTGAGTTGTATGATTCCTTGTATGGGCAGGGAATTTGTACTTGGTTTTAGAATCACTTAGCTTCCTGGTCGATATAGTGGTTATGTTGAACAATTCTTTGTATGGGTGGGGAATTGTCCACTTAGATTCCTATATGGATTACTGGCCGAGTTTGGTTTGACGACCACTTAGTTTCTGATACTGATAATCATTAAAATGTTTGTGTCGTGCTAGTTACTATATGCATGATGAGAGGGTGATTCATTTCTCATGTGTATAACAGATAGATAGGTCATAAGTAGAGAATATAAGGTTAAGTACGAGTTCTTAAAACTCATACTTATGGTAAGTTCATGACTCATAATCATATGGTATATTTTGAACCCCTCAACGAATGGACGCCTATGGTCTGACTAGGATAAGTTCTTAAACCCATATGATTGTGGCAAGTTATCAAACTCATAATTTGTGGAAAGTTTGATGAACTGGGTATAGGAAAGTGGTGAATGGAGCATTGAGGATTATAGGAATAGATAGATTTATTAAGCAATGGATCATTAGAGAAAGTGAAGTTGATGGTGGAAGTATAGGTATTCCAAATCTTCTAGCTATACTAGACTTCGAAGTTTTTGACATAAAGCTAAATTCGCACTGATGTGCCTTTCAAAATAAAATGAATTTTTGTTATCCTCAATACATGGGGACAAGTGTGTAGGTGTGGACTTCGGGCCACTAACACATCGTTACCTGTTGTGGCATGATGACACCAAAGATGATTTGCAATGATTTTTGAACGGTTTAAAGAATAGTCTATGTTAATTGATTCGGCTAGACAAAAATGATTTGAATTATCAAAATGTATTTTTTTTATATCATCAATGTATCATGGAACCTGATGCAGAATGATAAAAATGATGGAGTTATCAATGCAGAATAACTTAGTGTGGTATGTGATCTAAAGAGTGTCAGCCCACTATGAAATGATGTAGTATGACAAAGTCACAAAATGACGGAATCCTCAAACGGACTGTAAATACAGTGCGGTATCATGACGTCATAAAATGATTTTTTTAGAATTTTAAAGGAAAATTATTGCCAACTGAATGTGGCTAGCAATGTTTCGATTGAAATTCGAATTATTTGATATGCGTCTAAGCTATTTGATTCAGCTAGACAAATGTTTATGAAAAATTCAAAGTATCTTTGAAAATTTTCCCGAACCGAATTATTTTGGTGCAGAATCCTATGATAAGACTGAGGTGAACTACGTTGTTTGGATAAAATAATCCAATTTAGTAGCGTAAATATTCGCTAAACATGATTGATACGTTATGCATGACGTACGCGTACGATAGGCTAATCACCTAAAGTACTAGCAACGGTAGTTTACCTTCTTTGTGATTGTAAACATACCTAGTAATTTACTGTTTTGCGATATAAATATCGTTAAAACTACGTGTTCATGGTCTATATGACCCCTCAGCATGATTTGAAAAGTTTTAACTCCTTAGACTGAAGTCATGAAAGAATGTGATAGTAGTAGAGCTCCTCGTAGTAGGAAGCAAGATGTACTCATTAAAATTGAGCATGGAATTAAGTAAAGGTTAATTTGAAAACCTAGTTTTGCTGAATAAATGGAGTGGTGATTAGTGGACTGTAATTTCGAGGACGAAATTCTTAGAAGAAGGGGTGAATGTGACAACCCGAAAATTTGGACAATTTTATAAAATCTTTAAAGATTGAATAAAGGTTAAATAATAAACCTAGGCATAAAATAAGTGTATGGATTTGACGTTTCAAAGGAATTTTAAGGATCTCAAAAATTTTGGAGAAGAATTTGAATGATTTGATAGACTATAAGTGTTAGTCTGATAATGAGGTATATGTTTAGTGTATGAGTTCATAATATTATGTGTATGTGGTTTTAATATTTTAATTATATACTAGTGACCTATTCTAATAATTGTGGACCATGTCTCAATTTATTAAATTATTTTGTATGAATATGTGAGTAAGTGAATTAAGAATTAAGTTATGTAATTAATATATGTATTATGTGTGATAACTAAATAACCTAAGAGGTTATAATATGGGAGAATATTAGTATATATATATATATATATATATATATATATATATATATATATATATACACACACACTAAGTCTAAGAGATTTAATTTATATATCTCAACTAATTAATTTTATAACCTAATTATAGAAAATCTAATTGGGTTAAGGAATTAAATGTATATGAGTAAAGATTTGGATTATAATTGAGTAGGGGGAAACCCTAATTTAATTATTAGGGTAAGATAGAATTTAAGATAGGGTGCTTTACATAACTATACAACAAATAGAAAGTAATTACAAGAAAAGTGCATCAACTAAATAATTATAAAAAGAGTATAATAAGGACTCATATTACAAAAATAGTACAATTCACATTAATAAGGAAACCTAAAATTAAGGACAAATAACTGGTATAATTAATAATTCAAATTCAAATATTTGAATCTAACAACAAATAACTGCGATGAGAGATAGAGAATTTTCGTCTGGAATAGTTGCGCCGGCGGCGGAGGAATCATCGGAGAGATTGAAAGGAGTAATATAGGATACGGAGCCAAAGAGGAGGCCGCCTATGTCACCGGAGGCGGAGGAGACGCGATGGATGAGAGAGGAGAGAGTGGGTCCCGATATTTGTATCTTCTCAATTGGAAGGTCGTCCATGGCCACTGCTCTCCGATGCTGCACAGCTCTGTACCGTGTGTAAGTGCGAGACAGATGGGACAGAAATGTCTTGCAAAGCGACACATATTTAGAAGTTAAAATATATTTCGGAGTTACCAAAACAAATCAAAAATTAAGAAGTAGGAGTTATCAAGCCATCAAGAACAGATCCAAAACGAATTCAGAGTAGCCGAATAAAGAGCAAATCACGAACAAAATTTTTTTATGAACATTTGGTTACCCACAAAAATTGAAATGGTTACCTTCGTACGAAGGTTTGGTTACCAACTGCACCATATTCAAAATAATTTTATTTTTAAAAGGTTATTTATAAGTAACTAACAGCTACATAAATGGAAACTTAGACATGACATTTCGGAGACCATCTGCACGTAACACTTGGAGACTGTTTTTAATTTTTTTATATAATTAATTTGTAATCCAATAAAACTGAATTGGTTACCTTGGTATGAAGGTTTGGTTACCAACAGCACTAAGAAAAAATTAAAAGTGTGGAGATTGATTGGTTACTTTGATATGACAGTTTGGTTACCTTAGTATAAAAGTTTGGCTACCAACATCTCTGTCTCTGTGGTGCTTCTGCATCACGTCGTCTTTGTTACACGAGAACATCCTCATCATCCACTTCTGAACTGCAAGATGGTTTTGGACCAGCAGAAACAAAGTTTTTTAACCAAGCAGTTTGAAATCTAGGAGATCCTTTGTTACCTTGTTCGCATTTTGACGGAAGGAACCTTCAGTTGGGATCTGAATATTTGATTTTCTTATACTTTTGTGCTGATTATTTGCTTGCAGTTGAGTTTCCAAAACTTTGAAGTCTGCAAACTGTCTTGGCACAAATACTCTTGGAAAAAAGAAATGCACTTCATCAATTTCGATGCAAGTCCACCACAACTTTCAAAAAAAAAAATGCAGGCCTGCCTGCCAACTTTATATATATATATATATATATATATATATATATATATATATATATATATATATATATGTTATAGATGAGGAGAGAGAGAAGAAATGGCATAACTAATCCTTAAATTAAGGAATCTTACTTGTACTAATATTGTAATATAAATATGATATTGTATTAATTATGTAAATATTTTATGAGTGCACTATTGTTGTAATTATTTTTAAAAATGTAATAGAATATGTAATTGTACCTTTAAGATAATGAATCATATTAATTCTTATGGCCCAAACATTTTAGTTAGGAAGTCCAAATATTTTAATTGGATAACCCAAAAGAATTAAGTGTTAAGCCCAAATGTTGGCCCAATTATGAGGGACATTTTGGACAATTAGTAAAGCATGTTATAACATTAAAATTTTACAAAAATTGGGGATAAATGGATGAGGATTTTCGGCCAACAAGGGAGAGAAAGAGAAGCTATGGGATTAAATCATTAAGTTTACTAACTCTCAACAACTTCCAACAAGTGTCCAATTCTCATTCAACCAACACTTTTATTTAAGTGTACAAGCAACACTAAAATGATTAACAAAGAGAAAGAGAGAGTGAGTGGGGGGAATGAATGTAATGATGGAATGTACCAACTCTTCACCAACTCTCACTAACTCCTTCACATGTGTCACTTGAAGGTTAGCCCACCTATTTTAACTAAAGCTACAAGTAATCTTAATCATCCAAGAAACCTTCTAATAAGTGAGAAAGAGAAAGCAAGAGAGAGTTGTTGGAAGATTAACATGAGATATACAAATATATCTACACTTTTGTTTTTACTAAACCACAAAAGCAATTTCATTTCTCTCTCATCCTATTACTTCTTATTGGCTAACAAAAAACAAAACTAGAGAGAGAGGGAGGAGCTAGTATTTCGGCAGCCACAAGAGGAAAGGGAGATGAGGTTTTGATCTTCAAGCTAACCAAGATCATCATCTACATTGAAGGATTAAGAAAAGCTAGTAAGATATCAAGGTATAAATCACTTTTTTTTCTAAGTTATTCTTAGTTGTTTAAATAAAAACTTGGATTGATGATTTCAAACTTCAAAACTCTAGATCTACATGATCTAGAGTGTGTTATGTGTGGATCTATCCATCTTGTGTGTTAAAAGTTAGATCTAAAGTTTGAAATGGAAACTAGGTTTTTCAAATGTAGAAAATCCTAATTTTTCTTAGCCCTGATTGTGTTAATCTTGTGTTTGATGATTGTTTGACGAAATAGATCATGTATTATGGTAGAATCATAGGTATATGAGGTATTAATAAATGTTATGATGAGTTATGTTGGTTATTATGTGAAAACATGAAAGTGTTCTTAGAAGACATCAAGAGTTAAAAATCAGTTTTTGGTGAAAACGAAACATGAAATTCAAATGACCATATCTCCTATTATATTTCGAATTTTTGAGTGTGGTCAAGTCCTAGAGTTAGATCTATAAGTTTTCTAACCTCTCCAAGTTGAATCACTGAAAAAGGAGTTGTATATTTCTGAATGGAATATTTTTAGTAAAGCACGAAAAACTGCAAAATGACAATTTAGCTTCTGCCCAAAAGTTTAAAAGGGTTGTTTCGGCAACTTAATGCGTGAGAAAAATTTCGGCAATTTGGGACATGAAAATATATGGTATTAAGTACCTCCTGTCCAAAAATGAGCTCATTTTGACTTAAAATGAGCAAGTTATGACCATTTCAATTTCTGTGATTTTTCGACGACAATCGCTATAACCGGAGTTCTATAACTCCGATGGCCACGAAATTTAAATTGGAGTGTCAAGATAACATGTATAAGATTGTGTCAAAAGATGGGAATTTCTGGAGTTAAGAGTGATTGGGCTAATTTCTTAAGGAATCAACTAAAAGTGATTTTTGAAAAATACCAAAAGAAGTTAAAAAATTTTGAAAAAATACTTTTTGTGTATGAAATATATGTATATGTGTTTGGTCAAAGGATAGAAAAATAATAAACTAATTTGGTATTTTCGTAAAAAAGGATATGGAATCCAGCTTGCTGGATTGGAAAAATCTGATGAATCCAGCTTGCTGAATTGAAAAGAAATTTACTGAATTGAAAATTTATTGGATCTAGCTTGCTGGATTGCAATCTAGTTGCTGGATATGGGATCCAGTTTGCTGGATTGCAGTTGGGTTTATGGGATTGACCATCTAGGTTACTGGATTTGGAATCCGGCTTGCTGGATTTGAAATCCAGGTTGCTGGTTTGGTATTTGACTTTTTAAAGTGTTAAATCATAATGTATATGATATAGTGATTAAAGAATTATCAAAGGATGATAATAATACTGATGTGTTAAGATGTTATCTAATATTTGATTAAGTGTTAGATAATTTATGGATAAAGTAATAGTATTATGAGCTAACAGCTATGTTATACTAACTAAAAGATCAATCCTATACTGATAGGTCTTTCGTGAGAGATTAAATTAGATTGCTTAGCGGTAATCAGCGGTTCAGGCAAGTTTCTCTAACTCAAACTTGAGTTATATTTTAAAGTATATATATGTAGACTTAGATTCTTTCTTCAATTACTGAATTCTAACAAATCCTCTGAACTTTCTCTTGAATTCTCTCTGACTCTCAACTTAGCAAATAATGAAGAATACGTACGTTAACTCGACTGAACCTTTATGCGCAGAGTTGAGGTCAGTTATTCCATTCGTGGTTTAACTGCCCCCAACTCCTCCTAAGGCCACATTTGGCTAGCAAACTAAGTTCAAAGCTCTTTATTTTAATAAAACCTTTTATCATATAGTTTAATTCATGTCACACCCAATTCAAATATCTTATTTAAATTAATTAAATAACATATAATAATCTCTCATAAATTCACGTAATCATATAATTAATTTTCTCATTAATAAATAATGTCAAATTATTAACTCTCTAATTAATAATTAAATTACTTAAATAACATCATGCTTAATTAAATATTTCATTTAATTCAATAAGCTCACATAATTACATACTTGAATAATAATTATTCTCTACATTAATTTAATAAATGTAACGCATATAATTAAATTAATTTACCACATTTGCATCAAATAATTATTTAATCCAATAATTAAATCATCGAAAAAATATTTATTTAATTCAATAAATATTAAAATCAAATTACAAAATTCTCGTTCGTCACATCTTTCCCCCCTTAAAAGGATACTGTCCCCAGAATCATGACTCAAAAATTTCAACACGTTACAGTTGTTGATTATTCACATCTATACTGATTATTGATTCGCACGTTGTGCATGTTGTAAATGTTAATCAGGTATGAAAGGCTGATCACCTTCATTATCATTTGGTTCAGTTAATCTGTTCATGTTTATGCTTAACCATTCATTTTATTGACTTGGTCGTTCAGCTAAGAAAATTTGTTCATGCTCTTTCACAATGTTTATATTGTTGAAAGTTAGGTAGCCTTTTATTCATATTCTTTCAATCATGATATATCCTCAAATAAATTTAACTTGCTGGGCAAATTTGATGCTCACACTTTCTATATCATGATAAACATTTTTAGATTAAGATGAAAGCTCGAGTAAAGACGGAAGCAAAGACAAAGTTCAAGATTAAATTATGATGCAGTTAGATATATTAAATTTTCTGACGAAAATAGCATTGTAAACCTTTTTAGATATTAAATGTATGTATTAAGTTAAGGTTGTAGACCTTGGGATTTATGTTGTAAAAGTTTATTGTATAAACAATTTATGTTTATATCTTCCGCAATAGTTATAGAAATAGTATACCAGATTCTTGGTGATTAGGACCGGGATTTGGGGATGCTACAATCATTGCGGTTATTAGTCTCAGGTATTACTACCTAAGGTTCATAACCTACAGCTCTGATACAAACTGTGAGGGCCCCGAATCAGAGGCCCCGAAGTGCAAAGATGAACTGTTGATGAATATCTTTGGTCGTGGTGCAAAGATGAATTTATTAGTATGATTATGAAGAGGAACTGTGATTTGGTATAACCATGATCTTTGATATTTCAGGTAAAGACAGGTGATAAAAATTATCTTCGTCCTGGGTGCAAAAAGGAATTTAGAATCACAATTATGATTATGAGTTATTCATATGATTGTGGAGCAGAACTGTTGATTGATGTTATAGGGATAAAATATTATTGGTGAATTTTTAACATGGAGAAGATAATAGACTATATGGTCTATTTGACTCTTCTAATGGATTGCTCGTTCCGCTGCAACTATGGTTAAAATTTTTTATCATCTACCATATGTTCTAAATCTCTGATTTATTACTATTGAAGGTTATTGATGATTTATTTATCTTTAGTCATGATATTCTTTACTGGGCTAGTTGAGCACACCCTTGTGCTTCACAATTCCTTTCAAGTAATAAGAGTGTAGCTGGGTCGAGCGGGGGTAACAAGGGAATAGAATGGTGGTCTCTAGCTATGGAGTTCTCCCTAAACAGTATAGAAAAGTGTGTTATATTTTATACATCATTTAGTAGTTATATTTGGTGAATCGAATAGGGTGAGGTGAACCCAACTTTGGAAGGGTGTTTTGCCACTATCATACAAGATGTCTAATGACATACAACCTCATGTTATCATAAGATAGGGTTGTGCACATCCACTTGCTGAGTATATCTATGAGCACTATCTATATGATTTTGGAGTTTATTTGAAATATAATTTTCAACTGGAGACAATGGAGATAGTTATATGTCAAGAGAAGACTCACAATTGGAAAGAGCATGATAGTAATCTTCTCGTTTTTCTTTGGGGTCTTTGGGTCAACCAAGGATAATTCTGTGGACATATGATATATATCATAACCTAGACACATGGTCTCCCATGTACGAAGGTTTCCTTGAGCACTTTCCAAAGATTCTAATTTCTAAAACAGTTTTTGACTATACCTTTATGTAAGGTGCCATTGTGACGTGCTATCCAAGGTTGGGATGCGAGTCACAGTTGGTATATATATTTGTATCAAAACTCACAACATATGTGTTGTTGTATTTTACACGACAATTGTTGTAATAAAGTTGTAGTTATTTTCTGTATCATGTATTTGGCGACTCAGAATAGGTTGGATGGAATGGACCTATTTTGGGGTTGTTACATTTAGCCAATATACACTTCTTCTTGAATATTCTTCTTTCTTGGTGGATCACCTCTAGAGGTCATATACTTGGGTGGCTAACATTGATCAAATGAAGGGATCTACCCGGAGATTCAAGGAGATCGTGGAGAAATAAAAGTTAAACTCGTACTTGTGGAAACTCGTATCTACAAGAGTATGATTCTATAAATTCTTGTTCTTCATTTTAATTAATAATATGCATAAAGGATGATCCGGATATTGGTTTATGAAAAAATTTAAAATCTTATTTTACTTTGCTTTCGTTAATTTTACAATTTGATTGCGTCTATGATTTTCACAAAACCTTATAGTGGTATTAGAACGAAATTTTATGCGAATTATTAATTGTTTTAATTCCATATATGTATGGGTATGTATTTAGAATAATTTATTGGGCAAATTAATTGTATAAAATTATTATTTTATGAAGAAAAAAAACTGATTCGCGAAACCTATTTTTTTAATAATCCGTGATTTCGCTGTGTCATAATCCTGTTAAGGACGCTTCACAGTTTGGTAATATTATACGGTAAGTGTCTGTTAAGAGTTATATATTTATAACTATTATATATATATATATATATATATATATATATATATATATATATATATATAATATGAACCGGTATAAAGAGTTTATTTTAATCTTGAAATTAGATTTCATGCAACTTAAAATTGTCCATTAAATGATATTCATATATATATAGAATGATTTTATTCATGAGATGAATGTTTTATTTATTAATGCATATGGTGATATGTATGATAATAAACGAGATTAATTATTAGCTATTGACCAATGTGATTGGATTTATTTTGGTTGTATGCTTGAATGAATGGTTTTTATTAAATGGGGTTTGCATACCTCGTCTTTTCTTGTTTTATTCTTAATGTAAATTCTATCTCTCTCTTATGCACTTCCCCTTGACTGCTGATCAAGTTTTCTATTTAAATTAAATAGTTTATGTAATAGGATTAGTTACAATTTCTCGAAGAACCGGAGATCAAGGAGAAAGGAGCACTGAAAAACCCGATTGTAATGGAGCCGAAGTTTAAATGTAATAGTTATATTTAAATGTTAATTCTTGCACCCTAGTGTTTAACCTTTTTGGTTCACTTGGTGACTCTAGTGAACCAAAATAGAATAAAAGTTCATAATCAATCCGGGTAGAATATAATATTCAATAATATGCATGCTAGAATTATATATATATATATATATATATATATATGTGTGTGTGTGTGTGTGTGTGTATGCGCGCGCGCGCGCGCGCGCGCGCATACGCGCTAAACAAGATGAGACAATTAATAACAAACCCCTCAAACGAATTATATTAAGTCTTAAGCATTCAAAGATATTTAGAATATCGAACGTCGCCTTTTAGCAATATAAAATTAATAGAGTATTAAATATTTAATATGAGTTTGTTGTGTCACCATAAGGCAAGTATTAAGTATTTAATATGTTAATTTATCACATTTGATGCTTATAAAAAAATTGAACAATCACTACAAGAAAACCGACTATTTCTGACGGACGTATCCTCGATGGATTAAATTCGGTCGAAATATTATTACTTCCAAGGGAATAATGCGTCGAATATAAGTCCCTCGAAAATAACATAATTAGGACGGAATTTCGTCGATCTTAGACCTCTCCGGTTGGCGCCAAGTTTCGTGCCACCGTGAAAAGTAATTTCAACGTACAAACATTAATTCGGAGGGACGCTTCGTCGAATTTAAGTTATTTTCGACAGACGTATTTCTGACGGACAGTCCGTCAGAGATACCAAATAAAACTTTTCAGCTTCTGCCTTTTCATTTCAAACGCTCGTTTATTTCTCATCCTCTCTCTCAGTTTCTCACTCTCCTTCCCTGCCCCCACCCTCTCTCATTCTCTCACTCTCATTCCCTCTCTCATCCTCCCCGCCCCCACCCATCCGGTCACCGGTCCCCCCCCTTTTCCCCTGCCACCGTCCCCCCCACTGTGTCCCTCACATCTATCTCTCTCTCTCTTCACCTCTCTCTGCACTCAGCCCCACTACCGACCATACTTCCACACAGTGCCACTGTCAGCACGCAGTCGACGTCGACGACTCGCGTTCTGGCCGGGTTGGACTCTGCTCTCTCCTTCTCCTCCTTTAACCGGTTTTCAAACTAAGGCCTAAGGTTAGTAATGGTTTATTTCTATAATTAGGTATAATTTCGTGCCCTATATTGTGCATATTGCACTGAAATTGGTACTATATATATATATATATATATATATATATATATATATATATATATATATATATATATCTGTTGATGATAACTACTACTATATATATTTCGGATGAATTGCTAAAATTGGGACTTAAGTGTTAATTGTCAATATTATTTGTGTTCTGCCGAAATGGGTTATTGCTTGTGGCTACCTGTTGTGTTAATTGCGTAACTGTTGTGAAAATTGGGTTGCCGAAAATTGTGTTCTGCCTGACTGTTATGCAAACTGCATGTTGTGCAAATTGGGATTGCAGCTTCTGTTTAGTGTATAGCATCTGGTAAATGTTTCAATTTGTTTTTCTTTATGCAATTGCAGCTTATTACAGTCTATGTTCATGGTGAGTTTATTTGATATTTTTGATGGAACTTCTAACTGAATTTCTGTCAGAATTCTTCAATTACAAATTTTGTGGGCCCATGTAACTACTTAAATATGTTACTTAATTAATTTTTCAATACTAAAATAACCTAGTTTATAGTAATATTTACTTAGTTTTGTACTACTAAATAAAATAATAATATAAATAATATAAATTTAAATAACATAATATATGATAATATAATATAAAATAATAAAATTAAATAACATAAGATAAGATAATTTAAGATAAAATGAAATGAAATAAAATAATTAAATTAAAATAAAATAATTGTTCCTAAATGCAATAACTTAAATTATATCTAATAAATAAATAAAATACATTCAATAAAATAATATAATATAATATGAGTAATAATAAGATAAAATAATAATAATAAATTATAATAATTTAAATTTAATAGAATATAATGAAAAAAAATTAAAAAAATTTAAATTAATAAATAAATTAAATTAAGGGTTAAGTTCAGATGACCATCTGGGGTTTGGGCCGTTTCCCACTTAACCGCCTGTAGTCAGTAAAACTACATTTAAACTCCCGACCTTTTGAGTTGAAGTGAAAACATTACACTTTTCATCTAATTTAACTGTGCGTGCATGTCAGACGGCAAAAACGCATGAAAAGGGACTTTAACGATTGAAAATGACTGAAATACCCCCTTATCCCTTCCTCTGTTCTTCTTATCCCTTCAACCTTGAAACCCACGGTCTCCTCGCTCCTCCGCTCACCTCTGTCTCGTCGAGTGATATCCAAGCATCGCTCAAGTGATATCCAAGCTCACTCTTTTCGATAATAACGAAGATAACAGGCCGATGTCGGCGCACAAGCGCGAGAGTCTCAGCTGGATTGTGCGGAAGAGGCGACGCCGCGGCTCCCGATCGGTGTCCGGTCGGAGTAGTGATCGAAGCAGGACGAGGCGGAGGTGTTGCTCTATTGGGGCCTCGGCGGCGTACGCGACTTATTCGGATTTTTCGGTGGCTGCTGGGACGGATTCGAGTGGGGAGTTATTTGTGAATGGTGGGGATGCGAATTGGGCGTCGGATGTGAGTGAGGCGGCGAGGAATGTTGTGAGGAAGGAGAGGGAGGGTGGTGGGAGTGGGGAGAGAGAGATTTTGAGTGGTGGGTATGGGAAAATTGGAATTTTTGATGGTCAAGGGAATGAATCTGGGTATGGAAGTGAATCTGGGTAAGTCTCTATGATGTGGCGTCCATTACTTATCCAGGTACATGTTTAAGTCTCTTCTACTATAATTTGCTCGCATTGTGTAACTATAATGTTGTTCTAAAGGCTTTATTATCAGGGCTTTCTTCTTTGCTACCATCCGGTGGTCACCATAGTGGTGGTCCAAGTGGAAGTGCTGGAAATCAGTACCCTATTACTGCAAATTTTGTCCACAAAAGTCAGAAATTGGCTCTATTAAGCACAACTAAACTCCCAATTATGTTGCAGGAATTGACTCTAATTTAAGTAGCCCCACAAATTCGACATCAATATCCCTTGTTTCTGCCATGCCTACTTCTTTATTCCCCAAGCCAAGAACATTGATAGTGGGACTCTGTTAGTGGGCGTGGTTTATTTGCAACCAAGAACATTGATAGTGGGACTCTGTTGTTGGTCACAAAGGCTATTGCTACTGAGAGAGGTATATTGCCCCAATCCGATATTGATAATTCCGGCGAAAAAGGCCAATTAGTAATGTGGAAGAATTTAATTGATAAAGTTAGGGCTAACTCATTTTCTCTATAATGAAAGGTAAACTACAATTATTAGGGCTGTTATAGAGTTTCTCCACTATTTTCAAGTTTGTAATTTTTGTGCTTTTTTCAACTGGGACATCTCAATTCACTGGATTTTTGTACCAGTGGCATCAATTTTAGCAAGTGGGAAATGTTCTTTAATGAAATGTTTGATTTGGTGTAAATGTATTAATGAATTTGTGTAAAACAATTCACTCTGCAATGTGGGAACTGGCTTTATGTTTGATTGATTTTACCTTTTGTTGATGCAATAATAAAGATCGAATCTTTTGGATTAAATTTGTGATATCGATTCAAACTTATAATTCTTATTGTTGGGATCTTAGTGGAGTTCAATTTTTTTATTTTTGTTTCTTGGGGACTGGTTTACAGTATCGGTGGGTCTTTTCTTCGTTTTGGAGTTCCTACCTGTTGAAGTAATTGGCAACATACTATACCATCTTGGAGCTGCTCGAGATGTGGTAATTGCCTCTGGTACTTGCAGGAAATGGAGAGAAGCTTTACTAAACATGGTTCTCAACTGTCATTTTTAATATATATATATATATATATATATATATATATATATATATATATATATATGGAGGGTAATTAAGTCTTTAGGCAAATAAAGTAACGGAGTTAAGACGGAAAGCCCTTTTTCACTTCAACTCAAAAGGTTGGGAATTTAAATGTAGCTTTACTGACTGCAAGTGGTTAAGTGGGAAACCGCCCAAACCCCAGGTGGTCATCTGAACTTAACCCTTAATTTAATAAAAAATATTTTAAAATATATAATATAATACAAATAAAATAGAATCCAATAAAACATAAAATAAAATAAAAATAATAGAATAAAATAGAATTAAATAAATTTAATTTAATTTAATTAAAATAATTTAAATAAACTTAGTACCACTTACTTAGTTTATCATTAATTGGCAAAATAAATTAAGTAGCTAGGAGTGAATGTCGAACAGTAGTCTCTATAGATTTCAAATAACAATTTTTATAAACTAAGTATCACGTACTTAGTTTATCATTGGCAAAATATACTAAGTAGCATTTGCTTAGTTTGCCTCAATTTTCAATAAATGCAATAATACTCTCCGTACATATATGTACTCTTTCTTGTATGCAGGTTTCGACATAGCAGTTGCAGATAATAGTACTCCAACCGGTTCCTCGGCAGCAATTAAAAAAAATGGTGTCGTAGTTCTTGTTTGTGTCCTATACTCAAATTGTAAAGTTAATTGAATTACTGCAGACATTTCTCACTGTTCCATCATAACAGATGGCAACATCCAGAAGGAGTGCCATTCAGTTGTTGAACAAAGTTCTAGGATAAGCAACCCTCTAGATGAGCGAACGATCACTTCTTTGCTAGGAATGGATTGGACTCGTATGTGGAGATGATTCATTCCTAGCTGAGAAGTGATCGTTCGTTCATTTAAAGAGTTGCTTAACCTAAAACTTTGTTCAATAACTTAATGGAACTCCTTCGGGATGTTGTCATCTGTTATGATGGAACAGTGAGGAATGTTTACAGTAATTCAATTAACTTTATTATTCGAGTATAGGACACAAACAGGAACTATGACCCTTTTTTTTGTCGGATTGCCGACTCAAGTAGTCTCTATAGATTCCAAATAACAATTCTCATATACTAAGTACCACTTACTTAGTTTATCATCATTGGCAAAATAAACTAAGTAGCATTTGCTTAGTTTGCCACAATTTTCAATAAACTTAGAAACTCGTTTGACATTTACTCAGTAGGAGTGAATGTTGAACAGTCCCTAGTTTGAGACTGTTATTGGATGTTACGTCTCTCACTTAGGCCGGTGCCAATACGAAACAGTACGTTTTTGTTATTTTGAGGATTTTTCGACTGTTATCTCTATATGTTCTCCGAGTGCATTGAGAGCAGATTAAGTTATCTTAGTCTATTTCGTGTGCTTGGAGACCATGGGGAGGTGCTTCCGAAATTTTCTTGAAACTTATGAAACGTACTCATTGTGTTTGTACTAGTGACGAGACGCATCCAATAAAGGGATAGAAGCCTTATCCATGTCCTGTAGAGTGGAGATACCAGGTAAATCTAATTCATGTATAAATATCCAAATTAACTGAATTCGTCTTCTGTATAGTTAAAAATGTCAGCCGACCGGAGTTGGATGTTCTGTAGGATACCTAGTGATGGGAGGGGATTAGTCGCAACTTATATCGTGTTGGGGTGTCAGATTTCATGAATAAAGTACTAGAACATACGGATAATCTGAACGGGAAGATGCGATGCCCGTGTGTCAAGTGTAAAAACCTGATTTGGAAGAAAGTCGACGAGATTAAATTTGACTTATTTTCTTGTGGATTTGTGGATGGGTACTTCGTATGGACTCATCACGGGGAATCAGAAGTGATTGAAAATGTTGTGGAACAACCAATTCCACGGGATTCATACGTCGAAAACTATGATCCAGTTGAGATGTTGGTCGATGCTTATGGCCCTACTAATTTTGACTTGGCCGAAAATGAACCTTCTTCAAGCAGTGCGAAACAAGTGCCAAATGATACAGCTGCTGCCTTTTACAAGTTGTTATCTGCTTCTGGGGTCGCATTGTATTCGAGAAATGATACGGACACCAAGCTTTCTGCAGTGACGAAGCTCTTACACTTCAAGAATGAGCACGACTGTAGTGAGAGAGGTTTCAACGATTTGCTTGCTATAATTGGGCAGTTCTTGCCCCAAGGATCATATTCTTCCTGCGAATTATTACGAAGTAAAGAAGATGGTCAAGGGGTTAAATATGGGGTATCAAAAAATCGATGCTTGTGAGCAGGATTACATGTTATACTATGGGGAGGACAGAGATAAGGGACAGTGTGATATATGCAGCTTACCGCGCTACAAGGTTACAAAACGTGGGAGAAAGGAGAAACATGTTCCCAGGAAAATCTTACGGTACTTTCTACTTGCGCCGAGACTTCAGCGGCTATTCATGTCGTCTCATACAGCTCAACATATGAGTTGGCATCGAATAAGGGATGTCGTTCCTGGTCAGCTGACTCACCCAGCGAATATTTTTGAGAACTTGTTTTACACCGTGTTAGATGCGAGTGGTAAGACCAAAGACAATGACAATGCTCGAAAAGATTTGGAGGCATTGAACATTAGGCCAGAATTGTGGCTTCGATCTAATACTACGAAACCTAAAGCTCCATTATGTCTTACTAAGCAACAAGTTGAAGACGTGTGTAAATGGGTTAGTGGGTTGAAGCTCCCAGATGGATATGCGTCGAACATAACACGTTGTTGTAATGTTGAGCAATTGAAAATTTTTGGATTCAAGAGTCACAATTGTCATGTATTCATGCAAAAGTTAATCCCAATTGCATTTTGTGAGATATTACCCAGAAATGTTCTTGATGCATTGACCGAACTTTCAAATTTCTTTCGAGATATTTGCTCAACTGTAATCAAGTACAGTGATGTCGAGTAGATGGAGAAGAATATTGTGCTTACCATTTGCAAGCTCGAAATGATCTTCCTTCCAGGGTTATTTGACTCGATTGAACATCTGCCTATTCATCTACCGTATGAACTCAAACTTGGAGGACCGGTGCAATATCGGTGCATGTATCCTTTTGAGAGGTAATATAAACTTCTAATTGCTATATCCTGCTCATATTAATAATACTTTAATTTGTCAGTATATTTATCTTAGTTATATGCGTCGATTAAAACAAAAGGTCAAGAACAAAGCTTGAGTCGAGGGTTCTATTGCTGAATGCTGTAAGAGGAAGAGCTTGTCAACTTCTGCTCATTATATTTTGACGATGTTGTCTCAACGAAGCACAACCGTTTAGGAAGGAATGAGGTTGTTGGTCCAATGACTCATGCTGATGATGAGTTAGCTATATTCACATTTCCGGCTAAACCATTTGGCCATGAGACACTGATTTACTTAAGCGACAAAGAGTTGAAGATTATATCTACATATGTGCTCCTAAATATGCCCGAAGTATCATCATACATCACGTAAGTCTTAGTTTATTTGCGATATTTAGTAGCATTTACAAGTGTAGTCATCTATATATGTTAAAGACATTTTACTAATTTCGCAGTTCATTCGAAGAGGAAGCGTATGCTTCTAACCCAACTTTTACTGCAGCAGAATTGGAAACATTCACTACAGCTAATTTCCAACAGTTGTTTAAGAAAAGGGTTAAAGCGGAGAACAATTTTGAGTGTTTTATAGATGCCATCCAAGGACCTTACAAAGTTGTTAGTTCTTTTCCTGGTTGCATCGTAAATGGGTACAGATTTAGAGTAGATGACTTGAATAAACTCACATCAGTTAATTCTGGGTGTTGTGGTGTTAGGAAGCTGCTACCAAGATTCTGAGTCCAATTACTATGGCCGTTTACAAGATGTGGTTATGCTTAATTATCACGGGGGCAAAAAGGTAGTTACATTTAAGTGTAGCTGGTTTGATACTGAAAAGGGGGTCAAAGTTTATCGTAATAGAATCACAACCGTGGATATCAAGTCGGTGTTACAGTCTCATGACGTGTTCGTGTTAGCAAGTCAAGTGACTCAAGTATATTACGCTCCAAATGTCATAAATACTCGAAGCCCTGGTACACTGTAGTCATTACTAAAACACGTTCATTTAATGCTGATAACATATTTGGTATGGATGAGGCGTTGCAAGAAGATGTTAGCAACCATTTGGCCGTAGTGTTCCATGCTGAAGATGTGGTGAGTACTGATGTCATTGACGTACCTAACGATGAGGATGTCGAGGCAAACGTACACATGAATGATTATGTAGTCGTTGAGGATGATAACGATGACGAAGCTGATGTCGAAACTGATGATGAGGAAGATACCGAATTCGAGAATGATATACACGTTGATTCTGATGGGTTTGATGACGTGCGTAATTGAAAATGAGCATTCATAATAATACATACCACATATTGTTAAACCTTAATATTAATAATCTACCAATTTTGTTATTGGAGTAGGATATTCATGGCTAGACATAGTGGTGGAGGTCGTCGAGGTGGTGGGCGATCCGGTACTGGAGACGGTAGCCATGATGGAGGCTCTTCTTCAGGCACGAGTAAGTTATCTTCACTAGGATTTAAATATATCTCAAGCAGCATTAGTTACAATGTTTATTGACTCAATTAAATACAATTATTACAGATGCACCTCTTCGATGACACTGAGGGACGAACCTCGATATCTTTGGTCGTCCGCAAGCAGTGCCACTTACAATACCGGTGGATGTCGCTTCCCAGCAGTAAGTGTTAATATATTGGTAATATTAATTTCAGATATTGCAAAACATAATTCACATATTGTTATAATTTTTCTGTAGTATACTAGACCCGGTGGCTAAGCACACCTTATACGCGATTTGTTTGACGCATCTCCCGAGAGGGTGCATGTGGTTCAGTCAGTATGCGCGGTACGATGCCACTTTTATGCAGAACGTCTTACGGGAGTTCAACGTAAGTTAAGCATATTATATTAATTACTACATAGTTGTATGAGGATGCCTTCTTCAATTGTTCCTAATTTTAAATCCACTTTTGTTATAGGTTTATTATCGATTTGACCCGAGCATCTCTTAGTCAGCTGGCGACGATGTGATTGAGCATCATGTCGCTGCGAATTACTCCGGCTGGCTGTATGAGATGCGATAGAGGGTAGCCCGGACAGTTGAGGACTAGCCCGGGACCACCATCAGAGATCATCAGCCTCGCATAGTCTCTGATTTAGCCTGTGAGGCTATGTGTGTGCACTGGGAGGCTGATGACTTCAAGAAAAAATTTGAGCAGGCAAAGAAGAACCGTGGTCAGCTTCGGATAGTACACACCACTGGTTCTTAGTCGTTCGAGGAGGCGAATATGGTAAGTGCGTTGTATTTAGTTATTTAGGCATCAAGTTCTCACACAAATACTTAATACCTATTTTATGAATATTTTTATTAGGCATTGGGGAGGACCTTGGGCCAAGATCCTACCATTCTAGAGTTTTGGGATCGAGCCCATACGCCTAAGGACGAGCGTGCTTTGTCTCAGGCAGCTTTAGTTATACGGGTAAAACTCATGTTACTATTTAGCTTTTAATAATAGTTAATCATAAAAAAAAATGATATAATTAGCATACGTATTCGGAATACATTACAGGACCAATTTCAGAGGCTTCGGGACGAGCGTATAGCTGAGCTGGAGGCTATTAGGAGGGGTTCTGAGTCATTAGATTCTGTCACCCCTCTTCCCGATATAGTATTAGATCGGGATGAGGAGCTGAGAATATGGGTCGCGTCTCAAGATCCCCCTACTAGCAGTACCGGCAGATATCGAGTGTTGGGTCTACCGAGGATACCCGCATATACACTTCCTGGAGGTAATATTTTATTATGTTTCACAAAATTATCCGAATTTATCACATTATATAAATTATTATTAGTAATTGAATTTGTATCTCTTTATAGGCTCCAGCCAATGCCAGCGTCCGAGAGCACATGTCGGACCATCTCATTCGGGCGCTGGCTTGGATGACGATATCTTTCGGCGGCTGATAGGGGCCATGTCGGATAGGTTCTGTATCGACTCGGTCTTTCGGCGTCAGCAGTTACCTTCCAGTTCTCGTCTTCACCAGATTGCTCAGGATATTATAGCAGGGGCCTTTGCAGAGAGTACATGATTACCACGGGAGCAGTTTGACACTTGGAGCGTCGAGATGCTCTGGATGATGATTACCCTCTTGGAGGAGGCTTTTCGTCCGTCCCCACCTACTCATGTATTCTTATTGTTTATGTTTTTTTAATTAAGGCTAGCTATCTGGTTAGTTCTCACACACACACACTCACACACACACACACACACACACACACACACACACACACACACACACATATATATATATATATATATATATATATATATATATATATATGGTAAGGATTAAGAGCATCCACCTTAAAGAGCAACCAGAGCATCCACCTCAAAACGACGTAGTTTTGGAGGGACGCGGTGGCATTTTTGTAAATACGTGAGGGACGCGGTGACATTTTTGTAAATATAATGTCACCGCTTATTTACAAAAATACCACCGCGTCCCTCCAAAACTACGTCGTTTTGATAAGTGGATGTTATTTAAGGTCTGGTTGCTCTTTAAGGTGGATGCTCTTGAACGGGACCGTATATATATATATATATATATATATATATATATATATATATATATATATATATATACGTACTAATAATTTATATTTTTGATTCTATCAACAAGGTGGCGATGGCGAGCAGACTAGCGATGACAAGCGGGCGCACGAATCTAATTTCCATACACTAGAGCAACGTCGTTCACCTCCGCCCGATGATGATACTTTTACTAGTTTATAGTTCATTTGTATTCATGTTATTGCAGAACATTTTTATATATTGTAGTGTCTAATTGCGTCTGTACAAGTATTGCAAATTATATTGTTTATCATTTATGGAACATTAGCTTATATTTGTAATTGGTTAGCTCAGTAGTGTTGATGGTAATAAGTTGAAGATTACGTTTTGGTGGATATTTGAATGTGAATGTGAATGTATGTGAATGATAATGAGTTGGATATTACGTTTTAGCGTTACGTTAAATATTTGAATGTGAGGTACAAGTTTATATTATTGTGTATTGGGTTATGACAGGTTACAGGTATATAAAAGGGTTTAAACACCTGAAAACTGAACTTTTCAAATCTGCATTAAAAAAATTACTATTATTTACGACGGAATAAGGTGTTTCCGACGGATATTCCGTCGGTGTTAATAAGAACATAATATTTAATAAACACTGTTATATTTTAATTTTCAGTCGGAAATAAGTTAATTCCGACGGAATGTAGCCGTCGGAACTAGGCTATCTTCGACGCATATTTCGTCGGGATTAATAATTAGCCAGTTTAAATAAATACCGGTTCATTTTAATATTCAGTCGAAAATAACTTACTTTCGAGAGAATATCTCTGTCGAACATAAGAAATATTATACTCGACAAAAAGTTTCGTCCTACTTATTCAGTCGTAAATATCTTATTTGCGACGCATTTTCATCGGAGATACGTTCGTCGAAGATAATAAAACTCCGACGGAGTTTTTGACGGATCTTATCTTCGACGCGTTTATATACGACCGAATGTCTGACGCAAAATTCCGTCGGAGATACCCTACTTGCGACTGAATAGGCTTATTTTCGAGAGAATATTCCGTTGGACTTAAGCTTTTTTCTTGTAGTGAATATTGTTTTGTTGTGTCACGACAAGGATAATATTTTTCTTTTTTGAATATATGGAAGTGTTAGGTTGGACTTAGATAATTTTGTTTCGGATGTGCCACCACTTGATCAAAATAATCCAAAAGGTTAAACATAAGGAGTTACATGATGATGTAATAGACAAGGAGTTATCTACCTATTTATTTATATATAGTTTGTTGTGTCACCACAAAGCTATATATATTTGAAATGGGATCCTTATTCTCACTAGCAAAAACTTTAATTAGATTTTGCCGAACTATATAGATGAGGGTAATATAGTTTGAAAAAAATAGTGGGAGATACCAATTTAGAATAAGACCTAATTTATTTCGGTAATTAATTAAATAAATATTTGCTAAAATATTGTCTTTTTACATACAAAATTGAAAATGTTACATTCACTAATTTCACTGCGTAGCATACTTGATGCTAACAAACTGATCGGACTGAATTACATGGACTGGTTAAGAAATCTGAGAATTGTTCTCACAGCTGAAAAGATTTCTTATGTCCTAAATTTGCCCGTACCTGCAAATGTTGCAGAGACAGCCTATGAGGAAGAGATTGCTACTTTTAAAAAGTGGCAAGATGATGCATCTGTGACTCAATGCATCATGTTCGCATCCATGAGTAACGAGCTTCAGCGTCAGCATGAAACCATGGATGCTCCTACTATGCTACTGCACCTGCAAGAGCTGTATGGTGAGCAAAGTAGGACTGCTAGATATGAAATATCTAAGGAGCTCTTCCGATCTTAGATGATCGAGGGTACTACCGTTGAGACTCATGTCTTAAAGATGATCAATCTGATTGAACGTCTTGGACAACTTGGGTTTGTCATGGATAGAAAGTTGAGTCAAGATTTAGTCTTGCAGTCACTCCTTTACAACTTCTCACAATTTGTTGTGAATTTTCACATGAATAAGTTAAATGTCAGCTTGCCTGAATTACTTAACATGTTAAAAACTGCTGAAGGTCACTTCCCATCTAAGAAGAACTGTGTCTTAATGGTGGATGATTCTTCCAAGAAAAGGAAGAGGCCCAAGGTATCTTCTCAAAAGAAGAAATTCAAGACGGTTAAAGGAAAGACGAAAGTGAAGAATCAAAAGAAACCTGATCCAGCTAGCAAAGAAATTTGCTTCCATTGTAATAAGTCGGGTCACTAGAAGAGGAACGGCAAGGTTTAACTTGCGGAGCAAAAACAGAAGAAGCTTAGAGAAGCTTCGAATCCTAATCAAGGTTTGTTTATGATTAAAATTAATTTTTCTAAAAGTCAATCTTCTACTTAGGTATTGGATAACGGCTGTAATTCTCACATATGTAATAATATGTAGGGACTGGTCAGAAGTAGAAAGCTGAGCAAGGATGAGGTCATCCTACGAGTGGAAAATGGAGCAAAGGTTGCTGCATTAGCTGTTAGCATTGCCTACGTGCAAGTTCGTTTATTTAAATAATTGTTATTTTGTTCCGAATATCATTAGAAACATTATTTCAATTTCTGTATTGGATATGGATGGTTTTGACATTATAATAAAGAACAACAGTTGTTCTATTTATAATAATAATATTTTATATGGTGTTGGTAATTTGCAAAATAGACTTTATATACTTGACTTGCATGAAAATATACTTCAAATTGAACAAACTAATAAAAGAAAAAGAGATGATGTTAATTATACCTATATGTAACACTGTAGACTCGGTCATATTAATGAAACAAAATTATCCAAGTTGCATAAGGATGGGCTCTTAGAGCTATCTGATTATGAATCGTATCCAACTTATGAATCTTGTCTCATGGGAAAAATGACTAAATCTTCTTTGAGTGGAAAATGAGAAAGAGTTATAGAGTTGTTAGCGTTGTTACATACAGATGTATGTGGACCTATGACAACGAATACACGAGGAGGGTATTCTTATTTTATTACATTCACTGACGATCACTCAAGATTTGGATATGTGTATTTAATGAAATACAAATCTGAATCATTTGAAAAGTTCAAAGAGTTCAGAAGTGAAGTAGAGAAAAAAACTGGCAAAAGTATTAAGATTCTTCGATCAAATTGAGGTGGTGAACACTTAAGCGGTGAGTTTCTTAATTGTCTCTGTAATAACCCGATATTTTCTATATAAATAAATCAGAAATTTTGCGTATAAATTATTTATTTATTTATTTTAAAGATGAGGATTTGTATAAGATAATGTGTATACGTATTCATGTGATAAATAAAAATATATTTATTACATGAATGTTTACAAATAATTTTATTTTAGAATTATTGATTTTTATAAAGTATATTCTTATAATAATTAATTTTATAGTAGAAATTTTTTTATTACGTATTTTGCCTGATAATATAATTATATATTATTTAAATAATATATGAAATAATTTTTAGAATAATTATAATAATTATTTTATTATATGAATTTTGTACAGATTATTAAGTTAATTATTTTACCTTAATTATTAAGGTTAATTATGGAAGAATAAATCAGATATGGAATCCAAACCCTAATTTTGGATTTTTATCAAGGAATTAGAATAATAATATAATTATATTATATTTTGATTTTTTAGTGCTATAAATATGTACTGTATGTACGTATTGATGATGATTGGTCAATTATGGTGCAATATTTGAAAACCCTAGTTTTACTGTGCTAAATCCTAATTTGAAACCCAAATTAGAGAACAAAATTATTTTGTAATTGTGTTTTATGATTAATATTAATTTTAAGGATTTGATTAGGCAAACCCTAATTAAAATCTAAAAACCCTAATTATAAAACCCTAAATTGAAACTCAATTATGAGTTCGAGATTATTATGTAACGGTGTTATATGATTTTATGATTAATTAGGTAAACCCTGATTAACATTTTAAAATATTAATTTCTAAAAACCCTAATTTCTATAATTAGTAACCCTAATTAGAAATTATAAAACCTAATTACAAATTATAAACCCTAATTGCTAGATTAGCAAGGTTGACTATAATTAGTGATTTTAAACCCTAATTTTCCTGTATAAAGTAATTAGAAAACTAATCTAATTTAAAAAACCCTAATTTACAAATTTTAGAAACTAAAATTTATTTAATTTTTTTATACAAACCCTAATTGGAAATCCTACAAATGATTTGTGCTAAACCTTAAGGTTAAACCCTAAGGGACAAACCCTAAGGGTTTGCCAAATGACAAGAATGCCATTAAATTGGAAAGCCAATTGACCATTTTGCCCTTTTGTGAATTATTGAAGCTAGTTTGTAGGTTTTGACATTATGTGGAGTTGGTGAACTAATGTAACAACTCTTTTGGCTTAAAAACACAGAGATCAGCCACCTATGCCAACCAATTCATGTATCTAGCTTAGTATATATAGATTTGAGAGAGAGAAAGTGCCACTTGCTAGCTCATTTTGTCCAAACACTCAACATATCTCTCTTAACTCAAAACCCACGAAATCCTTTGCTAGATCAGTCCCATAAACAAGCCTCACGTTTACCATTAACAGATCAGGAGGCCAAAATCAAAATTTTTCTTAGAAAGGTATAAAAACCCTAGCTATAATCTGACCTTGATCTGCATGTTTGATGTTAGGATTAAATGTTAAAATGTGTTGTTTATAGTGTATAATGATGATCTGGGTTACTAGATATTAGATCCATAGCATCTAGAGGCTCGGATTTGAAGATTTGCAAAATCTGAAGAAAAAAAAAGTTCAATTGTGGTCTGATAGTGAATGTCAGTGGCCACCAATCTTTCTCTGTTATTTATTTTTGTTGTTTAAAGCTTTGAATATGGAGTCTGATATGTACCCTTTGATCTGGATCAAGAATCAAGTTCATATCATAAACGGATTGAAAGATAATCGAGGTCAAAAGTCGTTGACTGGCCATGACTGGGCGTTACTGGGTAACCCAGAAACTACCCAGAAATGGTCTGACAAGACTTTTGACGCCTTGGATCTTGCAAGATGTTGTTGATTTGTGTTTGTTGTTGCATTAAAGTTATAGTATGGTAGTTATAATACATGATAATGCTCTTAGATCGCTTTTATCACAATCATACTGGATTTTGGGGGATGGTTAAACCAAGCAGTTCACGGATGAGCTTTCTGGGTAACCTAGAAAGTTCATGAGCGTGGCTTCTGACATGGTTTGACCGGACAAGATCTTGCTATTATGTTGTTGTTTTGTTGATTTTATGTTATAGAAATGTTGTCCTACTTGTTGGCTACATACTGAAGCTTATAGATCATTAAATCATTACATGATCAACAAGTTATGGAAGCCCAAAACTAGCCAGTCGAACTGTTCTTCATTTCTGGGTAACCCAAAAAATGAAGAACAGCTCTGACAGCTTGTTAATGACTCCAGATCTCTTTTGTTATGTGTTGTTTGGCCATGTTTGTTGTTGGGTCTTGTAGTCGTGCATTAGTACTACAATATCTGACTAAAAATATGCCCAGAAATATCAGGATCTGATCAGAAAGCTTGGTTAAACTAAGCCCCTAAAAACTAGGTATGAAGATCTAGGTTTGCATGAAGAACACGAAGAACACCTATAGCGACGGTTTTGTCGCTATAGGCAGTCTTTAGTGACAGTTTTATTAAAATTAATTAAATTAATTTCAAAGAATCATTTAAGGTATAAAAATTAACTTTTAATAATTTGAAATATTTTTCATAAATATTAGTATTTATTTAAATATTATTGATATTTAATTTATTTAATAATTACATTAAAGAAATTAATTTAAAATGATTTTATTATATTAAAAATTATTTTAAATGATAATAAGTTATTTAAAAATATTTTAAGTTATAAAATATAACTTTTAATATTTTAAAACAAATTTCATTAATTATTTAATATTAACGATATTAGATTTATTTAGTAAATATATTAAATAAATTAATTAAAAATGATTTTAATATATTAAAAATCATTTTAAATGAAAGTAAATAGTTTAAAAATATTTTAGGTTATAAAATATAACTTTTAATATTTAAAGGTAAAATTCATTAATTAATTATTATTAATGATATTAAAGTTATTTAATAATTATATTAAATAATTTAGTTTAAAAATGATTTTAATATTATAATAATCATTTTAAATGAAAATAAAGTGTTTAAAGATATTTTAAGTTATTAAATATAACTTTTAATATTAAAGGATAATTTCATTAATAACTTAATATTAATGATATTAATTTAATATTAATGATATTAAATTTATTTAATAATTATATTAAATAAATAGTTTACAAATAGTTTTATTAATTTAAAAATCATTTAAAAAGGATATAAATGAATTAAAAATATTATTAAGTTATACTTAATGACTTTTAATATTTTGATAAATAGTACATTAATAATTAATATTAATGATAATTATTTAAAAATAATTTTAAATATTTTAAAAATCATTTAAGGGTAATATTAATACTTTAATAGTATTTTGAGTTATTATAAATAACTTTAATATGGTGGCAATAATTTTATTAATAGTTTAATATTAATTAAATATTAATGATAATAGAATTATTTAATATTTAAATTATTTAATAATGATTCCGATGTTTAAAAATTCATGATAAATTATAATAAATGTTTAAAATTTACTATAAGTCATTTAAAAATAATATGACTGATACTTACAGATATTGAGTTACAGAATAGAGTCTTAGACTCGATAACTACCCGATAAAGCCGTCAGTACACCGATATGTTTCAGAAATTGATCTGGACTTAGATAGGTTGACTTGATAAGTGTTTATTTGTGATTCAATAGTTGTTAAACCTATGTGCCAATGTGATTAGGTTATGTGATGACTGCAATAAGCAGTGCTATATGTTGTGATATGATATTCTAATCAGTAAAATGATCTTATTACTGATAAGTTGTTATACGAAAGATAAAAACTAAGTTAAAAATTGTAAGCAGCGTATCAGGCAAGTATCCTACCTTTGCATTTTCTTTATGCAATGGACATGAGTAAGAATATTTCTGAATTATATTATTACTTTACAGATTATTAACCCTATATTATATACGCTCATTGATTATCAACATGTTAGTATATGGTAATTCAGATATATATTTTGTTCATTAATTTCTATAAATGGTTATACAAGTGTCCTCACTTGGATAATCATTGTATTTAATCACATGTTGATACACCTTTGTTAATTACCCGTATATATATATATATGTTGAATTATAGATTATTGTTGAACAAGATAAAACCTTACTATTATCCAAGTGAATTGCTTTGGTTTGGAACCCAGACAAGAACATCCCTTACACGAAAAAACTTTTTATGCACCCAAGGTGGACAGAGTGAACGATACCCTCGTTCTTGCATGTAGTGTTGATCAATACAGGGCATAATGGGCTGATCATCCACGTGCCCGTAAGTTATGACGGTTTACATATGAAGTTCTTTTTAACCTTTTCGAAAATAAAAATAATGTTCATAGTATGTCACCTTAACCCTATTTATAGTCAATATGTAGTTTCAAAAATTTGAAAGAGAGTTGTTATGTTATTATTATTGGTTCAGATTACTTCACAACTGTTAATTTGTTGTAGAATGGTAGTATAAAGAAAATATTTAAATTCTTTCAGCTTATATATATAATTGCTATTACTTGCTGGGCACTCAAATGCTCATCCTTGCTTAATTTAAATATTTTCAGCTAAGTGTGAACAACCAGAGAGCTCTGCTAAAAATAAGGGAAAGGGAAAGGGAAAGGTTGCTGAATGAACGCAATGTTATTTTATGTAATAGTTAACTTTATTAAGACAAGTATGATATATATTATCTATCATGGGTTGTAATGAATGTTTAAAGGTTACGTACTTAGGATTCAGACTCTGATGATATGTAAATTAAATTGATCTTTATATTATTATTATTATTAGTATTATTCCGCTCATAGAAATGGTATCATGAAGCACCGAGTTCGAGTTTTAAGTACCCGGATTTGGGGGCTTTACAGGTTGGTATCAGAGCTTAGGGTTAAAAACCTTAGGTGGGCTAGACCTTAGGCTATAACCTTAGAATAGAGGGAAACGTTGAAAATATAAATAACTCATATAGAGTTTAAAAAGAGATAAATTGGATAAATTCATCGTCAAACAAAATAAAAGATGACTTATATAAAACTATTATTTGCTGTGTGTATATACTATATGCTAATCAGAATAATATATGTGTGTAGATGTCTGGTGGAAAAGGCTTGTTATATGTATATAGCATCAAGAAGGATCAAATCCATACACCCGAGCTAATATCGAAGCCAATAGCTGAAATAGAGGCTCACAATAAAAATAACTCAAACGAGGTGGTTATTGTAGAAAACGTAGTACCAGATCCGGAGATGGTGGAGCTGACAGATAGTGATTCAGACACTAAAGTTGAAGCTGATCAAGCATCAATGGAGGTGCAGGATCTGAGGAATAAGGTTTCTTCTCTGGAAAGGCTGTGGGAAATAGAAAAGCTATTAAATAGTCAATTGAGTTAGGTGTTAATAGAAACAACGGAAAAATAAGATAATCTTAAAGTCCAAATTAATTAGATGGGAGCCACGAGCAACACATCGTGTCCAGCTCCGAGCAAGAAGGGGAAAAGAAAGATAGAAGACCATGACTTAGGAAGATTCGATAAGAAGAAAGGGAAAAGAATATGTTATCTTTGCAATTATGAAGGACATACTACTCTGTATTGTCCCGACTATAAACCAGGTGTACGTTTTTTCTATGGGATAGAAGGTCATCAGGCGAGAGGTTGTCCAAGAAAAGGTGTAATAAATAGGTAGTATAGGTTCTATTGTGTAGGTGTGTTTAATGTAATAAATATGATAAGTATGTTTGTGTAATGTAATGTTCCCAACTTTTGTATTAGTCAAGACTGTAAATCCCGACTTTTGTGGTCACAAAGGGATAGTTGATGTTTAAAGCATTATGTGCTATACTATGTACAGTATTCGTTAAATGAATATGAATTTAAGTTTGAGAAATTAAACAAGTTTAATATATTAAACTTATATGATAAGGTTTAGAATGTAAGTTAAATTTATAATTTTATTTAATCAGATAATGCTGCCAAGACGTCGAATTCGAAACCAAAAGGCAGAAGAATCTGTCAACAACGCTGAGGGACAACAACAAGCAGACTCGATGTAGAACTTCGTGAATATGGTAGCTCAGGCTATGTAACAAGGAATACCAGCCGCAGGGAACCCGCCCGACAATCGCTTGGTGAACTTTAAAGATTTCAAAGCTGTAGGACCGTCGGAATTCAATCGTACAACTGACCCTGTTGAAGCCCAAACTTGGATTAAAGAGATTGAAAGAGTATTCGTGATAGCTAGGGTAGCTAAAGGGCAAAAGACTGCTTTTGCCACCTACATGATGAAGGGTGAGGCAAATTTTTGGTGGGAAGCGAATCAGGCGAGGGCAGGAGCAGGTTTAGTTACTTGGGATAGGTTCAAAACTTAGTTTTTCAAAAATTATTTTTCATCTAGTATGCAGGCTAGGATGGAGGTAAAATTTCTGGAATTGAAGCAGGAAAATATGACAGTGTCAGAATACGCCGCTAGGTTTAATGAGTTGGCTAGGTTTGTCCCGCATCAAGTTGATACGGAGGCTAAAAAAGTGAGAAGGTTTGAGCTGGGATTAAAACTCTGGCTCTATAATAAGGTGGCAGTGTTGCAGATTCCTACATTTGTAGCACTCATGGAGAAAGCTATTATTGTTGAGGAGGGGAGTGAGGCCATGAGCCTTTACAACAAGGAGAGAAAGAATAAAGGTAAGGTTGAAGGAGCTGGGAAGGTAGGAATTAATAGTGGAAGCAAGAGTGGAGATGAAAAGAGGAAGGGAAGCAATTTCAGAAGTATTAAGGTGAAGCAGGAAGGAGTTAAGAAGAAAGATGTGCATAGTGGAAATTGTGGAAAGAACCACTCTGGAGAATGTTTGAAGGAAAAATTTGTATGTTACAAGTGTGGGCAGGAGGGCCATATCTCTCCCAACTGCCCCAATCCTAGGGCGAACAGTGGATGTTTTCTATGCGGATCGATTGAGCACAAGGTGAAGGATTGTCCGAAGAGGAGGACGGAGGCAGGAAGTGTGAATACTGGCACTGGTAGCGGGACTTTAGCAATCACAGGACCGACTTCGTCAAACAAGCCAACAAAATCAACAGCAAGGGTCTACAACATGACTGTCCAGGATACGATGGCAGCTGGCAATGAAACTCTAGGTATTATTCATACACTTTTATTTTATTATACATGATTTTCCTTTATATAGTGAATTATTTTATAAAGAAATTTTGAAGGAGGAATTTGAGTTCTTTTAGAAATTAAATTTGTTGTTTAATCAGATAGACAAACTTTATGTGAATAGATAAAGATCGGTTCGATCAAATTTTAATCGAGATCTACTGGTAATGATTGTGTATGCTATGTATCCTTGTATGTATAGGTTTTAAAACGATGATTCCGGGGACAGAATCTTTATAAGGGAGGGTGAATGTAACAACCCGATATTTTCTATATAAATAAATCAGAAATTTTGTGTATAAATTTTTTTATTATTTTAAAGATGAGGATTTGTACAAGATAATGTGTATATATATTCATGTGATAAATAAAAATATATTTATTACATGAATGTTTACAAATAATTTTATTTTAGAATTATTGATTTTTATAAAGTATATTCTTATAATAATTAATTTTATAGTAGAAATGTTTTTATTAAGTATTTTCCCTGAAAATATAATTATATACTGTTTAAATAATATACAAAATGATTTTTAGAATAATTATAATAATTATTTTATTATATGAATTTTGTACAGATTATTAAGTTAATTATTTTAACTTAATTATTAATTATGGAAGAATAAATCAGATATGAAATCTAAACCCTAATTTTGGATTTTTATCAAGGAATGAGAATAATAATATAATAATATTTTATTTTGATTTTTCAGTGCTATAAATATGTACTGTATGTACGTATTGATGATGGTTGGTCAATTATGGTGCAGTATTTGAAAACCCTAGTTTTACTGTGCTAAATCCTCATTTGAAACCCAAATTAGAGAACAAAATTATTTTGTAATTGTGTTTTATGATTAATATTAATTTTAAGGATTTGATTAGGCAAACCCTAATTAAAATCTAAAAACCCTAATTATAAAACCCTAAATTGAAACTCAATTATGAGTTCGAGATTATTATGTAACGGTGTTATATGATTTTATGATTAATTAGGTAAACCCTGATTAACATTTTAAAATATTAATTTCTAGAAACCCTAATTTCTATAATTAGTAATCCTAATTAGAAATTATAAAATCTAATTACTAATTATAAACCCTAATTGCTAAATTAGCAAGGTTGACTATAATTAGTGATTTTAAACCCTAATGTTCCTGTATAAAGTAATTAGAAAACTAATCTAATTTAGAAAACCCTAATTTACAAATTTTAGAAACTAAAATTTATTTAATTTTTTTATACAAACCCTAATTGGAAATCCTATAAATGATTTGTGCTAAACCTTAGGGTTAAACCCTAAGGGTTTGCCAAATGACAAGAATGCCATTAAATTGGAAAGTCAATTGACCATTTTGCCCTTTTGTGAATTATTGAAGCTAGTTTATAGGTTTTGACATTAGGTGGAGTTGGTGACCTAATGTAACAACTCTTTTGACTTAAAAACACTGAGATCAGCCACTTATGCCAACCAATTCATGTATCTAGCTTAGTATATATAGATTTGAGAGTGAAAAAGTGTCACTTGCTAGCTCATTTTGTCCAAACACTCAACATATCTCTCTCAACTCAAAACCCACGAAATCCTTTGCTAGATCAGTCCCATAAACAAGCCCCACGTTTACCATTAACGGATCAGGAGGCCAGAATCAAAATTTTTCTTATAAAGGTATAAAAACCCTAGCTATAATCTGACCTTGATCTACATGTTTGATGTTAGGGTTAAATGTTAAAATGTGTTGTTTATAGTGTATAATGATGATCTGGGTTGCTAGATGTTAAATCCATAACATCTAGAGGCTCGGATTTGAAGATTTGCAAAATCTGGAAGAAAAGTTCAACTTTGGTCTCTGTTATGTGTTTTTGTTGTTTAAAGCTTTGAATATGGAGTCTGATATGTACCCTTTGATCTGGATCAAGAATCAAGTTCATATCATAAACGAATTGAAAGATAATCGAGGTCAAAAGCTGTTGACCGGCCATGACTGGGCGTTTCTGGGTAACCTAGAAACTGCCCAGAAATGGTCTGACAAGACTTTTGACGCCTCGGATCTTGCATGATGTTATTGATTTGTGTTTGTTGTTGCATTAAAGTTATAGTGTGGTAGTTATAATACGTGATAATGCTCTTAGATCACTTTTATCACAATCATACTGGATTTTGGGGGACGGTCAAACCAAGCAGAAGTTCACGGACGAGCTTTCTAGGTAACCCAGAAAGTGTGACGCCCCCAAATTCGGGTTCCCTAACCTCGGGTTTGGTGCTCACGATCCATCATATATAACACATCTAACTACGCATTCATTAATGAAAAGCATCATTCATAATATTCCTTAATACATCTTATAACAATATCCCAGGTTAACTAACCTTAACATAACTTACATACCCTTATATAATCAAAAGGTTTATATACTTAATTACATAATAAAACATAGTCATTAAAAGTTGACACTAACTACTCCAGAACCTTGCCTTTGCCTTTGTCCCTGTTAGAACCTTCTGCTACATCAGCATTAACTGAAATATTTTATTTAAGAAAGAGTGAGCAACGAGTTTTCCCAGCAAGTTAAAATATACAATAAATGATATATATCATGAATAGAAGAGTCTAGCTTATTTAGAACTTCAACAATAATCAAAAGATTTAGAAGTAGCTGAATAATAATTCAATCTCAATAATTAAACTTCTCCCATTTCATACAAAATAACATATCAGAGATGAAAGAGTAAAATTCTTTTAAAGATTCAATAATATTCAATTTAATAAGAAGAATTAACAATACTACAACAATATTCAATAAAGTGGGATATACCCAGATTTCATGCTGAGTGATCACAAAAGGATCATAAACTACTAGAGGAATCATTTAGTTACTAAAACTAAATTATTCCACAAGAATATAAATTAGTTATAAAAATTAAACTATACTCTTCTGCAAGTACCTGGAGTGGCCAACTCCTTTGTACCCTATATTATGCATAATACTCAATAATAGCGCATAGGTCGATTTACGACATTAAAATTTGTTCATCTCAGTCTTACATCACGAGTCCGTACCACATCAATATGGTTTGGATTACTTTCAAAGAAATACTATGATTTCAATAATTAATAACCATACTAATCTAGCCGAAACCAATGGCATAGATCTTCCAATAACAATTCAGTTCGTAATAAATAGAACATTTCATGTTTTAACAAATATTAGTCTCGCCAAAATAATTAGCTGAGACATGATTTATAAACAATTCAAATAATAGAACAAGAATCAATTGCACTATGTGTGAATTACAATAATCATTATAGATGTGAATAACTATCAATAATTATTCATTACCATGCTTGAAAAATAGTAACTCAAGTTGGGTTAGGAACTTGCCTGATTCGTTGACTACTGCTACGCAATTTAAGTTAACTTCTTTTGTAAGACTTATCATTGATAAAATCGATCTCTTATTTAGCATCACATATCTTACTCATAACAATTTAACATGAAATCACATAACCAATCATTAGTGAGTATACAATACTATCTTAGACTTAACATTTACTCGTTCATTTATAAATTCGTAATATAACTTGACAAACTATTTATGAACTCAGTAGACTTAATATATCATTTCAGTTTCTATTTCAGCAAGCTAAAACAAAACTGACATCTCTTCTGACATTTTGGTTTCCCTTTTCAGCAATCTGAAATGTTCATTTCGGGAAGCTGAAATACACTATTCACGAAAATATGAAATCAGCTTATTATTTTCTAATCTTTTGGCCAATCATATATACATATATTCCATATACAAAAAGTATTTTTCTGGAATTTTTCGACTCCCTCAAGTATTTTTCAAAAATCAATTTCTAGTTAATTCCTTAAGAAATTAGCTACCTCATACTTAACTCTAAAAATTCCCAACTCTTGGCGGGATCTTACACATGTTAACGTGAGCTTACAGTTTAAATTTCAAGGCCATCGGAGTTATACAACTCCGGTTATAGCGATTTTCGTCGGGAAAACGCAAAAATTGAAATAGTCATAACTTGCTAATTTTAAGTCGGAATGAGCTCATTTTTGGACACAACCTACTTTATCCCATATATTTTCATCCCCCAAAAGGCCGAATTTTATCTCATTAAATAAGTGGCCAAAACAGCCCTTCCAATTTCTTGGCAGCAGCTTTTTAAGCATTTCCAGATTTTTCATCCTTTACTAAAATCATTCCACACGAAAACGTGTAAATCCTTTTTAAGTGATTCCACTTGAATATATTAGAAGACTCATATATCTAACTTCAGAAATTGACCACACTCAAAAATTCAAAGTAGAATGAGAGATATGGTCATTTCCATATCATACTTTGTTTTCTCAAAAATTTATTTTTCAACTCTTTGTGTTTTGTATGAAAACTTTCATGATCTCTTATAAAACCAACATAACTCATCATATTAACTCAAAATAACTCATATACTCATGGATCTAACATGATCCATGGTTTAATTCACCAAATAATCAACAATCATAAGATCAAACACAACAAAAGCTAAGAAAAATTTGATTTTCTAACTTTTGAAAAACCTAACTCATATTTCTTAGTTTAGATTCCACTTTTGATCTACAAAAGAGTTGGATCTAAATATAAAACACTTTTAAATACCAAGATCTAAGGTTTTAAGCCTCAAGATCATAGTTTTACAAAAATCCACAAATCATCAAAAAGAGAAATTAAACTATAAAAGTAGGGATTTTTTATATCTTCTCTTGATTCTTCTTCTTCTTCTTCCTAATACTTAGATTATGGAACTTGGAAACTTACAAAACTCTCCCTCTCTCTCTTCTTCTCTCTTGACCGAAGTCTCTCTTTGCTCTCTCTCTCTCTCTCTCTTACTTTGTTTTGATAGCTAACTTAGGAAATAAAATGAAAGAAAGAACAAAATAGATTTTTGTTAGTAAATTAAGTATAGATATATTATGTATATCTATAATCATCATCCAATGTCTCACTCTTCATCTCTTTCCTTATCATTATAAGCTTGCTTGCACTCTTGGTTTAACTTGTGGGTTGGATGAAAAAGATAAGAATGAGACCAAAGCTTGACACCTAGCAAATTAGTCATCTACTAAAGCAATATAATGATTACATGCCTCGCCCTTTCTCCCCTCTATGTAAATTTTGGCCATGATGGCCTTCTTGGTCCCCTTTTTATTATCTTTTAAGCTCCATCTAGCTTACTTAATAGTCCAAAAGGTTCCCTCCCAGTTGGGCTAAGTGTTGGGCCAATCAATTAATTACTAAGGCTAGAAATTCTAATTCTTTGGGCTTGAAATTCAACATAGTTTATACTTATTAATTTTTATCTATTCCCCATTATTTAGTTAGGGTTCCCTTACACACATTAGTAAGTTAATTTCTTACTCATATATCTTTAATTTCATAACCCAATTAGACTTGCTGTGACACCCCCAAATCCCGGTACTTCATTACCTCAAGATTTGGTGTTCACGTATTCAAAATATTCATTTCTAACTACCCAATCATAATAGAATTGAATAATAAAAGAAAACCTGCCCATACAGGATTAAACTTAAATAAAAGAAATCTCCCAGGTTATCCAACCTTTAACAACAATCATTCAAATGCGGAAAATTAAATAACTTCATTACAATCTTTAAATCAAATTCTGAAAGTAAACTATCAAAAATATTACAAGTCTTCAGCATTTATTCATCTTTCCTTTTCCCTTACTGGTACTAGGTACGTCACCCGTTTCAACTTTAGCTGTAAGAAATTTTACAGGCAAGAGTAAGCAAACAAGGCCCACTTGAAATAACAATAAGTAAATCTTTAAACTTTCACAACAATTGCCAATATTAGGCTCAATAGAACTGAGCAATATATTAACTTTCTGAAAATTATAACATTCACTGAGGGTCTAATGACCACGAATCATGTCCACAGTTATAAGTAATCTTTCAACTTTAACTTTAACAGTCATAAGACTATAAGGACTCCACGTACTTAGGGGGATCAACCCTTCGTACAATGTATTGTGCACAACCATTTTAACGCTAAGCGTAAACCTCTATTAAAAGAGTTATTTATCTCAGTATTTTGAATACAAGTCCGCACCAAAGTAAGTTTAGTTTGGATAAGTTTTCAAGGTAATTTGGA